>JAEQBH010005994.1:0-219137 GCA_016808115.1 Tetrastigma voinierianum
TTTGAAACACCATTTTTATTATGCACATAATTTTGTTGGTTGTTTCTTTGTTCTCTCTTTCTTTCTTTCATTCAGGGACCACTTAAATGTGTCGGTTAGGTGATTAATTTAAATAGTGCCTATTTTGAACCCTGTTTATTTAGGGGTTTTGAGCACTTTGTATGCTAATTAGTGTAATTAACCTAATAAGGCACAATTTAAAGGTCTGACTATCTGACCCGATCGCATTTTGTGGCTATTTTTATAGTTTTTGTAAGATAATCAAACCAAAATTATCAAGTCAATTTAAACACGAAGAACCCGAGTTAAACTCATCATTGCAGATCAAAATCCAGAGGAAAAAGGAGCAAAAAAACAAAAAGAAAATACGACATCAAATCTGAGGTTGTGAAAATTTACTTGCTTTGCAAGTACTCACAGGAGTTCTGAAAATTAACTGCTACTACTTTGCCTTTTGGCCCTTTGACTCAGGTTAAACCCACCTTTACTGTAGTTTTAATTACATATTATATATCATTGTTGGTGAGGACACTTTTGTATTTTCGGAAGACTTTTGAGCCGCTTATATAAACAGAAACAAATCTACTAACAAAGGGATGCTGTTTACCTGCTGTGATAGAAACAGTGTGGCGGGAGTTTTCCAAAACTTGTTTTTTCTTTGCCTTCATTTTCTCTCCCTTTCTTCCCACTTTCTCGGTACACTTGAAACACCCCTTGAGGATGACAACTTAAGGGATGGTTAGCTAAACCTCCTTTATCCTTGAATAGGAGGGCTACTAGGCTACAATTTTTGAGGTAAAATGATGATTCTCTGTTTTTAACGCAAGCATGTATTTCCATTAATGTTTATATCTCTCATTCTAGGTTTAAATCCCTTAGATCTACCTTGATTGTATGTTGTGTTAATCTTTGGGTTAAGTGGATGCTTATTTCTTGATCCACTAAGATTGATTGAATTTGCCATTTATTTGCCATTGTAAGGTAGATCAAGGAGATATGTTTTTCACGGTTAGGGGAGCATTAATGTCGATATTTATATTTCAAAAAAGGAAAAATTGACAGGTTTAGTTTTTATAGCTAAACAGATGATTCAGGAGTGAGCTGTAGGTCATCCCTCCCAATGAGGAAAAAGAACCGATAACCTCCTCATTTACCTTAGGACCTCCGACCCAGTAATAATAACTAAGGGTTCTTTTTCATATTTTATTTTTAGTTTATTTTCGATGCACCGACCATTCCCTCCTTGGTATTTTGGCACCCCTAATCAAAGTGAAATTCACCTTTTGAACAAGCGCCAAATCATTTGGAAAACATCTTTGTGTTCGGCTAGTGATGTTTATCTCTGATGGCGTCTTTCTGACGATGGAAGAATGGGATTTATAAATTATAGTGGTCTCTAGCACACGAATCACCTGCAATGGTACCTGACCTCTACCGTCTGAAGAGACCAGCGCTTATATCAAGGTGGTCATCACCTCAGTGGCCCTTTCTCAGAGCATCGGTGCTTCAAATCCATAACCGCAACTCACCGGCACTGAGGATAAACTAAGTGTGCGGTGAGCGTCAGCTAGGTGCATCTGAAAAACTAAATGACATCTAAAGCGAGAAAAGGCACCTGGTCTGCAGTACCCTAAATCTGGCACTGTTTGCCAACATGTTTGGATGGTCCTGTCATGCGCTGTGTGACCACCTCAAATGCTATCGACATGGACATAACAGTGATGGACTTATCTTCAATCTGAGCACAGTGGAAGACAGTGAAGCAACAAACCTCCCAATCAAATACCGACCGAAAAGATAAAGATCGGCGAGACTAAGGATTTGGAGATAAGGGATACGTGTGTCCCCCTTTTGCAGTGTGGTAGCTTTGACACAGTGTTGTGATCTGAAATTAGGGCCGAGTGGTGGTCAGTATTGGCTCGGAAAAATCAGATGGTGGGCTGATCGCCTCAAATTTTACCTTTATAGTATTAATGACTCCTTGGATTTGAGAGCGGTAAGTGGTAATTTTAAGGCTCAGCGAAGTACAATTTTGGCTGACCAACCCCTACAGCGATCCTATCAGTTTCACATAGACATACAACAGTAAATCAGTAGTGAAACGATCATGAAACAATCGGTCATGAAAAGCACATTACATAAAATTATATCTACATAAATACAGCATAGTGGGGTGAGCAAAGTAAGTATATAACAAAACAACTGTGCTAAAAGAGGTGTCAAGATGAACCTCACAATGAAGAATCAATATCAAAGACGAATGGAGATAACGATCAATCAAAATGTACATGTGTCAAGATGAGTAAAGTAATCATATAACAAGGAGAAATCAACATGTTTTGATAAATAAAATATCCAACCAATATAATCAACTAGATTATGACAAATGAAGTATGCAAAAATAAGAGTATACATGTAAAAAATGAGATAAAATATCAAATAGCGAGAGGAAGTCAACATGCTATGAGAATAGTTAAGTAAAGCGATAAACACATCAAACAAAGTGGAATATACAACAACGATAAGATAGTATAGGTGTAAGGTTAATATAGACATGCCATAAGAAACTTGAAGTGACATAATAAGATGAGTAAAAGAATCAACCAACGAGTCAACCCAACCCAATATTAATAATACAAGGATCAAACATTATGAAATGTACAATTAGCAAATCAAAACTCTCAATATATTTTAATAATCAAGTATACCAAAAGCACAAAGATGAATCTATCAATCAACTAATCCAAAACACATTTTCCCCAATTTATATCCAAGTTTGACCCTCATTATCCCCAGCAGTTGCCATTTTGTGGACCACCAATTTTGGCTGGTGTGTGCTCTCTTAAGGCAAACTCATTTACATTTGGCCTTTTAAAACGGTTTCAGGTCGTCACTTATTTTTGTTTTTTTTTTAAAGGGAAAACAAAATAAGAAAAAAAAACCTTAAATGTATTTCTTGATAAGAAAATGTATGTCTAGGAAGCAGAGTCTAGGTTAAGAGTCAGGTTACCCTTGGGGAAAGGTATGATGGAAGTGTGGCAGCCTCTGGCATCTAAATTGATGCTACTAAACAAACTAAGAAAAATACCACTTTTGATTAATCAATCAATGAATACCAAAGAAGAGCAATTACAATACAAAAGTATGCAAGACATATATAAATAAATAATCAAGTAAAGTCGAGATAGAGAGAAAAATGTGTCTTGGGTGGCATGTCTAGAGAGGTGCTATCGATTATAAAACAATATTCACTTTGAAATAGAAAAATATAAAATATTAGCATTCAATTAGAAATTGATTATAGATCATATGTCAAAATTATTTATTAAAGTAATTACTATATGAATGTCAGACACAAAACCCATTTATATGTTACATAAATTAATTCCATAGAATTCTATTTTATGGGAATAGTAGAATTAATCATGTTATGAAATTTTTAAAAACAATTAAATTTGAAAATTTGAAGTTTTGAAGATTGAGAATTTTGAAATGAATTTAGATGAAATTTTGAATTGGGATTTGGAAATTGGAAGATTTGAAAATTAAGAACTTTAATTTTATAAATTTGAGATCTTGAATTTAGAAATTTGAAATTAAAAATTAGGAGACTTGAATTTTGAAATTATGACCTTGAATTTTGAAATAGGAAATTGTAATTTTGAAATTAGAACTTGAATAGTGAAGTGAGGTGGGAGACTTGGATTTTTTAAATTAGGGCACTTGAAATTTGAAATTAGAAACTTGAAAATTTGAAATTAAGGGACTTGGATTTTGGAATTAGGGTACTTGATTTTGAAATTATGAATTTTTTAATTTTTGAAATCGGAAAATTGAAATTTTGAAATTTGAAATTGGAGGAGTTGAGTTTTGAAATTAGGACATTTGATTTTTAAAATTGGAAACTTGAAAAATTGAAATTAGGAATTAAGGGACTTGAATTTTGAAATTAGGGCACTTCAATCTTGAAATTTGGATTTTATAAAAATTGAAATAGGAATTGAGGAACTTAAATTTTGAAATTATGGCACTTGAATTTTAGAATTGGGAATTTGTAGTTTTGAAATTAAAAACTTGAAAAAAATGAAATTTGGGAATTTGAATAAATTAAGAGTGGGTGATGATTCATGAATTAATTTATTAAAAGAAAAAAAATCAACAATCAATCTAATTAAAAAAAAAGAAGAAACAATATACTCTTAAGAAAAATAAAACAATAATTATATATATTTAAATGACTAATTAAAAGAAAACAATAAATTAAATAAATGCTTCAACAATTAATTAAAAAATAAAAATAAAAATATTTTAGCCAAAAGAAAGTTAGAGGAGGCTTACTTGGTAGATGGATAATACAAGGACAGGCGTGCCAAAGTGAGACTATCTTATAGCTAAGATCACCTCCTAAGTGGGATCTTTAAACTAATTATTAAAAAAATTTAAAATATGAGAGTATTGAGCCTCTTTTTTTTTGAAGAAATGTCATCCTCCTCAAAGAAATAAAGGTATAGACAGATTTGAGCCTTCAATTAGAAGCCCGTTATCCCAAAAATCTCTCTTCAAGATTGACTCTATTTTATAGGCAAATGAGGCATCCCCCTTTCTCTATTTCCAATGTGGGACTTCAAATATCTCACAAAGGAAAAAACTAGTCCCAAGAACAAAACTTGGGGATCTACAATTATATTTTATTTTATATTTTCCACGATAAAAAAAAACATGAGAAATTGAACTTGGAAAGTAAAATAAAATAAGAGGAAAAGAAGGAAATGGAAACAAGAAAATTTAGAGAAAATAAAAAATGGGTTTACACTTAATAATTTAATTTTATATGTTAATTCAAAACTAATTTTGATTGATTTCTCTTTATTAAATAAAGACTAGAAATTTAAAAATATAAAAGTTTGAAGAATTTTTATTATTATTTGGATTTTCTTTGATATTTTCCACTATGAAACCAAATATGTGAAAAAGTTTGCAAAAATTATGTCGAAGTTTAGGGGGTTGTTTGTTTTTGACTTAATCTTGAAAATGTCAGTTTAAGCATTCATTGTTTAATTTTAAAATTTTCAACACTTATTGTTGAAATTTTTTAAAAATTAAGACAGAAAATATGAAAATATTTGGCACAACAAGAAAATCGTTTCCATTAAAACAACTTCATCGTTGTCAAACGAGGAAAATTGTAATCTGTATTCTTGGGATGTCGATGGGAGGTTTGGGATGGAATTATTTATCCGGGCTTACATTAGTTTATTTTTTCAATTCTCAAATTTGTCTTTATTTAAAAAAGTGGCGGAAATAGAAAAATCTCAAACCTTCCTCGTTTACATTTGATTTTGTTTTATTTCTTTTTATTTTTTCTGTTGCTTTTATTTTATTATATTAATTAATATATTTCATAAAAAATAAAAATATTATGAATACATAAATTATTTGTTAAAACATTATAATAGTATTATTATTTATATTAAAGTATAAAATAAAATAATAATAAATTATTTTAAATATAATCGGGCGGGACGGGGTAACAATACCTGAACGATCAGTTGATTCAATTGAAAATAAAGCTGGCCTGCTTTAAGCACGTTCTGATTAAAAACCCAGCTTCGTCCCCAAGTAAGAGCGGCGGGCGAGCAGAAAATAATCAGGTCATATTGTCATCCCATAGCTATAAAATGTTAAAAAAGCAATAAACTTATCTTAATGATATTAAGTATTATTGACAATAAAATTTCGAAAAAGTTATATTAAACCATTAAGTAAAAAAACAAACACCACCTTAATCTAATGGCTTAACAATTGTGGCTATTTTGGGAACATGGTATGGGACTTGGTTTGAATGCAATAGAAAAAAAATTTTCAAAAAAAAATTCAGGCCCTTGAGCTCTTATTAGCTTCGCTAATGTTTTTATCTCCGACTTTTTGCTACGTGTTTTGTTGTCGATATATTGTGATGTGTTTTGTCATGATATGTTGCGGCATGTTTTGTCTTCTTATAGTAACTGTTTGTTATTAATAAGTATTGGTGCATTCTGTCGATTTTGTGGCACTTGAGCGTCATTTTTGCTATTAACACGGATCATCTTGTGCTCTAAAGTTTTTAGGACTTTTGATTTTATGGTTAATCGATCATTATTAATAAGCGAATCAATAAACATATAACCCAAGAAATAAAAATAAAAACTTTGATACCGTACATTTTTTAAAAATAATGCAATTGCAATACCTCATGTTTTACAATATAAGGGGTTTGATCGCCCAAATTATCATCCTAACATGTCCAAAATGTAACAAACTTTTGTTTGGCTACACTAAAACATAAAAGAGACCACATCATCAATTGACTTTTCTATTGGTTTTTTTTATCAACTCAGGAATTAAGTGATCGATCCAGAAGGTTTACAAATGGATATGACTGTCCGCCAGTAACTTCAAAATTTTTTTTCCATTAAAAACAGTGAGACTTCAATCCCCAAACCAAACTTAAATTGGATATCAATTAGTTGTGCTATCAAAAGATCTTCTAAAATATAAAACACTACAATAATTGTGATCCTAATAACCTGGATTATGTTGGATACAAGTTTCAAAATATTAGCCTTCTAAAATAGAAAATTACAAGAGTATTCGCACATATAAATCGAAGTATTAAAAACTAATAGACATCTGACATCACAATGTGAGGTGAGAAAGCAGTCATCTAACAATGAGTCATCTGGCTCTTATTATCATCATTATATCTACACATAATCTAACTGAATATAAGTGAACAAGGTGAATATATAACAAAACAATATGCTAAAGGGTGATCCAAGATGAATATACAATAAGAATCAATATTTCAAGGCAAATGAGATAACCAATTAATTAAAATATTGCATGTGTCCAAGATGATGGAAGTAATCGCATAACAAGGAGAATCAACATGCTCACGATAAATAAACTATCAACGATATAATCGTAAGATAGAAGAGCAAATGATGTATGCAAAAATAAGAGTATACGTGTAAAAAATGAGATAAAATATCAAATAGTGAGAGAAAGTCAACATGCTATGAGAATAGTTAAGTAAAGCAATCAACACATCAAAATAAGTGAAATATACAGCAATGATAAAATAATAGGTGTGTCAAGGTCAATAGAATGAGCATACCATGCGAAGCAAAAGTGACATAATAAGATGAGTAAAAGAATCAACCAACAAAGTCAACCAACCAATATTAGTAATACAAAAATCAAGCATGTGAAATATACAATTAGCAAATCCAAAACTGCCCGATGTGCTTTGCAAGTAATCAAACATACAAAGCCCACATTTTCCCAATTTGTATCCAAGTTTGACCCTCATTATCCTCGGCCCGAAGTTGTGTTTGTGGACTCGGCATTTTTTCTTGTGCTGCTTTCACTAAAGGCAAGACTTCATTTATATTTTGGCACTTTTAAAGCAGTTTAGATCGCCCAGAAACATTTTGTTTTATTTTAAAGGGAAAAGCAAAGAAAAAGAAAAATGCTGAAGTAGGCTCGTGATGAAAATATATGTGCAGAACCACCAGGAGTCTAGGTTAGATTCTTTATTGAGAATGTATGATGGAGCGTGTGGCATACTGGCATACTAAAAGTCGAGTCTCTACTAAACAAACTAAGGAAAATATCGCTTTTGATTAATCAATCAATGAATACCAAAGAAGAGTAATAACAATACAAAAGTATGCAAAACATATATAAATAAATAATTAAGTAAAGTCATATGAGAAAATGTGTCTGCAAACGGTATGTAGAAGATTGTTATCGAATTAGAAAACAATGTTAATGAAATAGCAAAATACAAAATATTAATTAAATTAGAAATTGGTTATAGATCGGATGTGAATTATTTATTAAATGATACATGGAATATCGGGTCTAGCAAACTCGTTTATATGTTCTGTGAGTCTTTAAAGCGATATTTTATTTTATAAGAATGGTAGAAATTAATCATGTTATTAGAAATTTTGAAAGCGATTTAAATTTGAAAATTTGAAGTTTGTGAAGATTGAAATTTTGAAATGAATTCGTTGAAATTTTGAATTTGGGATTTGGAAGTGAAATTTGAAATTAAGAGCTTTAATTTTATAAAATTTGGAATCTGAATTTAGAAATTTGAAATTAAAAATTAGGAAACACTGAATTTTGAAGTATGCCAGCTTGAATTTTGAAGTGGGAAATTGTAATTTTGAAATTGGAAGTGGGAGAGCTTGAGAATTGGGGAATTATGTAACTTGAATTTTGAAATTAAAATTTTGTAATTTACGAAAGTGGCTTCAGATAATTGAAATTGGAAATTGGGGGACTTTGGATTTTTAAATTAAGGCACTTGAAATTTTGAAATTAAGGGACTTGGATTTCAGAATTAGGGTACTTGATTTTGAAATTATGAATTTTTTATTTTTGAAATTGGAAAATTTAAATTTTGAAATTTGAAATTGGAGGAGTTGAATTTTGAAATTAGGACAATTGATTTTTAAAATTGGAAACTTGAAAAATTAAAATTAGGAATTGAGAGACTTGAATTTTGAAATTATGGCACTTAAATCTTGAATTTGGGATTTTATAAAAATTGAAATAGGAATTGAGGAACTTGAATTTTGAAATTATGACACTTGCATTTTGGAATTTGGAATTTGTAGTTTTGAAATTAAAAACTTGAAAAAAAATGAAATTGGAAAATTGGAAATTTTGAAAATTGAGAATTTGAATAAATTAAGAGTAGGTGATAGTTTCATGAATTAATTTATTAAGAGAAAACAATCAATCAATCTAATTAAAAAAAAAAAAACAACAATATACTACATAAAGAAAAATAAAACAATAATTATATATTTAAATGACTAATTAAAGAAAACAATAAATTAAATAAATGTATAAGACAATTAATTAAAAATAAAAATAAAAGGATTTCTTAACTAAAAAAAGTCGAGGAAACTTCTTGGTAGATGGCTTGAAATAGAGTCGGTTCGCGCCTCTGAGTGGAACTATCTTTAAAATTCGGGATCGTCTCAGAAATTGGGATCTTGATGAGTATTAAAGAATTTAAGCCCATGAGTTTTGAGATACTCTTTTGAGGAGATGCTTCATCCTCCCTCAAAAAAAAAAAAAATTAATCATAGACAAATTTGAGCTTTCAATTAGAAGGCCATTGTCCCAAAAAAAATTTCTCTCTTCAAGGATTGGGAACTCTTTTTATAGGTAAGGAAGGCCTCCCCTTTCGCTTTTAATGTGGGACTTGAAGCTCTCTGCAAAAGGAAAAAACTGGTCCCAAGAACAAAACTTGATCTAATTAGATGCGTATTTTTATATTTTCACTGCGAAAAAAACACGTGAGAAATGGACTCGAAATTACTAAGAAAATAAAATAAAAGGAAAAAGCAAGAGAGGGAAATGAAACAAAGAAAATTGAGTGAAAAGGGTTTAAATTACAATTTAATTTATATGTTAATTCAAACTAATTTTATTGATTTTATTAAATAAAGACTAGGAAATATAAAAATATATAAAAGTTTGAGGAATTTTTATTATTACTTAGTTTTCTTTGATATTTTGAAACCAAATATGCAAAAAAAGTTTTACAAAAAGCCCATTAATTAGCAGACGCTTATCATCGACTCTATAAGAATGACCATCATATTACTCCATGGTGTTAACGGGTTTTCGCAAAGCCGGGAAATGATCATTTTTGTATTATTAACCCGAATACTAGTTTTTGCGACTCATTTTCTGCTCTATTTGATTGTATTAATAAACTGAGTCAATAAACTTATCTCTTTTAAAAAAGAAATAAAAATAAAAACTTTGATACCGTACATTTCTTAAAATAATGCAATTGCAATACCTTATGTTTTACAATATAAGGGGTTTGCCCAAATTATCATCCTAACATGTCCAAAATGTAACAAACTTTTGTTTGGCGACTACTAGAACATAAAAGAGACAACATCATCAATTGACATTTCCATTGGATTCTTTTTCAACTCAGGAATTAAGTGATCGATCCAGAAGGTTTACAAATGGATATGACTTCCATCCGCCAGTAACTTTAAAGATTTTTTTCCCTATTAAAACATTGAGACTTTGTCCCCAAATCAAAACCTCAAGTTGGGTGGGATACTATTTTTAGTTTTTTGCTATCAAAATCTTCTAAAAATATCAACTTTAATAATTATATCCTAATAACTTAGATTATATTTGGATACAATTTTCAAAATAATAAAAGCTCTATAATAGAAAATTACAAGAGTATTCACATATAAATTCCATATAAAAATTAATAGGATAATAAAATTCCTATTTTTTTCCAAGATAGATTATCATATAACCGCCAACCTAGTGATAATATGTTCTGTACCTTTGATTTTTGGCTCAAGTTTCCCTAATCACCGTTATAATTAATAATTAATGTTATTGACATCATCTAAAATAAAAGAAAATCTCTTTCAAAAAATAAAAAATAAAAATAAAAGAAAAGGAAAGGTGTTTTTCCCAAGTCTATTCGATGACGAAGGAGATGACTTGTCCGAGGCCCTCCTAGTCCTGGGTCAACCAAACGCGTTTAACTCTCTCCACCTTTCAATATCGTGACTCAAAATGACCAAAATACCCATGATCCCGTTGATTGCGGGCCGAAGGTTTTTTCATTGAATCGCAAAAACGTGAAGAAATAACAAATAAATTACAGTTTTTCTTCGTCAATAAGAAGATAAGTATTATATGTATATATATATTTATACGTTTGGCTGATTTTTTATTTTTTTTTTCATTTAATTATTTGCAACCGTGCGCTGTAAATTCGGAGCTTTAGCGGGCAGGTCAGGTCAACTTAGTTAAAATTATCGCGCACGTAAAACGTCTACTCCAGCATCGCTATTTGCGGCTTCCGGCTCGGCGTGGCTGCAATTGTCTTAAAGTTTCCAATCACGTGGCCGATTCCCCCTTGTTGTTCGGTCGCCATTCTTCTCTACAAATACTCGCAGGCGAAACCATCTCTCTTGAAATCGTTTGCTGATTCCAAAATGGCAAGAATCGCCGTTCCTGTTTCCGTCATCTTCTTCTTGTTGGTTTCCGCTCAGGCCTTTGTGCCGACGGAAAGCTTTATCAGATCTGAGTCTTGGATTTTGACCGAGTCCGATACTGAGCCGGCCTCAAGTACTATTCTCCTTCCCAGCGAGAAGCCGGAGGGAAAGATCATCTCCAACTTTGAGTGGAAGGCCGACGCCAACCGCGAACAACTGCCTGAGAGTGAAGTCACCGTTGGAAAATTGCCTGAGAATGAAGTCAAAGAGGCGAGCAAGCCGGAATTTGAATCTGAAATCGACGGCGAGACGATGCCGGAAATCGAGGCCTTGCAGCCTGAGGAGGAATCAGTACCGCCGAACGTCGAAACGGTGTTGACCTTCCGGCCGATGAACCGCCAGTTGCAACGGATGCACGAGAGGAGGCGGCCGTTCCCCTTCCGCATGCCGCACCGGTGCCGCCACCACTTCAAACCGATGGGACCGAGGTTCATCAACCGCCAGATCCCGTTCGGAAATGACATGATCATGGCGAAGACGAGTGAGGTGGGCGCCGGCGAGATGGTGCTGGTCTTCTCAGAGAGGCGGGAGAGTAGGGCAGCACCTGAAGCGCGGTGGGTGAAGCTCCAGCCCACAGAGGGCCAAAAGATTCCGATGGGACACAAAGTGTTGAGCAGAGAGGACTTCAAGAGGACACAACCACGCTTAGAAAGAGAGGATATGGATATGGAGAGAGGACCTCGTGACGAGAAAGAACAAGGCGGTGGTCTCTTTAAGGGCTTCCGCAAGTTCTTGAACCGCTTCTAATTTAATGCCTATTATTATTATTATTATTGCTGCTTATTTACTATTTAGTAGTGCCTCCGTGTGTGTGTATGTTTTCCTTTCTTTGTTTCTACAATATGGAGATGATTGACTCATGGTATTTACTATTTATACCCTTTTAGCACATAATCTTGCATCCACAGAGATGTATTTTTAGTCATGTGACATATAGATCATGATATTATCGTATGTGTATATTTTATATAATAAATTGATTGGATTTGTATAAGTTTATGAATGTGACTTCTTGGATTTTGCATTGGGTTATACTATGGTAAAGATGAGCCCTATCCCATCACAAACGTCCTGGCAGATGGGCTTTGGCGAATTGCGGTATAGTAGGAACCAAATGAAAATATATATCGTTGTGGAGAAAGCGTTGGAGATAGGTGAACGGAAGAAAGTGAGAAGGGAATATTGTAGGAAAGAGACTGATAGGAGATTTTTGCTTTAAATTGAGAAAAGGTTGCTGCCTGCTGCTGGTGAAAAAGCCATCTAAACTATGAAGTGTCCACTGGGAATCATATACGCCCAAATCGGGAACAGATATTGCCCGTGCTCACTCGTCCGCCGATCAACCGCCGTAAGATCGTACACAGAAGAGCTTGTAGATCATTTTTATTATACAATAAATAAATAGAAATCTTTAAAAAGACTTGATAAGAGTCTCTTCTTCATACATCTTTTCATTGTTACAACTGAATAAACAGATTCTAACTCAAGGATCATGCATGATTCATGAAAACTAAAGAAGAATTTGATGGAGAGACCATTCAATACACATTTCACTTCCCGTATATGTTAAAAAACAGAAAAGAAAAAAAACTGACAACATTTTTTATTAGACATGGAAACGGGAAAGAGAGTAGTAGAAAAATCAAATGAAAGTGGAACATGATCCAGTTTGGCCGGGACTGGTGAGTTCAGAACAAGGCCAGGGGCTTACGCCAATGGCAGCTCCACTTACATCAGAGCACTTCCATGGAGAAGTTCCCGGTTTGATTTCACCATGAAGGTTGATCTTAGAGAGGCAGATTCCGGTAAAGGGCGAGTTCTTCAGGCCTTCTATTGAACCCGGCCGCTGAACGTCCAAACCCCAGACATCCCTTATCACAACATCCTTCACAACTGGGAGGGCGTTCGTGTTGAAGTTGTTGTCCGGGTGGTCGCCCACGTTTCCTGCTATTTTTATCCCCAGCCTGACCTTTTCCATGTAGACATTGGAAACTGTGATATTTCTTATGACTCCTCCCCTCCCAATGTTGGTCTTCAAATGAATGCCCACTCCCATGTTGAAAAGGTTTATGTGCTCTGCAAAGACATTCTGAACACCACCAGAGGTTTCGCTCCCGATTGCGATTCCAGCAAATGGGGATGATCCCGTTATCCTCCTGATGGTTATCTTGCTAGCTCCCGCACGCGACCTAGCTACCGTCCCAATTCCACCTTGACAGCTACAAGGTCATCCCCAGTCGAAATGTAGGAGTCCTCTATGCAGACATTGGAGCTTGAATCTGTATCAATGGAGAGTCAAACTTCATAATCATAGATTTGCTCATTTAAACTGAGGTGCAAGTTGATTAGAAAAAGAAAAAGAACTGTGAGAAGCACTTCATTCAAAATTTCAATTTCCTGATGGCACTACAAGAACCAAGAACCGTCGCGATTTCTTCATCAATTGGGGCAATAGCAAATTCTTTTAGTTCATTGTGGATCTTTCATATAATGTATCGCGAGTACTTTTTCTAATGAATGCCTGAATTACTCCAAAATATTAAAACTTCTACAAACCCCAATTATTTCACAAATTTCTAAATTGTTCTGAATAGTTTTCTTTTCTTTTTAAACATTTAGTCCTCTATTTTTTCATATTTACTCATAATTTTTGCTAAACTATTTCCATTTTTTCTGATAAAAGCCCTAAAACATTCTCTTGAGGCCGAATATATACAAAATTTAAATCTGTGACAGCAGTTGAAAGATCTGAGATTCATGATTAGTGAGGCATCTAGAGGCCTTTGCAAAAGTGCAAATCTAGTGGTGCTGTGGTGTGAACAAATGTGTAAACAGATAATGACAAACAACTTGTTCACACAGAGAACAACAAGCAACTCTTCAAAAGGATAGCGACAAACAACTAACTAAATAAAAATTTATTTAAATTACAGGAAGATTTTTACTTCCTGGATCAACACCATTCAAAGTTGAGAGTCAAATGGAGCCAATATGGTGACAAACCGAACCACAACATTTCTGCAGATAAGAAAACAAGTAGTAGATTTGAGTTGGCTGTGTCATGTGTATTCAACTTTATTAACTCAGTATAACATGAATCCAATGCATGGTTGGCCTCAAATCTGTAGTGTTCTGCACAAGCATAGCCTTAACCAATTCCACTGCTTTTTAAAAAGTCCCTTACAGCAGCATGTGTTGGGACTTTGTAAACAAGTGGGAATGACTTGATGCCACATAAACACAAGCGATATTCCTGGTCGATGTTCAAAATGTTGGAAGTCATTCAACTTTAAGTAAAAGAACTTTAATCTTACTGTGACAAATGGGCTCTCGGTTTATAAATCAATTGATTGATCTAATATGGTCCTCAATCAATTTAAAAGTTCATAGGGCCTGAACTTTAATTATATGAATATATGATCAAATAGAGGATATTTAAAGCAAGTAGATCTCTAAAATGTATATCTATTAAGTTTTAAATCAATGTTCAAAGCAATTACCTGCAATAAACAGGGTGAATGTTCCAGAAGGAGAGTCCTTAAAAATCACAGCTGAAATAATAATGTTTGAAATTTATCATTCAATGAGATTTGGTCTGTAAATTGAAGGGTTCCCTGCCTCCACATGTTCCACCAGACTTCTCCTTGGCCATCAATTGTCCCATTCTCACCTATGAACGAGCAATTGATCAGATTAATATAACTTCATTAAGCATAGAATTCTAAGTAATTTCACACAACAGTACAAGCACTCGTCCCAGTGGGTTCATGAAACACCATGGGACTCTGGAATGTGATTTTCTTGAATGTTGTGCTTGTTTCTATTGATGGTTCCTTAAGACGTTAAAATAACTTAGAACACTTAAGCTAGATGGAAGGCATTTACTCATATGTCTGAGGACCATCATGAATAATCTACAATTGTTTTATAGATACTCACCAGTGATTATCACATCGCGAAACAACTACCTGCATGGATAAAGCCCTATACTTCTCCAGCTCCTTCCTTCCCATAAGATGGCGTATGGACCAATTCTCAAAGGCCAACCTATCAAATATCCTGAAACATGAAGCAAGAAGAAAAAGGTTAAAGGACGCAAAATTCGTTTGTTTCGGCATCCAAACCACCGGAGCCATGAAACTTTGGACTATATTGTGTTCTTTTTCAGAAGATGTAAAACGCATACAAAAACAGATAGACAGAAGAGAAATTAGCGAAGTGGCGCAAATCAAAAATCGAGATTATGTAATCTTAAAGAGCATAATAGAAAATCTGAATCTCTACTACAGGTGCGACTCGCCGGCTGTGAAGCCTGAAACAGTCAATTCCTTCTTCATGCACTCAGATTTACATGACCTTCCCCTTCAATGTAATGCTGCCAGTACCCAAAATAGTTTGATTTTCTTATTCATAATGGTGGGGTTAAAGCACAAACCCTCGTCGTGATCCAGCCAAGCCTGATAAATAAAAGCAAGATTGTAATTACTAAAGAGGTAATTAAAATCTCACATTAGAGTTACCGGGTAATAAATATTTATAAAAAATGTAGTAACTCTCTCGCTTCATTTGGCCACCTAAAATTCCTGCTTCAAAGGCATCGATACCATATCCAGCTTCATGAACTTTAAAAGGAAACCATACTAATGCTGGCAGACCAGCAAGTCATGAGAACCAACAAACTGACTCAACTATCAATAAAGAAGTTTGAACAACTAACTCAGCCCAAGGCATGGTTGTGGATTATGAAATGCTTCAAACACTCCAAAGAAGAATTTTGGGGAACCTATAACTTCACAACCCAAGATTTACTTAAATCCCAACAATATTTTTCGACGGTGTGATAAATTTAATGAATAAATCCTACCACATCTGGTACTAAATATTAAATTCATCTTCAGTTAAATAACCCTCAGATTTCAGAGCCACCCAGTCTTTAATCAAGCTACATTTATATAAATTAGTTTTACTTCCATTACTCAAAGCTCCTCAAACGTATAAGAGAACAAATAGTGGAATCTTTTCATGATGAACCCAAGAATATGACGCCCTGCTCCATCGTATTCACAATGGGACACAGGGCAAAAAAAAAAAAAAAGACATTATACCCTTAATTAATGGCGAGCCATTATTTTCATCCATAAAGCCGGTGAGCTAGCTGTAATTTTATGGCAATAATATTCATAGCAATTGTCTCCTATTCTTAATTTTATTATATTCATCAAATATAGTACTTTAGAACTGTTCGGAGTTAAACATTGAATTATTAAGGGCTTACAAACCATCCTCACTAAATCAAAGTGAAATGGAATTAAAAGTAATTTTAAGTGAATGTAAACATCAAGACCGTGACATCACTGGCCACTGCCAAGCTGTCCACATACATCTAATTGGAAGTACTCCAATCCTTGGCACATGCAATGATGCTAGCAATTCAACTAGAGGACTCAGCTGGTATTTTTCTTTGCATTTTTGGTTTTCGGTGAGGTGAATCTAGAGCACAAGGGACTAAGTGATATTAACCCAATCATCCCGGTCTTAATCAATCTACCAAACACTGAACAAGCTACGTAATAATTTTTGCCTGTAATAAAAAGTGTCCCACTCGATCCATGCTGCTTTAATTGTCTTAATTAAAAACAAAAATAATCTAGGAGTTAAAGGAAAATTATGACCTAACTCCAAAACCATATTTTACTTGTTGAATTTCAAACTAGAAATGTCATGGAATTTGATTCTTCTTTAATTTCCTTCCATCCATTTGGCCACTCTCTCAAAAGTCTTTCTTGAAGCTGGAAGCAACATCAAACTGGGTCAGCTTCAATCTCAAAATATTTAAAAATGGTGATAATCGAATCTGGTTTCATCCCAAACATGCAACAATTCACTAAACTTTATATATTTTTCTGCATATGCTTCGATCATTGTGATAAAAGCTTAACCAAACAAAAACTGGATCGACATTTTTTGAGAGGCGCACACCGGTGCAGCTCGCAATGCTACTTTGCACGCGGCGTAGGTGCCATATGGCTTGTGAGATTAAAGCCTCCCTGCCGGGCACACCCCAGGAGGGCGGCAGCCAGCGCGCCCTCCTCCCACCAGATGCCGAACCCGATAAATCGCCGCCCCCAAAAGCCTTCGTCTTCAGCGTCTTCCCCAGTCACCGACAACTTCCTGAAATCCGTTATCGGATCTCCCTGCTCCGGTGCTTCATCGTCACTATCCTGAGCATGTCACGTCTCCGGCTGCAATCACCTGGCTCAGATACAGCCCGGTGACCGCGAAACACAGGGAAAACCCAGACCATTAACCGACACATTTTCACAACTCCAACGTCTCCGGACCAATTCTGACGCCCATGAGCCTGAATAATCTCAGCAAGCGTGCAACACAGTAAGAAAAGATGAAGCGCCGCACATTTGGTCGGCGAAGCACTTGCCGTGGGAAAATCTGCAAAATTTTTTTCGGGAAACCCTTAAAAAGTTCAAACTAAGAGAAAGTCCAAAGTGCCTTTAATGGAAGAAAGGAGAAAAAAATCCGGCCAAACTTTGAATTGGAAATGATTTCGTTGTTAAAAACAGCTGGCACTGTTTTTAAGAATGGAGGAAATGAGACAGATCTGAGGAACCAACTCAGAGTTCCCAAACAAAGAATTTAAACAAATGGCCGCATTCTAAAGTAGAGAGAAAAATCACAACCACTGAACCAACTTCAGAACCGGCGAAGATCATTAATGAGTGTAGGATGGAGTGTTGTTTGGGAACCGTGAGACCGCGGATTTATGAGCTGTTATCGGGCAGGTTCTGTGACGTGCCGGCTTCATGGGTAGTTTCAGCTCCGGTTTCAGCTGCTTGTCAGTTCTTTTTTGACCTTCAAACTTGAAAGTCTCATTTGGCTACATATTTTGAAAAAAAAAAATAAAGTGCTGGAAACATAAGTCAAATATTATACACTAAAAAAATTAAAACAGACCACAAATACTTATCTATGAATGGGACTTTTTTTTGGAACAGATAAACTTATTACCACTTGATCTGTAATATTATCATTAACTTCCACAGTCTCTACAAAATCTTAAAATATTTATTATATCATTCATTTTGCTCAACAAAAATGACCCTTTAAATTCTATATTTAAAATACTTAGATTTAAGATTCTTATGAACATATTGATGGGATAAGATTTGATTCAATAACTTTATTAGATTAAATCTTTAATATTAGTTAATGCTACAAACATAATATCCAACAGCTAAAAATAAGCTCATGACAAATAACATAAAAATAAAAATGAAAACAAACAAGGACACGTGAAAGAAACCCATTTATTGAAATTAAAACCACATTTGATAAAAGAAAATAATGAAAATAAATGATTTCATATTAATAATAGCAAAAAAATCATCATTGAATCTCTATGGCAAACAAGGACGGAATAAAAGAATGAGATTGGTAACTTTAAAAAACTATTTTCAAATACCGTTTTGAAATTGTTTTTAAACTACCAAATTCGGTGAATGGATATTAATCATCTAAAAGCGGCTCTTCGCGAAATGACAGCAATTATCTAAAACCTTCTTTTCTAATGCTTATTTATCATTTTTTTCTTGTGAAACATGAAATGTTTTTAAAGGGTTTGTGCACATAGTAAACACCAAATAATCAAATCATATATAGATTTATTATAAGTTCAAGAGATCACAAAAAATAAAATGATAAAATCTTAATGAAGCTAAATATAACTATATTTAAACCCGAACTGGAAACCGACGAAGTATAGATCCTTTAAGCAAATGATATGTAAATGGTAATAACAGTTGATTAAATGTTATCGGTACTGCAAACCGATTTTCACTAAAAATGAATAAGATAGTAGTGACAGAAAATGAAAAGAGGAAGGAGACAAATCGATGACCACTTCCATCCTTACCACATTTCATGTGGAGGTTTTACCTTATTGTACGTAATGAGTGGGCCAGATAGATTTATGGAATCAACTACTGGGACTCGATTATTAAATTTGGACCCCCACTATTTTAATTTTTATGTTGGCTTCTGCACCACTGCACACTCTCTCTTTTCCTATTGTCATATAGTTGTTCTGTGCGTCATGAAAATTATAAATTCCCCAGTCCGAGGTCATCCTGCCCTACCCATTATCTTTTCTTATCTATTAATTATAAAAAGAAACAAACCCTAAAGCGACAAAACACCCCAGCTTTATCTTCTTCATCCCAATCCGATTCACCTAAACACCCTTAATCCCCACCATTTTAAAAATGGTTTCTGGTTTTTCTTCCTTATTTTCTACTCCCTGTTTTCTGTTACGGGAAATTTTTTTGCAATTCAACTTGCTGCAGTAATGTGATGGGGGATGAGACTGAACATTTGCATTTTTTAGTGTTATTAGATGAGATCTGGAACATTCATCTGCTATTTTTTTCGTATTGTTTTCATTTTTTATTTTGATATACATATATTTTTTTAAAAAATACCTGTCTCTATGCTTTAGCAGCTTTCGTGTTTGTGAGATGTAAGGCGTATGCTGATTTCCAGGTTACTTTAAAAATAAAAGTTTATTCTCCAGCTGTTTCATGCAATTCCACTTACTGCTCCTAAGTTGGGTTCGACTCCGCCACAGATCTTGAGTTGGACTTCCATAAGGCCTCACCTGCCCTTTCTAGAGAGGATTTGAAAAATATAAAGCATTTTTTCTTTTCAGTAATGTGTGCACTCTTGGGGACACTGAATGATATAGATAGATGATATAGAGATATATATATATATATATATATATATATAATAAAAGTACTGAAGTGTGGCTTCGTATCTAGTCCAAGGAATATCTTAGAAGAAATGAAACAATAATATTTAAACTCATTTTCCACCAAAATAACCCTTCAGGTTTCTGAGAAAAATCACTTTGAATGTAGTAAAGTCCACACTCACAGTAGGTTGATCCTTTTCAGAGGAACATTTAAAACTCTAATGCAAAAGCATTTTCTTTCACTTTCACATCAAAACAGCCCTAAACTTTACCGTCAAAGGATTAGGTCTTTAGGAATAAATCATCCCCAAAAACCTGAGACTTGTCAACTAAGTAAGATAAAGCAAAAGCATTGACGTTACAAACATTATAGAAAACAGAAAACAGAAATTTTTGTGGCTCAAAAGACCATCTTTGGTAAGGTAAGTGAAGAATTGATATACTAGAATCTAGTAAACCTGAGCTTCAGACTAGGAAATATCTACAATAACTGCAGCCTGGGGATCTTCAATACCTTTTTACTGTTACTGTAGTAGTAACAGCAATTCTTGGAATGTCTGTATTAGTATATAATATAGCATCATTTGGAAGAAAAAAATATTTTAAGCTAGTTATGGGCAACATGGATATTTACAAACAGGGGTACTACAAATAAATGGAGTTAAAACCCAGAAGAATCCATAGGGGAAAGATAACCTAGTCTTTGTTTTTTTTGTTTTCCAAATTTAAGAAACATATTGGGATGTAGAAAGGTGAGTCATATACTGTGAAAGCTACAGATCTGTCTGGGGTAGCAATGAAAGGAAGAAAATGAGAAACAGGCATAAATAAACTACAGAAAACCTCAGGTACAGACTATAACTAAGTCATGATCAGATTCTGGTGTCCAATAAAACTGTCATCAAATTCTTTGCCCACAGCAGCTCACAGCAATCAGATCATTGATGCTAGGACCTTTTTTTACAGATAAAGTACTTGGGTGTCAATGGGTTCTGTCCGGTCTGTGCCAGCTCGCTCCTGATCCATCGGCCAATGACTGGGTTGCACTTGATCAGGCTTTACAAGTAGCATGTCCTTGGTGTTTTCCATCAGGCATCCACACAAATGACTCAATCCACTAATCAATCCTGGTCTTCACATCTATAATCTGGATGGACAGTGACATTCAGATGATAATACATGTTTGAGCAGAGCAGACCAAGAGACGACATGGATTATAAGCAGTTGAATAGGCTGGTGGAAGTAATTGCAAGAGCACACTCATTATTAACAGTATAAATTATACAGAGACTATTGCAATCCATTTCCAAACACAAGGGAGAAACTTCAAATAAATAAAAATTTTGGGAGAAAGCCATATGTTCTTATACAACCAAGTCTCTCTCAGCTAAAGGAATAGGAAAATAACTGAAAATCAAAACCATTTCAAATGCAGCAATATGAATAGCATTAGTACACACATTGTTACTATGGCCCTACCGAATGGATGAAGAATATTAACACAACTCATGTTGCAAAAGACACCCTGGGAACTTTCCCATTGCACCAACAATTGGCCCAAAAAAACAATTTCCATTGATAACTCATTGCACGAAACTGTAGCGAGTGAGGTGTAATTGACCTTATTGAGCTAATGATATCTTTCACAGTGAAAGGATTTTACTATCAACATCGAATGACATTGTAATAGTATTGGTCCCAGGAATTTAATTAGTAGTGCACCAATGAAACCCCAGCACTGGATCATTCATTGAGCAATCTTTGTCATCATTTCAGGGCCGCAAATCACTGCAAGATGATGATGTGTCATTTACTACAGCACATTTATAGGAATTGGTTCCACAATCTATGGTGTCAAGGATAACATTGATACAGTCAATGTCATATGCAACAACAATAAAAACTTTCGAGGGAATTTGGATATGTAGAACACAAGTCACAAAATTAGGGCTCTGATTTCTATGGTAAAGTCTCATTGCAAGGATTATATTTCAAGACAGAACCATCAATTTGAGGAAGGAAACGGAAGAAAAACAACTGGCAAGAATTCCAAAGGCTCAAAAATTGGTTCATACCTTTAACCTGTGATCTCCACCAACAATCCTCATGCCGAAGATATGCTCCTCATCATCCAAAAGCTCTAATCTCTCAGTGCTAGTCGTTGCAGGAAGCCCTGACTTGACATTCACTTCCCGTACACTCCCAATCTCGAGGTCACCCTGGACAATGCATCTACTCACAAACGGTTTGTATTTCTGTGGCTGATCAAAACTCCTCACCAATGACCAAACCTGGTAGCCCAAATACAAAGGGGGGAAACAAAACAAATTCACTTCAAGTACCACAAAATTTATATCCACAATGTAAAGAAGAACTCATTCATCCACGTCACAGGTAACTGTAACACCTCAATCTACATATCCACAATTCGACTGACCAAACCACAACCACAACCTATCTTGTAGCTTCTGTTTGGTTGCTGAGAAATCAATTCCTTGAATCTTAAACTTTCTAAAAAAAAAAACACGAGTATTTGGACTGATTAAAGTGAGCTAAAACAGAAGCTGAAATCAAGATTTTATAATCTCTCGTCCTTCCTCAGTTTTTTCAGCCACCAAAGAGAAACAAATCCAGAAAACGAAAAAGAAATCAAAATTTCTCCACAATTACAGAAATCCAAACAACTATGCGGCACAAAGGCCAAAGCAACATCCACAAATCACCTCCAAACACCACACAACATCCGGATCTGAATTATTAAAAAAGGAAAGACAAAACAACTTGAAAAAACCACATAAATCAATATCAAAAAAAAAAAAAAAAGAAGAAAGAAAGACAAAAGGGAAAAATGCTTACGCGATGAACAGGAGCTTTGATGTGCTTGACGAGAGAAGAGCTGCACTGGTTGTCTCTGATCTCATGCCTGTGGTGCCTGCGGATGTACTCGTCCTCCGTCTTGATGCATCCATAGCCGTTCATGCCCAGCGATCATGCCAGACCTGCAGCTACCACCCAACCTAAATCCGACGGCTGGGAGAGACGGATGAATGAGCGGAAGGATTCTGATTTGGATTTGGATTACGGATATGGAGTGGTGGAGAGGTTGTCTGGTAGAAGCGGAGAGGAGATGGTCAGAAGCGTCCAAAAGACACCGCCATTGGGAACTCCAATACCGAAAGGTCCAGACGCGCTCTCTCTCTTCATCATCTATATATATATATTTTTTCCATTTATTTTTTTTTTTATTTTGGTGTGGGTTGGGAACTTGGGGGTTTTATTTAATTCCATTTATTTATTTATATGGAGTATATATTTTTATTTCTTTTTCTGGTAAAATGAAACGGCATCGTTTTGATGGAGGCCATTTACGCATTCAATCGACGCTGCCTCCCCGGGGTTGCTACGGCCAACAATTGGAGTTGGGGGAAAACGGCTGGTTGGTTGGTTGGTTAGTAGTTAGTTAGTTGGTGAGTTCGTTAATTGCAAACGATTTGGGTAGTGTTGATGGGCATTTCCACTTTCGTTTAATTTTGTTCATGTTTTTGGTAAACAAAAAGGTTGTTGATTTTTTTGTTTCTCATGTTTCTTAAACTCTCCAACCAAAAACCATCGAAAAATAGAACAATTTTGAAATGGTGTACAAAAAAAATTTTTTTTTTTAACAAAAATAAAAACAAAAACAAAACAGATCTCATCTCTCAAATCAATTTTTTTATTCAAAATAAAATTTTTGATAGATTCAATATAACAAAAATACACATTACAAAATAATAAGAATACGATGCAGATTTTTTTAAATATCATCTACATTTTCATTTATGACGTATCATATTCTTAAAAAATAAATAAAAATACCCAACATTTTCTTTTGTAATAAATGCTCATACATACATACATATTGAAAGTGATTTAATAACTAATTTAAAAAAATGGTTGATTTAATGATGCTGTCAATAATTCTCTCTCCAAGTTGAGAGTTTGTTTCTCTCTCCAAGTTGAGAGGCGTTTTCTTCTCTCCAAGTTGAAAGCTTTAGGGTTTCTTCGGTGGAAAGCTTCGATTTTTTCCTGCTGAAAACGACTTTTGTGGTGTGATTTTGGGTCTCTTGGTAGGAAAATCTCATTTTCCCGCTAGTGCGAACGAATTAAGTGGTGTACCTTCGATTTTTCTGGTAGGAAAGTTCTGTTTTTTCTTCCCTGCTGCAAACGATTTGGGTGGCGTTTTTCGATTTCTTGGTTGGAAAGTTTCGTTTTTTTCTAGTGCAAACGATTTACGTGGTGTGGATATGGAAGCCCAAGTTGCCCGATTATCATTGCAAGATGAAGAGGAGGAGGAGCTTGCTATTCAGGGTCGTCGATCTGAACCAGAGGGGTAATGTCTGATAGGGCGTTTCCTGACGAAGAAGAACATCAACTTCCTAGCAATGAAGCATAGCATGGCAAGTAGCTGGAGACCTGGGATGGTAGTAACAATTAAAGAGATTAAACCCCAACTCTACCTGTTCCAGTTTTTTCACATCGTGGACTTGCAGAGAGTGCTTGATACTGGTCCATGGTCATTCAATGGGCATCTACTCATTCTGCATTACTCAGCCTGGTGAAAGTTATATCTCTGTTCCTTTGTTCCTATGTTTCGTTTGGAGTCCTAGTATACAGGGATTACCTGCGGGTTTCATGTCGCTGGGGAGTCGAGAGCAACTGGGAAACTGTATTGGCATATACGTGGAATATGATGATACCAACAACACAGGGTTATGGAGAACTTATATGAGAATTCGGGTGCTTCTTGATGTCAGAATCCCGTTGAAACGCCAAAAGAAAATAAAGATGGAGAATGGTGGTTGAGCAATGATAACATTTAAGAAAGTACTTATGAAGTTGGGGACATTCTCTTTCTATGTGGATTGCTTGGCCCTCCCGGATCATTCTGCAACAAAGCTTCCAGTTGAAAGGAAACGAACTAGTCCAAGAATGGAACATGAGTTTGAGAAGGCTCCGACAAGAAGATTTGGCAGGTACGGGTGGAAGATGACTACAGGGAGGAAAAGTACGAATAAACAAGGATCTGGTACTACTGGGTGCAAACCCAAAAAAAAGTAGAGGAGATATTGGCGCATTCACAAGGAACAAAAACCAACTATGGGATAAGACAGAACCAACAACGAATAATTTCGAACTTTTATCCAAATTCAGCACATGTCAATTTTACTAGCCAAGCAGGGATTGGAGCAAATAATGGTCCAGGTAGTGGCACGGAAGAGGGCCTGGGTTTGGCCACTGATGGTTTAATTCTTCTTGAAGACCGACGCAAACAAAAAGGCTTCGAAGGACATGATAATAATCTAGACGTAGACGATGTTATGTTCGACACCTCAGATCCCGTTTCCTCTCCAAGGATTCTGATCAAGGATGCTTCAGACCTATCAACGGCGAGTCCTACTAGGTAGGCTTGCCGACACCCTTTGATTCTCTCCTCGGTTAGATTCAATCAGGGCCTTGGCAACCCCCGAGCAGTTAGGGCTCTTGGTGAGGTTATTCAGTCTCGCTGCCTGGATATTATTTTTCTTTGTGAAACGTTAGTTCACTCAGGCAGAATTGAGGAGCTAAGGGTTAAATTTAAGTATGAAGCTTGTTTTTGTGTTGATCGTCTAGGTAGAGGAGGAGGGTTGGCCTTGTTATGGAAGACAACTAGTCTTTGTATGCTCACCCATTACTCTAATAACCATATTGACGTTGAGGTGCACGAATCGTCTAAACCTACTTGGCGTCTTACTGGTTATTATGGTTTCCCATAGAGATGTAAACGCATAGAAGCTTGGGAGTTGTTACGGTCTCTTTGTTCTAGATCTTCATTGCCTTAGTGTATAATGGGTGATTTTAACGACCTTCTGTGTGATGAAGACAGAAAGGGTGGAATTGCGCACCCCCCGTGGCTTTATAGGGGCTTTCGCACAGTCTTCTCATACTGTTCTTTAACTGACTTGGGCTTAGAAGGGATGCATTCATTAGGCTAGGGGGGGAAAGGGAACTCCAACGGGGTTGAGGAAAGACTGGACAGAGCCATGGTCACCCCATCCTGGTTGTCGATGTTTCCTGAAGCCAGATTGAGGAATCTTGTTGAAACAGTGTCTGATCACTCGTCTATTGAGCTAAATACAAGCGGTCAGAAGCCTTATCTTAGCGATCATAACCACTTTTCAGTTTGAAATAAATGGCTAAGGGTGAACCTTATTTTTTATTAGTAATGGAAAGTTGGGAAAAGTCACAAGGTAATCCTTTTGTGGACAAACTCACATACTGCTCGACCCCTTTGGATGAATGGGGTAGGAAATTGGCTCGTCATTTCAAAGGCAAGATAGAGAAGTGTAAACATAAGCTATATCAACTGCAATCATCAGGTCATTTAATGGACGAGGCAAAATATAATAATACCAAGAACCTTTTCAATGATCTTCTTGATCAAGAGGAAGATCACTGGAAGCAGAGGGCTATGTGCCATTGGCTAGAGGGTGGCGACCCAAACTCACGGTTCTTTCATGCAATGGCCTCCACCAGAAACAGAACAAAAAGAATAGAGAAACTACGTAACAGTGAGGGTGTTTGTGTTTCAAATCAGGAAGATCTTTGTTCAGTTGCTGAGAGCTATTACTCCTTGCTTTTTGCGGCTGACCTAGAATGGCTGGAGCCTAATTTGTCATTTATTAGCACTAAAGTTTCTCGGGAGGACAACGCCAAACTAGTTATCCCTTTCTCTATTGATGAGTTTAAACATGCCTTATTTCTTATTTCAGATGCACCCTAACAAGTCTCCTGGGCCATACGGGTTCAATTCGGCATTCTACCAAAAATTATGGTCACTTGTAGGTAACGATTTTTTCACTCAGTGCACTATTTGGTTGAATGATCTGCAATTCCCCTCTACACTTAACTTGGCAAATATTGCTTTGATCCCTGAATGTACTCATCCTTCGTCCATGCAAGACTTGAGACCAATAGCTCTATGTAATGTTGTGTATAAGATAATGGCGAAGGTCCTAGCTAATCGCCTAAAAGATATCTTGCCTCTCATTATTTTAGATGCTCAGTCGACCTTTATTCCAGGGAGATCTATATTTGACAATGTTCTTGCAGCTTTTGAAGTGATTCACTATAGTAAACGGAGATGAAAGGTAAGAAGAGCAATGTGGCTTTAAGATCGATATTAGTAAGACTTATGATCTAGCGATGGCGGAGGTATCTAGGCGTGATAGGGGAGAATGGGGTTTGACTCTCACTTCATAGCCATGATTATGTTATGTGTTACTTCAGTGCAATATTATGCCTCTATTAATGGAGAGTTGGTTGGCCCTATTATTCTGGAAAGGGGACTGCGGCAAGGGGACCCACTTCGCCCCTCTTATTAATCATGTCTTGGGACTATTTGCGTCTTGAGAAGCGATGGAGGCAGGAGTGGCGTTCTACATGGTTGTCGCATTAGTAGAATTGCCCCCAGTATCTCTCATTTGATATGTTGCAAGATGCACTCCGATGCAGGTGGGTGGCAGAAGATATGAATGGCCGATTAATGTCCAAAAGTCAGGGATCTTCTTTAATGGCAATGTACCTGAAGCCTTGAAATCAAACCTCTCGAATAAACTGGGTGTGCATGCTCCTTTAAATACATGAAGATACTTGGGACTACCCTCCCTTATTGGTAGAAACAAAAGGGCCATATTTGCCTTCCTATGGGAAAGGATGTGGAAAAGGATCCAAGGGTGGCAATCTAAACTACTCTCACAAGCGGGTAAGGAAATCTTGATAAAAGAAGGTGAAACGTAAACAATCTGAGTCCCGGCATGAGCTCATTTTTACCGTCAGTCTCCCTTTGTCAAGAGTCGGAGAGGGTGATGAACTCATTTTGGTGGGGTATGAAACCTAACGGGAGACGGAGACATAGTGGTGGATCGAAAGATGGGATTACACTATGTTTAGGAGGAACAAGGAGGTATTGGTTTTCGAAACTTTCACTCTTTTAACCTTGCATTGTTGGGTAAGCATGGATGGAATTTCATTTCTAAACCACATACTCTAGCTAGTCGGTTGATCAAAGCTACTCCCCACAAGGGGATTTTTTGTCAACTCAGTTGGGTTCAAACCCGAGCTATATATGGAAGAGTATATGGTCATCATAAGGCATCCTTACACAAGGGTGAAGGTGGCGTATAGGAGATGGTAATTCCATTAATATTTGGCAAGATGCTTGGTTGAAAAATGATGACGGTTTCAAACTCACTACTCCTATCATAGAGGGGTTAGAGAACTTACAAGTATGCGATCTTTTTATCCTAGGGTCACGTGAATGGGGTATTGAATTACTTGAAGAGCTTTGCTGCCCTAGGGATGTGGTAGCCATTGCTAAAACACCACCTTCACCACATGTGGGTAGGGACCAATTAATTTGGCATTTTGCAAAATATGGTGTGTATTCGATAAAATCGAATTATCAAATAGCTAATGCCAGGTACCGATGGCAGGAACCAATGTGCATTCCGAAGCCCCGTGTATTATTTGGAGCTTGAAGTTGCCACCACGTATCAAGTTATTTCTTTGGCGAGCTTGCATGGGATGTCTCCCAGTATTGGAAGTGTTGAGGGGTAGATGTATGCGCTTAAATTCTGTGTTTGGTATGTAATCAAGAGCCGAAAACGGTCTGCTATGCTTTACTCTCATGTAGTAATGTTAGCACATATTTTGCTATCAACAACCTAGATGTCAATGTTATTGGAATAGGCTCCCTAGCAGAATTCTTCCTCACGAGACTTACCCATCTAAGCAAGGAGAAGGCTGGTACTTTTGGTATGATATTATGGACAATTTGGAAGCAAAGAAATGCCAAACTATGGCTTGGCAATAGTCTCCCACCCTTGGTTGCCATGCAGCAGGGTCTCAACTTTGTTCAAGATTAGTGCTGGGCTCGGGAGAGTCATCTTACTAGCAGTCACACTCGGTTGCTAGCTCCTTCCCGATGGGTTAGATCTGTCCGGGGTTGTCTCAAATGCAACATTGATGGAACAGTTTTTGCTGAATCACTCAAGGTAGAAATTAGGTACCTTATATGTGATGATTGTGGAAAATTAATATAAGCTTCATCTAGAACTATCCCAGGTTGTTTTTCTCTTGCAGAAGGGGAAGCCATGGCCCTTCATGAAGCTGTTAAATGGATCATACTGTTGCAACTAAGTCATGTGGTGTTTGAGAAAGATTGTAAAGCAGCAGTGGATGCCTTTCACTCCCTTTATAATTGATAAATACGAGTTTGAGTGTGCAGCGAGTTGTAAGGCTTTTTCTTTAAATGCCAACTTAACCCTTTGTTTTATCAAGAGGCAAGCCAACAGAGTAGCTCACATTGTGGCTAGAGCTGCTTGTTATAATGCTAGCCCTTCCTATTGGCTTGAAGCTCCTCCTTTCATTGTAGAAGCTCTTGCAATTGATTGTTCTTCTTGTTGATCCTTAATACAAAGGTTTTTTATTCAAAAAAAAAAAAAAACCAATTTAAATTATTAAATAAATTTATTGCCCATCATGCTTAGCTCAAGAGTTGAGTGTTCATCGTTTCAAACATGCAAATAGGTCCATTTTCAAGTTTCAATGAAAACAATTACTACTTTGAAAACTAAAATGTATTTAAAAAAAAAGTTATTAAATAAATTTTTTTAGTAATATAACTTAAAATTGTGTTTAGCTTGATATAGATAATAAAATATGTAAGGGAAAGAATATCTTAAGAATATCATATCTCATAAGAAATTATATCATATTAGCGTCCAATAATATTTTATATGAACAATATAAAGTATGTCATTTTTATTCTTTAACAAGATAAAAAATTATACCATAGCCATCCCTCATTTTTTGTCATCCTTCCTCTCTTCTAGATCCTTTTCCATTAGTAGGCAGGGATGATTTTTTTTTTTTTTTTGCCATTTTTAGTTTGAAATTACTCATCTACATCTCTTTTCATTATTTTATTTCTCAATAAAGTGGATTTATTCCACCGCAGGATCTTGGTTTGATTTGTTTTTTCGAGATTTTGCCATCGACTTGTTGTGGTGTGTGGTTGTATCATCTTGGTACGACAATTGATTTTCCGTTGTCTTGTTACGACGTTTCCAAGTGTTTTGGTGATTTAGACGACAAAAACATATTTGATAAAACAAAGATAATAAATAAAATTATGATCTTCAATATGCTACCAGAACTTAAGTCATAGATATTCTAGTCATTAAAGGATCATCAAATATATAGGCTTTGGGCCGATTCAAAATGCTATTAACTTGAATGTTGCATAATCTTCTAAAGTTTTTAGCAAATTTGATTATATAATTATCGAATATATTGCTAATTTGAATCAATAAAATAATATATTTTCTAAAATAAAAAAAGAAAAGAAATTATACTATATTATACTAAAAATGAAATTTCATTTACATCTAGCAATATTTAGGATAGAATATTTTGTCTGTATAAATAAAATGTTTTTATTATGTTAATTATATATCATATAGTAATATTATTTTGTAAGTGTTTCAACCACGAACTTAATTTATGATAGAAAGTTCTGTGTTTTTTCAAAATTAGTATATATATATAGAGAGATGTGTGCTTATATGTATGCTATTTATATCCCACATCTTAGTGTAAATATTATTTTTGTGATACATAAGCAAATTGTATTACATATATGTTGCCAATAAATATATAATTAATTAAGTGATTTGCTTATAAGCGTTGTATACATAAAGGTGTATACATAAAGGATTCGAAGACTATCTACTAGTTCCATAAAGAATTAGGAAACTAACCCATTTTTTAGAAAAACTTTAGGTTAGGGTTTCATGGAGAGCTCTCCGAGCACTCACTTACCCCGTCGGAGGGAGGGAGGAGGGAGGATATCCTTGAAGAAGAACAAGAAGGGTTGGGTAGAGAAGAGTCTCTGCACCCCCTGAATTACATGATTTGCATGACACGTGGGATGTTGGCAGCAGACGGGGTCTTTAACTGCCGAAGTTGTTAGGGAGAATGCGCCGGCAAACATGGAAGAGAAACCATATGAATGGGTGTTCAAAGATGAGGATGGAGAACTGGAGGAAGACTAGGATCCTGAATGTCCGATCAAGAGACTAACTAGGGAGAATAAAAGAAGAATCTGCAGACATTGGAGGATGACCCAGATCATCAAATTGCTAGGAAGAACCATTAGATACAATCTTCTTCTTCGTAAGATCAAAGAAGCTTGGAGACCAAGTGCCTCGATAAACCTAGTTACTATGGACAACGGGTTCTACCTCATTAAGTTCACTTCGGAGAAGGATTATCACTACCCCTAAGTATGGAGGCCAGTGGATGGTTTTCAACCACTAACTAGCGGTTGTTGAATAAAATTGATGTAATTGCTAAAATTCGAAGATGAAAAACAAGAGAACACGATGTTTGATTACATGCAGTGGATATCCCTACATTGTCCTTAAGGTGATTATTGCCCCCACTATAATCTTTGTAGGAGATTTTAATGATTCACCTCTAGGGATACAACTTTGCGCAGTGGCCAGACAACACTCGCAAAAATTTAACTGAGAAATTTATAACGAAGTTGTAAAATATTTTGTGAAGAGAAGAGAATTACGTGATTCAGAATCAATTATGTGATTCAGATGCTTCATCTATTTTTTCCAAGGTCTTGAATTGATCCTTGTTGTTGCAGACATGTACGTTAGCACCCCGTAATCATCTCGCCGATCAAAGGTCTTTGTTAAATGACCATGTTGATTATGTGACCATCAGATATTACCGAATCGAAACCATTGCAACAATTGCATTTTCATCTTGAACCATATTTGCAGCATTGGTATTTTCTTCCTTTTGTTTCTTCTTGTATCGACAATCACGTTTGAAGTGGCCCTTTTTGCCGTAATGATAACAAGACTTATTAGTCTTAGTTTTCATTGCATTATTCAAAAATTCTGTTCTTTTCTTTCCTCCAAAATTATTTTCTCCAGAATGTTTCTTTCCTCTCGAGTTTGGATTCTTGTCATCCATATAATTCACTTTGGAAAAAATTTGAGCATTCCTTTTCTGCAATTTTCGAGTATCCTCTTCAATCCTGATATGACTTTCAAACTTTTCCAAAGTTAAATGTTCAGTAGTATGGAGCATTTTCTTTTTGTAATCATCCCAATCGGGGGGTAATTTTGCAATTATAGCCCCTACTTGGAGTGATTCAAAAATCTCAATTTTAAACTCCTTTAGTTTTGATACCATAACAGATAATTCATGCATGATCCCACCAACCAAGCGGATTATCAACCATTTTAAATTCAAAAGAAATTCGTAAGTAAAAAGAAAAGCTTAGCGCCCTCATTTTCCGGCCCGTGTATTTGACCTCCAGTGCATTCCATATTTCTTTTGGTGACTGAACAGTAGTGAAAAGATCATATAATTGATATGATATTGTGTTGAGAATGTGACCCCTGCACAACACTTCATCATCAATACTTTTCTCTCGATCAACATTGAGTTGTTCAGAATCATCATCCTTTGGTTCAGGGAGATCCTCCAATTTTCGATCTAGTACATAAGCAACCTTCCTTGCAATAAGCATGAACATACTTTTGTCCTTCCATAGATTGAAATTTGTTCCATCAAAGCGATCCGGTTTCACCACGCTCTAATCCATAATTTGAAATGAACTTTCTGCCCTTGTTTCCATCTTCGATTATCACCTTAAGATTGTTGAATAAAATTGATGTAGTTTAAAAATTGAAGATGAAAAACGAAGGCTTTATGATGCTTGATTGCATACGATAAGGTATCCCACCCTGCTTGTCCTTAAGGTATTCATGCCCTACTATAATCTTTGTAAGGGATTTTGGCTATTCACCTCTAGGATACAACTTTGCACCCAAGAAATTGCAGATGAAATTTCTTTAAGAGAATTTCTCCCGAAGTTGTAAAATATGTTGTGAAGAGAAAGTCGTGATTCGGAATTAATTATTTTTGGCTTGATGATCCTCTATATATAGAACTTATTACTATACCCTACTTTCATACAATTTGGCGAAGGTTATAAACCTTTCAACCACTTAGAGCATAATTTGTTAAAAAGTTAGTTTAATTCAATAACTAACAATCCCATAATGTAGTACTTTTACTTAGTCATATTCAAATAGTCATAAACTAATTTAAAACCCAATTAAGCATCCGCAGCCAAAATAGTGGTAATTAATTCACAATTTAATTTAATAAAAAAAAACACTCTCTACCACACTTAACTTATTATCTATATAGGCTATGTTATTTTTTAAACAATGGTAAGACCTTGGCAACCTAATTTCGATCCGACTCAAGACTCACTACAGAACGAACCTATTATTGTGGGTTCGCATCCCTTGCCTACCAATAGAATACTACAACCAAAACTTCCTACTAAAGCTGGGATCAAAGATTGGTAAACCCATGCAACCAGTGCTGCTTCCAAGGGACACTATGCGCGGACATGTGTTGAGGTGGACCTCTTAAAACCCCAGTCTCTAAGTTTTAATAGCGAAGAAGGATCAGAAGGATTGAGTACGAGGGCATCCATTTGGTATGCTTTGGGTGTGGTATGTACGCTCACCGAGAATAGGCTTGCTCGCTAGAATCCAACGAGGCATCGGCAGCTCCGGAGAATGTGGAAGCGAATGGAGAGAATATTCCAACTAGAGATGGCATGTCACACGAAATGAGGGAAGACAATCTGATCAGTTTAGAAATCATGGAGTTGTATGGGCCATGGATGTTGGCCACACGCACTACAAGAAAAAAGATTTTAGGTCATAGTCACCAACAGTCATAATAGTAGGCGCTAGCAAAGGTTTTAGTCACGGTTTCCTACATGGCCAGTGACCGTATAGTCATTTTTTGTGTGACCATACACTTTCTGTGCCAAGGGAGTTCATTGAAATGGATCCCACTGATCGTCACAGTGGACAGGGATAAGTTTGATCGTGTCAAAGATCAAGCTGTGATAGGACACAGTCGATCAAAAATCTCAGCCAAATGTTTCAGATGCATTGATGCGATCAGGAGCAAAATCGTGACAAAAAGGGGACCTTTTAGTCATGATCAATAGCAAAACTGTGGCTAAATGTTGGCCAAGGTTCACTACCTATAAGCTTATGGTCATAGTATGTTCACGTGGCCATTGACTAAGATATACATTTTGGTCACTGTTTTTTGCCTGATCGTGACTAAAAATTGTTACATTTAAACAATTAGTCTTTTATAGATTCTCATTTTCCAAACCTATAATAAACAATTAATCTTTTATACTTGTGTATGCAATTAAGTAACTTAACAATTCTGAAATTCAAAATTTAAAATAATACAATATATCATAATAAATTATCCTAAGTTATATGGTTAAAAACTAACATAATATGATAAAAAAACAATAAAAGAGATACAAATTTCATAAAAAGTCCAAAAAATGAGAAGAATGTATCATATAAAATCTAGTATAATGTAAGTCTACTACTACCTTTGTTGAAATTGTTGCATCATTTATATCATTTGTTCTTGAAGTTGTGCTTGTACTCTTTGCATTTTCATAATTTTTTCATCAAACTCTTCTTTCACTTCTTCTCGTGTCTTCCTTTGAACTTCTACCAACTTCTCTTGAAATGTTTCAATTGCTATTGTAAACTTTTGTTCTGTAACTCTTAGCATCTCTTGGGCATTTTCAAGTTGTGCTGGTAAAGTAGATCTTGATTGCCCCGTGCTACTGCTACTAATGACTAAGGTAGGAGTAACACCAAATTCATAGCGTCGAACACGTCCATGTCTCTCTGGACCCATCAATTGAGTATATATGTCATCTATAGATGTAGATGCTACAGATGATGCAGAAGCAGTAGAAGCAGCGGGAAAAGAAGAAGACATCCCTTCAGGTTGAGATAGTAACTGCTCAAATTGATCATGACATTACAAAAAACAAAAATAATTGTTAGACTTGTACAAAAATTTTAGTATGTAACTATGATTAAAATGCAAGTATATAAAATTTAGATACTTCATTACTGTGATATGCTTAGAACGATCATCAACTGGCGTCCCATCTTTTTTTGTATACGTTAGGACAAATATCTCAACTCTATTAGGCTCAATTCGACGTCCCTTTTTTGTGCCTATTCTTACAAGTAAAACAATTAAGTTTTTTTTTATGAACTATTGATGTACAAGAAAATCTTATTAATAATAAATTTTCTACATGTTCATGTCGGATTTGAACATAACTTTTTGATTTCGATGTATGCTTTATGACTTGCTTTTTACTTGCAAGTAACTAATTTTGCCTAAGGAGATATCTTATATCAATTAAATAGCATATCACTTATATAGCTATTAGAAACATAATAAAAGTTACTATAATAAGTATTAAGTGGAATATAACTAATAAATATTATCTTATTTGAATATGAGTATGAAAAGATGCACTATATGAAAAAAAAAATCATTATGCTCACCTTTGCCTCAAGTGTGCCCCAAAAGTTAATAAGCCACCTCCATTTATCATCTAATAAGTGTGGAGGTTTGTGGTGCAATATCTCTTCATCTGTATTATAAGAGTCATAATACTTGGCCTTCATCTTATTTCTCTAACTCCTTAATAGTTCTGTGTGAAGAATGTAGCTCTTAGCATTTAATCCATTTTATATGTCTCCCTATTGATGAGCTTAAAGTCATCTCTTTTAGTCATTTTTTGTTTGATTTTTAGTTAAAATTTAATATTTAATATCTGAAATTATGAAAACTCACAATTGTCATTAAGCGGGGAAGGAAGCAAGAAGGATGGAAAATGCATCAATAAGTGGAATAAAAGTGCGGTGAATTGGCGGAGAAGCTATTAAAAGCGTGAAGTGGGTGATGCGATCTTGAAGTTTACCTGATCCGATTCGTGACCTCAGGGAAGGTGAAGAGAAATTGAGGCATGTCGTGACGGGGAACCGCGGCATAGGCAGCTGAAGAGAGGTGATGTCGACAATAAAAGTTGATCTCGCGACATCAAGAACAACTAGTTGTCCACGAAAGGGAACTTAATCTTTGAAGTCGTGACATCGAGGAGATCGGCCCAGAGGCTTAGAGCTATGAGGTTGGGGGCCCGACATCCGGACACGGGTTGAGGAAGCGATCACCGGGAGCTGATGTCAGCGACCAAGCGAATCGCGACATCATAACAACCGGTGAAGGGGTGCGAGGAGACTTGAGCCCATTAATCGCGACATCGGGGAGCAACCGTAAGATTGCGAGGGGTGTTTCGATGTCGTGACCGAGAGCGAGCCGAGTGGGAGACACGAAGTCCACGACGTCAAAATCTATCGAATGAAGGCGCAAGCGAAGGCGATGTCGACATAAGGTGAAATCAGCGACAGGGACACGACCGGTTGAAGGAAGTTTCATAAAGTGATGTGTGACAGATAAGCGATGTCGTGACATGTCGAACGAATAGATCAAATTTGAGTCATAAAACAAGGTCGCGACCTCAATCGATGTCAGCGACATCCAGCACCCGGTTGAAAGCCCCAGAGAAGTAAGTGATGTCGCGACACGGACTGCTCGGTTGAAAGGTAAAAGCTTCATAAAGTAAGGTCCGCGACAACGGCTGATGTCGCTCTGAGAGGGAAGGCGAAGTCGCGACACTTGGGGAAAGCGGCGGGAGGGTCTCGAAGGATCTAAGTTGATGTCGCGACACATGGGGACCGGAAGTCGACATCGGGAGCAGACCGGATCAAAGATCTCTGTGAGCCATAGGGGATGTCGCGACAACATGAGCGACCAGGTTAGGCCTACCGGTTCCATAAGATGATGTCGCGACATGAGGCCAGAGAATCGCGACATCAGGCGTTGCTCAGTTGAAGGCGCAAAAGGCACCGATTGAGAGGTGACAAGATATCGGCGTCGCGACATCGGGAAGAACAGTGAAACACGCTAAGACATGAGAAGATGTCGCGACCAAGAAAGCGAATTAGCGACATCAAAATGGATAAATCGAGGCTATATAGTGTCTTATTTGAAGTCGCGGCGATGGGATCGGGTCGCGAGCCTCGTGATGTCCGCGACAAAGGAGCGAAGTCGCGGCCGAGGAGCGATAACAGGCTGGATACTCTCACAGATCCGCGGCGGGCTACATTGGATTAGGGCCCGATTTAGGAACCCTATAAATACCGATATCGACTCGGTAAAGTAACGGCGGCCCGGACGAGAGTGCGGATAGCTGAAGCCTCGACCTCTTTCTTTATTTTTTTCTCTTCTTTTCTTTATTTTTCTTAATTTTTCATTTCCGTCGTTTTAGAGCAGATTATGCTCTCGTATTTTTATTTTTTCGTTGTATTTTCTGAATCACGGATGTTATGGTTGAGCTGAAGGCGAATGCAGAATTCATTTATTTTCAAAATTACTACACGAAATGTTTGAAGTTCGGACAAATTTGCAGGTCGATTGTTCAGTTTCAATTCTGGAGTCATTCTTATGATGAGGAGGAATCAGCGTATCGTGTAGTCGGTGGTGAGAATCCGGCTTCCATTAAGTGTTTATGATGATCGAATTTATCTCTGTGGGAATGTTCTGATGACTTGTTAATTTCGGTTAATGAAGATTTACTTCCTGGTTTTTGGGTTTGTGTGCTGGGATGCGATCTTATGAAGGTTTCTTATAAGTTAAGATTTGCGTCATTGCTTTACGATTTCAAGGAGATCCCTGAGAACAGGGGAAGACATTCACGAGTAATGTACATTTCTTTGAAGGAATATACCAATACTTTGTTAGGGATCTTTTGAGCTTTGTAAGTTCACTTAGATAAATCCTCTTCTCACTTGAAATCAGAAGCAGAGTTGAATGAGATATCTATTTAAACAAGCAAAAGAGTTCACCTGATTGGATAGTGAGACTAATCCCGTGATGCATTTGTGATCTAATCAAGGAAAGGTTGATCTGTTATTCTAATTTCGAGGAGGAACCAATCTGGTGTATATCTTGCTTGGTAGACTTGAGAGCTAAGGTTTGGATCCATAAAATGGGTATAGTAATGAAAAATACCAGTTAAAGAAGTCCTTTTTAAAAAAGTAGTTATTTAATTCCACGTATTCGAAAGATCGGGTCATAGAATAGATAATGAAATGTGAGTGTGGAAGATCGGTACTCACAGCGCCTTGGACGGATTTTGAAAGCTGGAGTTAATCGAAGTCTATCGGGAGTAACTACGAGGGCGATAGTTCCACTATCCTTTGTTTCTATTGATGTGTCCTCGAGGATAACTATTCGGTATTCGAGTTCTTTTATTAGAAATTCTTTATTCTTTATTCTTTATTTTCAGTATGTTGGATAGTTCGGGTTAATTTCCTCTTGTTCGTTTGGTACTCCGGCACCCAGCTAATGCTGGATCCCACTATCATTTGTGGTCGAATAATATTGAAATTGAGTAGTCGGGGTAGTTGATTTAAAATTCTTGAGATCTCATTGGGATCGATATACGGACTGAATCCATTTACTACTTGTTATTTGTGCACTTTACTTGAATAGCAAATCAAAACAAAGCTTGAAAATGACTTATTTTAAGAGATTTACGAATTACACGTATTATAAATTTGTGCAAATGTGTTTTGAATTTGTCAACAAAGTTTATGGCGCCGTTAACGATCGAAAGAATTTAATAAATCAACCAGTCGAACAAAGAAGGAAATATTAATTTGGACATTTTTAAAAGAAAAAGAACAAAAATAGTGTTTTATGCAGTGACTCATTTAGCCACTGAACTTTAACAAACCATATTGAAAATGTTTGTTGATTTGACTAATCCTATTAATGGAAGTGTGTTTTGCTTTCAGAAAAACTTTGATGCATAGGAAATGAACACCGATACGATTCCGTGACTCAATAGAAAGGGCGCTTCGAGAAGCTTGAAGAAGACGAGAGCGAAGAGCTTCGACCATGGAAGAAAGGCATGATCAGGTTGAAATACATCTGGGAGGAAGTTAGAGGCCTCCAGTCAACGTCTGATGGAGGACTACGGAGACCGATTATACGAGAAGAATACTCAGCCATGCGGGCGGCTGCCGATTGATGCGATAATTTGAATTGAAGCACGCACTATTACAATGGTCAGCATCGAGTTCTGGTCATCCGCGAAAAGATTAAGCGAGCACACAGGGAAGATTCCTCGGGATGGCAATCTTGTTAAGGCTGAATGGGGGTATGAAGTCATAAAGCACCTATTCCCCATTCTCCCTAAGAATCACAATGGCTACATGGTATGAATCATTACCATATGGTTTACATTGATACTTGGGAGGAGTTGAATTGAACTTCTTGCGTGGGTGCTTTCCCAGCCTTAATAGCGAAAGAGGAGAGAAATCATTGTGTTCAGCCGGGGGAAGATGAGAAAGCCTATGCCAGTAGCTTGGGAAAGATTGACGGTTCTTCGAGAAGATGTCGATGCATGGGATAAAGATGCGAAGACTGAGATGGACATTGTATATCATACCATGAATGATATATCAAAAGGGATCATTGATTAGCTTCATCTTTGTGGAGCGTGAAAAGTGCGAAGAAGCCGAAGAGGCTGATTGAAGATCGGCGAATGTAACATGAAACTCATACGAAGGCTTTCAAGAGGAAACAACGGAGAAGGGAATCATGGAGAGTTTGAGCAAGATGACAGCCATGGGCCCGAGTACACGGATGCCATTATGCACGGGGTTAGACAAAAGCCCGAAAGAAAGACACACACTGCTCATGAAATAGGAGCCGATAGGGAGTTAATGAAGGAAGTCTTGAGAGGGGCGAAGAATTTTATGAGGGTGCGGAGGTTAATTATTTGGGTGAGCCAGAGCTTATCATTTTAACCCAATCTAACCTTCCAGCACATTATCCACCCGGCCTTTCGGGAACCATGAGAACTACCGTATGGTGGAGGAACTTCTCAAAAGCCAAAGCGAGAGACGAACCCTCATGAGGTGTCAGACCACCCCAGGTTCGGCCCGGCCCGACGTAGGAAGCCGGGGAAATGAGCCGCGGGGAATGAATACCCGGGGGCCGGAGGAGATTTGACTTTCGAAGGCCAGTCTTGCGAGTTTATGGGAGACAATAAAAAGCTGTTGAGCCTCCAGGGAGGCAGATTTGGAGAAATTGGAAAATTGCTACCAATTCAAAATTTTGAGCTCTTACCAATGCATCCTGAAGAACACGGAGACACAAGTAGGCGGTGGCCCCTATTCACAAGCAGGAGGAAGATGCCTTCCCCAGGTGATACGGAAGAACCCGAAGGCTGCTGTGGGCACAATGCGGCTTAAAGTGGGAAGAGGAGTTAGAAGAGAGGAAGGGAATGATGGCCGGCCAAACAGAAAGTATGATACCCGGAAGGAAGAGCGATGAAGATGATAAAGAAGGAGTAGAAAGGAAGAACATCCAAGAATCAAAGCTGCGATCCATTTCCACAAAAGTACTTGAGAAATCAAAGATGGAGGAAGCGAGTTTGCAGGTTCTTGAGAACTTTCAAGCTAGAGATCGGTATGCCCTTTTCTTGAAGTGGTGACTCGGATGCCACTTTATGCAAAATTTACGAAGGACATCTTGACGAAAAGAAAAATAGTAGAGGGGAAGGAATAGTGAATCTCTTTGCCACTTGCGGTCGCGGTAATCAGAAAGACTACCCGGTAAAGATGAAGGACCAGGGAAGTTCCACAATTCGTGTATTGTTGGAGGAAGCTGGAATTCGAGGAAGCTCGTGACTCGGGAGCTAGTATTATCCCGATGCCCTCTGTTGCGAGAAATTAAAGTTTAGGGAGCTTACTCCACAGCTGTTACTCACAAATGGCGGGATAGATCGATGGGTGAAACCAGGGAAGGGATCATTGAAGATGTGTTGGTCGCTGTTAGGGAAATTTAATTCCCGATGGGCTTCATCATTACGGACATGGAAGGATTCACAAGTACCCCTATTATTAGGAGACCATTCCCACCAGCCAGCTAGATTTGCTCGATTGACATGCGAGAGAGGGTTCTTATCCTGAGGGTTGGAGAAGAAGCTGCTACATTTAACTTGATCAAAAGTATGACAAATATAGATAGGGACAAGGAAGGATGCAATATAGCTGATTCTGTCTCTACTTTCAACTCTGATGTTATCAATGCTTGTAACACTCCAGGGTTTATCAATGAAAAAGAGATGAATTTCCGATTATCTTGAAGATGTCTATTACGAATTTCCATCGGCGAGTTTTCATTCTATAGAAAGCGTGTTGAACTTGAAACCTGTGAAAGATAATGGGAAAATAGTGAAAAAGAGGAAAACTGACCGGACACCCGATCTGAAAATTTGGTTTTGAAAGAGTTGCCGGGTCATTTAAAGTATGCTTGCCAGAATTACCAAGGAAAAGACCCGTGATAATTTCAGCCCGGACTTCCGGTGATGGCGAGGAACAAAGATTCTTGGAAATATTAAGGAAGCATAAGGAATCTTTTAACTTGGTCCATTGGCTTGAAGAATTATCAGTCCAACCGGTTGCATGCATAAGATACAGCGAAGAAACGCAAAGCCATCGTAGAACATCGAGAGAAGGCCGAATCCGTGATGAAGGAAGTAGTGAGAAAAAAGTACTCCAAATTGTTGAATGCGGCTTTATCTCGCTATTTGATAATGATCCTTGGGTGAAGCCAGTCCATGGTTTCCTAAGAAAGGAGGGTTTGCTTGACGGTCGAAATGAAAAAATGAATTGATTCAACCGAACCGGTGGCCAGGGATAGGAGTATGTATTGATTCTGGGAAGTTGAATCGGCAACCGAGAAAAGATCACATTTTCCTTTACCTTTCATTGATCGAGATGTTGGATAGGTTATGAGCCGCCCCTCACTTTTGTTTTACGGATGGGTACTCGAGGTACAATCAGATTGCTATTGCACCGGAGGATCGAGAAGGCGCGGTCGCATGCCGCACATAGTGCGGCTGCCTTCGAGAAGGATGCCATTTGGGTTATGTAATCTTTCAGACTACATTCGAGAGGTGCATGATGTCTATTTTTTTCAGATTTGGTTGAAGAAGTGATGGAGATTTTCATGGATGTTTTTCGCGTGTATGGGTCGGCTTTGATCAATGTCTGAACAATGCGAAACGATTGTTAGCTAAAGATCTTGAGACAAACGGCTAACCCTTGAGATTGGGAAGAATGCCATTTATGGTAGCGAAGGTATAGTTCTTGGGCATAAAATTTATCTTGGACTAAGTTGACAGTCAAAGTATCCATTATCCAGAGACTCTTGCACCACCTACCACGGTAAGGTAGAAGTTTCTTCAAGACATCTGGATTACTACGGGAGATTCATGAACTTTTCAAAAATAGCTGAACCACTATACGGGTTGCGGAAAAGGATACGGGTTCAATTTTGATGACTCACGCAAGGTTGCTTTCGATAAATCAGATCAGGTGAATGCAGGCACCTATAATGGCTGCACCCGAATGGAATCGAGGATTTGAAATAATGTGTGATACCCAGTGATTTTTGCTATGGGAGGCGTGTTGGGGCAAAAGAAAGGAGAAAGTATTAGGCCATATATGCTAGTAAGACCTTCAATGAAGCACAAGAGAACTACTCAACAACTGAAAAGGAGATGTAGCTATAGTATTTGCTTGTGAAAAATTTAAGGCAATACATTTTGGGATCCCGTGTGGTAATTCCGCGGATCGTCTTGACGTCAGATACTGATGTCGAAAAAGGAGGCGAAGCGAAGTGATAAGATAAGGTCTTGTTGTTGCAAGAGTTTGATTTGGAAATAAAGATAAAGGATGTGACAATGTGATTGCCGATAGCCCACTTGTCAAGTAGAAAAGCGATGAAGAAGACAATGTCGCAGGTTAACGAGAGCCCGGATGAGCAATTGTTTAAGGGTTTCCTTCAGAAGCTTCCATGGTATCGCGATATTGAATTATGCGACGTAGATAATGCCTTGAACTCAGCTACCAGCGAAGAGGCTTCAGGCGATATGAGATATTATATTTGGGATGACCCATTATTATTCAAGGAATGCGATATGATAATAGAAGATGTGTGCCGAAGGTGAGCAATGACATCTTAAATGAATGCCATGCATCACCATATGGGACACTTTTCGGGAAAAACGACTCACAAGATACTCCAATCGGGGTTTATTGGCCCACTATCTTGAGAGGTGTGCGGAATGGGTGAAACTATGTGATCGATGCCAAGGATTGGAAATATCAGCAGCAGAAATGAAATGCCCCTAAAGGTATTATGGTGATCTGAATTTTGATGTTTGGGGGAATAGATTTTTATGGGACCCTTCCCACCTTCATTTGGAAGCTGTTATATCTGCGCTAGCGGTGAATTATGTCTCCAAATGGGTGGAAACCGATTTCTTGTCAGGAATGATGCTAACTGCAGTTGTGAGGTTTTCTTCTGAGGGAATATTTTGAAGCGGAGTTTGGAACCCACAAGGACCATTATTAGTGATGAGAACCCATTTTGAACAAATATTTTAAAAACTTCATGGCGAATATGGGATCAAGCATATAATAAAGTTTGGCTTATCATCCCCGGACCAATGGACAAGCGAATTTCCAGGAGATCAAAGAATACTTGAAAAGGCGTGAGCTCAGCGGGAAGGATTGGTCTTCCAAACTTGATGATGCACTTTGGGCTACAGGGGTGCATAAGCTCCGTTTGAATGTGTCCCCATGTCTGAGGAGTTGTTTTTGGCAAACCATGTCATCTACCTCTTGAATTAGAATATAAAGGCAATGGGCCATCAGAAGTTAAACTTTGATTTTAAAGAGTGCAAAAGGAAGAAAGAGCTGCTCAAATGCATCACGAATTGGAAGAAGCGAGAAATGAAGCTTATGACAATGCTTTCGAATATACAAGGATAAGACAAAGAAATGGCATGATCGAGAATCTTGAAAAGAGTTCAGAGCAGGATCGGGTTAAATTTGTTTAACTCAGGAATGAAATTATTTCGAGGTAAATTAAATCAATTGGAGCGGGCCATACAGTGGTGTCAAGTACGCTACATTTGGGCGGTGACATTGGGCGCTGCGGTGAAGGGAATTCAAGGTCGATGGACAAGAGTTGAGCTTGATACCTCAGCGGGGAGGGAAGAGTTGAAGAACTCCTCTGCGGTTCTTAAGGAAAAAGAAGTACAACAACGGCAAGTCGGCTAAGGACTAAGCGAAAGCGGTAATGGGAGCGAACATGAGATTCAATCTTGATGTTAAATTACGAATTATTTCTTTTTAGTTACCAATGCTTTAAGTCGAATTTGTTTCTAGAAGGATAGATTTAATATTATTTTTTATTTTTTATTATTAATAGAATTTGATTGTGTTTTAAAACGAGAATCTCATCGTATTGTGCCGTGATCTTACCGCAGGGTTGAACGAGATAAGCGATTACAGAATTATAGAAAAGATTCCGGTAAAGTGCGGAGGTCACAACATGAGAAAAGGGGGTAACCTTCTCTTAGAAGCCAAATCCTGCATGTATGATTAGACTAATTGTTAAATCGTTACTGAAATGAACTTTGGATAAATGTTTAAGTGTGTTAGAAACAAGAAAAAAAATTCAAAGTTTTTGAAATCATTGAATTAAAAGGCTTTGGACACAACAAAAGGGTCATGTCGCGACATTAGCTAATGTCCATACATAAAATTGATGTCGTGACCAGTTTTGAAAGAAACGATTTAATTAATTGTAGAAGGAGATTCATGTCGCGACATCTGGTTATGTCGTGACATAAAATCCGACACATACCCTACTCATCCAAAAAAGCCACTAAGTATTTTATGATCTCAAATTAAAGGGCGGAATTGAAGTCGACACGTCATAAACAAAGCATTAATCAGCCCACAAACATTGATTTAATTGCAGCTGATTGGAAACTTCTCTCATTCCTCAACCCACACAACCGTTAGCCTTCGTCTTCCTGCGAGATCACTTAACTAGAAAACCACACAGGTCAAACCTTCAGAAAAGCTTTTCTCTTGCTTCCAATGATTTAATTCCCACCTTGGTCCCTAACACAAGACGAGATAATGAGGAACACGAACAAGCGAAAGAAGAAACTCATCAAGGAGAAACCGATTAAGATGAGAATTAAGTCGGGAAGAACAAAGTAGAAGAAACGCCATCGGAGGCTTGCCGGCTCAGGGAGGCACTCGAAAGAGGCGAGAAATGGGAAGGGAAAAGGAGAAGCGAAAGTAGAAGACTTAGGTCTACGATGAAGCTTATTCTCGGTGGAAGAAGTATTCGCTAACAGGGTTTTGTTACGGAGAGGAGATTCAAAAACCCAGTGACTCCTTTCAAGGAGATGATAGAGCAGAGAGGATGGGAGAAACTACAGCGGCGCGCGAAGCGGGATATCCCCCGACAACGGGTGAGAGGTTTATTCGACATGGTAGGAGGAAGGATGGGCTGTTTTTTGTTAGAGTGCAGGTCTCATACGAAGCGAAGGCCATCAATGAAGCCTATGGCTTGACAATGCACAAACATGGCACCAATTGATAAAATTTTAGAAGACATCTCGAGAAAGATTGCAGAAGCTCTCGCCGATGGAAGGGCGCGATTAGAACGAGAAGAAGGAAGAAGCCCGAGAACTGCGAGCAGGAGCCTCGCGGGAAGCAAGGTATGGTTTTACTTCTGGCGTCATTTTGGTTCAAACAAGACATTTATGCCTGAGTGAGAGAACAAGAAATTTGTGTGCGTATGCCATACTCAGGGTGCAAGAGATCGATATAGGAGTTATCGTAGAACTCTATCATGAGTATCATGAAGGGAACAAAAGTCTGCTTCCTCATCCGGCCAGCAATCACGGTGTTATGCTTGAAGAGTACAGTGAAAGGGCAGAGTCGAGAAGAAGAGTCCCGAGGCTTCACCACTCCTTATGGCGAGGAGTTAGTAAGGGAGCCCCGAGAAACGGAGGAGAAAGGGAGTCTTTGGTAAGAAAGCGGAGGTGAAGCAGGCAGAGACGGAAAAGGAGACCCGGGAGCAGCGAGTCAGGAATGAGCCACGTGAACTCACGACAACAAACGATTATGTTTGCGGATAATGAAGGGCGGGGCCGAAGGCGTACATAGACTTTTCCATTCCACTTGGCAGTTCCTCTGTAAGCCCGAAATTTCCAACGAGGGAAAGCTCCCGGAGGAGCACGGAGAACAACTTGATCTTGGAACTTTAAAATGCTATGCAGAAGAAAATAGAAGAAAGAGAGAAGGAGTGGAATTTAAAACAAGAATTGAGGCCATGTATGAAGAAGGCGAAAGAAAGAGACCGACGGTGGGAAGAGAACTAGACGAGAAAGAAGGGGCATGAGTTGGAGATGAGAAGAAGAGACCAACGGTGGAAAGAAGAGGCGAGAACGAGAAAGGAGCAGTTGGAAATATGTTAAAGCGACAAGGAAGAGTTAGAAAGAAAATGGGAAAAGTCATGATGCATTCTTTGAAACTCAAAATTGAGGTCATGAAGCTTTTATAATAAGCAGTTTAGTCGAGACTCTCAACTCCCAGCATTGTTAGAAAAAGAGATACAAAGAACATGACTTAGAATTTGTGGAAGCAAATCAAAGGTTTCAGGATTACTTTACAAAATCTCTCTACGAGAAGGAGCTGGAAAACAAATTGAGCGAGCAGAGACAAGAAGCCTGATAGGCCCGAATCCCTCTGAGAAAGATGGCAATTTAGATTTGATTAACAATAATCTTTCTAAATTCTTAGAAGTCATGACGCTGAAATGGAAAAGACTATGAATGATTTGGGAGAGGCAGGGATGTGCTTAACAAAGGATTGACCTCTCTAATGAGATCGTCATTGAAACAGTTGAGAGAGAAACGAGAAGAGAAAAAGAAAGAAAGTAAATTTCCTTCGATTCCCAAACCCATTTGAACACTTTAGACACGGATCCTCGATATTTTGCTACCTCTTCCCGAAAAAAAAAAATAGACCTTCTCATAGCACCCTTCGGTAACATCATATCCTTTCTTGTGTATCCAACGATTACCAAAAAATCAATAAAATGAAATTTAAATTGAATTGTTTTGTGCTACTTTGCGTTGATTGTTCCAATGTTATTTTGTTTGTGTGGTTGCATGATTGGGGAAATCAAGGTAGGAAAATAGTTCGAATAAAAGCTAGCTGAGAGGTCATGGTTAATTTGAATGAAAGCGATTAAGTAAAGTAAAAATTGAAATGAGTAAAGTGTAGAATAAGAGACCAGAAGATACATGTAGTTAAATTACAACACAAAGGTACAAAAGTACTTATATTTAACTAACTAAGTCGAATAAGAGGAAGGTAATAAGCGAAGAGGAGCAGGTATATTTTTGAATTTGTGGTATGAACGGTAAGTCAAGGAGCACATTTGAATATCAATGAGGCTTAACTATTCATCAATAAAAGCGAAATTGATATACTCCGCATAGTTAGTCAATTTGTTAATCCAGTTCTAATTTGTTAGATTATTGATTGAGGCGAAATCTAGGTAATCTGGTGACCAATAATCTGAGGCCATTCTTGGATAGTTTGAGCCATTCCTAGCCATCCTTATTAATATCAGATGCATACACCTTAGTTCCATGGTCGAAATTTAAAGCGGCCGATTTTCAAAAGTAAACCAGTAAAACTGACCCATCATAAATTCAATCCTTGATGGAACCTTGATGATTGCCCGGGAATTGAAGGAAGAAGGAAGTAAGAGTTTAGGGGAGTTTATATTTTGAAGAACTCAAACGGGAATGAAAAGAAAAAGTAGCAGAAAACGAGAAAAGAGGCTTCCTAGGGATAAGTTTTATCTTGTGGCTAACTCTCTTGAACAATTAAGTTACGAGGGTGTTTCAACACCTAGTACCTAATGCCATTTGGTATAGACTCTGCTTGAAGTTCGCTAAGGGTGTTAGAAGCTAAGGGATTAAAACATAGCACTATCCACAGATGGTAGCAAACTAAGAGAATTCCCCGATGAAATTACAAGTATGAAATAGGGGCATACGGGTTAAGATTGAAGAAATCAAGGAGATCCCAAACATGAGAAGTTTAGGGAGTTTATAAAGGAATTATAAGAAAGAAAGGGTGAAGAAGAGAAAATGTTGAGATGAATCTTAACACAAAAATTCATCCATCTACCCATTACCCGAAACACCTAACAATATAAGCCTAAGGGCGTATTGATCTTGAAGAATTTGAAATCATCTACATTAGTGGAGATCAATATGAAAAAACAAGCCTATGGAATTTGGAAGAATGAAACAATCAAAATTGTGAAGAACTTTAGGGAGTTAAATGATTCAGTATGAAAATGAGAAAGAAAAACAATTCATTATTCAACAGGATCCAATGAGTCTATTGTTCGTAAAACAATTTCAACATTTTAGTTTTGTATAGCAGAAAGAGTAGAGACCAACCTTGAATTGGACTTGAAGTTAGATGTCCTACACGCCTGCTTGCATTGCAATTAAATTGAATGTACGCGGGAACAAATGTCCTTTTGTTTGAGAATGAAACAAATCTTTCTTTTCCTTTGCGAGGACCAAGCAAAATTTTAAGTTTAGGGGGAGTTTGATGAGCTTAAAGTCATCTCTTTTAGTCCATTTTCTGTTTGATTTTTAGTTAAAATTTAATATTTAATATCTGAGAATTATGAAGAAAGCTCACCCGATTTGTCATTAGCGAGGAAAGCGAAGGATGGAAAATGCATCAATAAAGTGGAATAAAAGTCGCGATTGAATTGACGAAGTAAATAATAGCGGCGGGTCATTGATCGCGGTCTTGAAGTTTACCTGATCCGGTTAAGGTCAGTGACCGCCGGGAAGATTGAAGAAATTGAGGCATGTCGTGGCAGAACCTGAGCATAAGCGTTGAAGAAGGTGATGTCGCGCGTAATGGCGATCTGACATCAGAACAACTAATTGTCCACGAGCGGGAATATCTTGAAGTCGTGATCGAGAGGAGATCGGCCAGAAGGCTTGAAACTATGAGGTTGAATCCACGACCTTGGGGACACCGTTCAAAGGAAGCCGATACCGAGGCTGATGTCGCGACAAAGAGTCAGCGACATCGTAACACTTGATGAAGGGGTCTGCCGGAGACTTGAGCCCATGTGGCGACATCGAGAACTGACCATTAAAGATTTACGAGGGTGACCGATGTCGTGACGCCGAAGAGCAGACGAACTGCGAAGTCCGCGACATCAAAAGCTATCAAATGAAGAGTGCCAAACAAGAAGAGGTGATAATGGCGACATAGGTGAGTCAGCGACCGGGGACTGTTGATTGAAGGAGGAAGTTTCATAAAAATTGATGTGGCGGTAGAGATAGCGTGTCGTGACATCCGAGGAGCGAATAGATCAAAGGCTGCGAGTCATAAAGCAAGGTAGCGACCTCAATCGATGTCGCGACATCAAGACGGTTAAGCGAAGAAATAAGTGATAATAGCGACACCAGACACCTTTCGGTTGAAAGAGTAAAAAGCCGTAAAATGAGTCCGCGACAACGGTGATGTCGCTCTGGAAGGCCCGGAAACCGACATAGAAAACAACGAGAGGTCTCAAAGGGATCTAAGTTGATGTCAGCGACATGAGACCCGAGAATCGCGACATCGGAGCGACCGAATCAAAGATCGCGAGCCATAAGGGATGTCGCGACAACATGAAGCGACCCGGTTGAAAGGCCTACGGTTCCATAAGATGATGTCGCGACGCAGAGACCGAAATGGCGACATCCGGCGTATCGATTAGAAGGCGCAAAGGCCTTAAGCCCGAAGTCGTGACAAGATATCGGCGTCAGCGACATCGGGAGAGAACACAGTAGTGAAACCTGCTAAGACATGAGAAGATAATGTGACAAGCGAAATCGCGACATCAAGAATGTTCATCGAGCGCTATATAGTGTCTGCGAAATTATGACGTGGGATCGAATTAGCGACCCTCCGATGATAATCACGACAAGGAGCGAAGTCGCGGCGGGAGCAGTAACTTGGGCTGGATGCTCGATCCGCAATGGGCCATTGGGATTAGGGCTGATTTAGGAACCCATAAATACCTGACTATCGGCTCGATGCAAGTAGCAGCGTACGGGCGAGAGGTGCGGATGGCCCGAAGCTCATTTTCTTTCTTTATTTTCTCTTCTTTCTTTTTCTTTTTTCTTAATTTTTCATTCCGTCGTTTTAGAAGCCGATTATGCTCGTATTTTTATTTTTCGTTGTATTTTACGAATCTGGATGTTATCGTTTGGCGGCGAATCACGGGGAATTCATTTATTTTCAAATTACTACACGAAATGTTTGAAGTTCCGGACAAATTTACGGAATTCGATTGTTTAGTTTCAATTTGCGATCATTCTTATGATCGGAGAATGTTGTATCGTGTAATTGATGGTGGGGAATCCGGCTTAGGTAAAGTGAACATGATAAGTCGGGAATTTATCTTTCACATTAGAATGTTTACGGCCCGACTTGTTAATTTCGGTTAATGAATTTACTTACGGTTTTGGGTTTATTGTCTTGGGATGAATATCGGTTTTCTTATACCCGTTAAGATTTGCGTCATTAACACAAGGAGGTCCTCTGAGAGACACGGGAGAAGACATTCACGAGGTAATGTACATTTCTTTGAAGGTATACCAACTGTTATTAGGGATCTTTTGAGGCTTTATATGTAAGTTCACTTAGATAAATCCTCTTCTCCTTGAAATCAAGGCTTGAGTTAGATAGAGATATCTATTTAAACAAACAAGAGTTCACCTCAATTCGGATAGTGAGACTAATCCCGTGATAAGCGTGTGATCTAATCAAGGAAGGTTGATCATTCTAATTTCGAGGAGGAAGCGATGGAAGTTGTATATCCTTGTGACCAGATAACCCAGGGCTAAGGTTCTGGAGTCCATAAAATGGGTATGAAGTATTGCAAAGAAAAAATACCCAGATTAAGAGTCCCTTTTTAAAAAAGTAGTTATTTAATTCCACGTATTCGAAAGAATCAGGTCATAGAATAGATGTGAAATGTGAAGTGTGGAGAGATCCGGTACTACAACGCATGGACTGGATTTTGAAGGCTGAGTTAATCAAGAAATTCCTATCGGGGAGTAACTACGGGGAATCGATAGTTCACTATCACTGTTTCTATTGATGTGTCCTCCGAGGATAACTATTCAGTATTCAGTTCTTTTATTAGAAATTCTTTATTCTTTATTCTTTATTTTCCAGTATGTTGGATAGTTCAGTTAATTTCCTCTTGTTCGTTTAATTTTCCAGCACTTTCATGTTGGATCCCACTATCATTTTGTGGTCCAAATAATATTGAAATTGAGGTAGTCGAGGTGGATTGATTTAAAATTCTTGAGATCTCTGTGGGATCGATATCTGGACTTGAATCCATTTTACTACTTGTTGACCTGTGCACTTGCAGAATAGCAAATCAAAACAAAGCTTGAAAATGACTTATTTTAAGAGATTTCTGTTCTACATATTATAAATTTGTACATGTGTTTTGAATTTGTCAACACCTATATTTCATGAAAATGTCATATATAAGTAAGAGGTTTCATTTTTAAACAATAACATTACAATTTAGATGAATAGTAATTGACATACCAATATTAAGGCCAAAAGCTTTTCCTTTACATTTTTACTAACGTGATGCCAATCTTGGACTTGGATGGGTACATTGTGTTGAGATCGTATCAATGTCCCCGTATAACTAGAAAGTCTTTCCCCTTTGTCATGATAAACAACTTGGCTTTTTGTATTGAATTGTATTGATTTTTTTTTGCTAGGTTTCATGCCAAGTAAATCTAAGTTACACGTTGGGCCACGTGTCCTCTTTTTGCTAGATGAACCTTTTAAAAGTAAGAATGAAATTATAAGAAACATAATTTATTCTCTTATATAAATTATAAGAAACATAATTTATTCTCTTATTTGTAGGTTCATAAAACTCATATTCCTTATGCATCAACCATCACACATAATTTTCAGCTATCCCATTGTCTAACAAATGGTCATACATAGTTTATCGCTTTTGTTGTAGACAATTATTGCAACGAATGCAAGGACATGGGAGCATTTCTTTTCCTGATGCATTATAAAAGACAAAGTCTAAGAACTGTGAGACTCATATCTCATATTCATTGTTTATACTTGACTTTTGCAACCAACTCTTATCTATTGGCATTTTTCTCGTACCTCTGCACATTAAATCCTTCAATCACATAGCAATGAATCTTCTTATCGACTTGTAATGAATGTGATATGTTTTGTATCATCTGAAACTCCTATATCAGGTAGTGGTTCCTATCTTATTTTGAAATACATAATTCCTATGAATCAATCACCAACATTCTTAGTTTCATTTTGAGGAAATTTCGATAGCATTTCCCTACAGTTCTCCAAATATACGAAATGACCAAGGTATAAAGCTTATATTGATAGTTAAGCAAGCTTCAAAGAATTTTTGCTTCTTGATCACGTTACCTTGTCCAAATATGAACCTAGAGAAAATGAGAATTACTGTTGAAATTTATCAAAATGATAAAGTATAAGCGTGTGATTTCATAGATGTTATGTATTTCTAAACTATCCAAATGGACAATCCAAGCATCATTTGTAGATAATTTCACCCGATCATATGTAAAACATTTAAGTTGAACTTGAGTATGACCTGATAAATAATCATATCCATACTTTTTCCAACTTTTATTGTGGCCGCCTCGACTGAATTAAGATTAACAACTTAGATTAACATGGAATACATGTGGTCATTAGTGTCTCAATGCCATAAAAAAATGAAGTCTGCAGAGACTCAAACATGAGTAAAAATGGCCACGTTGGGCCCATACATCCATACTCACCAAAATATAACCAACTATATTAGAATAGTTTCAAGAATTGATTACACTCTTATACGGTGGCGCCGATCCCGAAATTGGTTGGCTGCCCGTCGGCAGCGAATACAAAGTGGATGTCGGGTTGCAAGCCTCCACTTGAATCGGCGAGTCTCCTTTGTACGGGAGCTCTACCCCAGAGTACAATACCTGTAAACCTGTCCCAACAGTCCGATATATCATCATAGAGTAAAGCGACCACTTGGGCCATAAACGTACTCATAACAATATACGTAAAAACCTTACCAACTATGTCGATAGTTAAAGTTAATAATTTACTCTTATACAACACATATATCAAAGTGAGAATTCTAATACATGTATAAAATCATCAAAGCCCGCAACCGGCTCTTCACAACCTCAGTCTCTGGGCGAGCCGTCCCTCGCACGCTCCACATTACCTGTAAAATGTATCCCTCGACAGGGACAGGCTAATGCTCGATGGTGGAATCGCCACTAAGTGGGCTACTCTTTCTACTAAAGTGCGAGTGTCATGTTCCAAAATAAACACACATTCAAGCAAATGCATGATCCTACTTGAATGTCTAACTCATCATCTCGTACTCGAGTCCTCACCGACACCCTCACACTTGCCTAAGCCTCGTATGAGAATTATTATTTTGTTAGTTTGTGGACAACCCTCCGATGTATATATATCGGTGAGTACTCAGACGTTGATATTTAGTTTGAATTCTGCTCGATAATTAACATTTTTAAAATGACCCTCGAACCATTTTCTCTATACTCGTCTCATGCACTCTCCTATAGTCCTAAAGGTGTTCAGTGCATATGGAATGCTATATGCCAATTCAATGCAGTCCCCAATTCACATGTAAATATATAAACATGCATATATTTACAAAGCAATCAATTCACACAATCATGTCATGTAAATCCTCATTTTATACATCAAAATTAGCTCACTTGGGCTAATGATCAAACACGAGCAATTCAACTTGAATCACTCGATCAAACACATTTTCACACGAATATATTTTGAAACTGGCTGATTTAGGAATATTGAAGCCCTAGGTTACTATTCTGAAAAATCTATTCATCGGTTCACTTTGTGAACCCGCATTTCAAAGGCCATTCCCAGGCCTCATCCAAACCAAATACATGATTTAATACGATGTTTCCAAATTTGCTGCTTGATCAGCCAGTAGCGATCACGAAATTTGCTCCATTCAGGTGTTCAAGAATTCATATCAATTAGGTCCCAGGTTTAGGACCCAGATCAAGCGACCCCTCACGGCCTCATTCGGCTCAAACATTCGCAAAGTACTTAAAGAAGGAATAAAACCCAAGTAGGAACCCACACTTGAGGAGTTGTCTATAAACTCCCTTCAAATCCGACTACTACGAAGCCCTCTCGCGTAAACCCGACCTTCTTGTTTAGGCGACTCTTGACGGTGGATCTCCGCGATTCTAGAAGTCTAACCTTCTCATTCTAAAACCTCATTTCCATCTTACGCATCTCCTCCCTCTCGATTCCGCGTTTTCTCTTTTTGATATTTGAAGAAGACAAAAGCACTATTCCTCTTTTTTGTCTTTTTCTACTTAAACCGATTCAGAAAATAACATTTATGTCATTCTTTTCCCAGTTTTGACATTCGGCACTATACGGTAGATCCATTTTCATACTTTCTCTACTCATGCCTTATGGCACATGAGTACGTGTTATATGTGACTTTCGTCGCATCGAAAATCGTTTTACGGCACTCGAACCGCGATGCCTCGAAAAACGTGTAAATTCAACTATGTCTCGGAATTCGACGAAATTCGACGTGCTAGCTAGATTTCGCGAGACGATTCCAACAGTGAAATCCGTTTCATCATCCGAGATCAAAGAATAAATTTCAAATTTTTAACCGAAATTACAATTTTGTAACCAAAATTACGATTTTGCCCTTTTTCCAGAAATTAGAATTTCTCGGGTTTTACATATACAAACATGTTTCATACATGTTTTACAAAAATATAATCAAAGCCACATGTTGGCTTTCTTCTCAAAAGTGGCATCTAGTGAGTGCCGTCTTTCTGAATACTCTCTGTACCTGAAAGGGGGATCCTACGACGGGGTGAGCAATGCCCAGTAGTTGAATTTTCCTACATTGGGTTACTCCCCACCTAAGTATCATGCGATATGAACACACATTAGTGAATTCATGATTCGTACTCGAATGTCTACATGATATGGATGTTCCCACTTCTCGAGCCCTCACTAACCTGTGTCTTCTTGAGTGTTGAATAATAATTTTTCAAAATAAAAAGTTTTGTTCTTGAGCATAATAAAATTCAGATAAAATTTTATTAGACAACCCTCAGGGTGAATTATTGGATAACTCTCAGAAACGGTCGTAAGGTCGTCCCTCCAGAGATGAGCTTGTTGGACGACTCTCAAGCGATTCTTGAATCTTCCTATGAAATTCATTTGACAAACATGGTTTTCATGTCATGCACCCATACCTACTGTTATAGGTTACCTCGGTGCATATGAGATGCAATTTTCCATTTCATAATAATTCATGTTAATATATCAAGCATGCATATATTAACGAAATTCTGAAAGCAACATGTTATTCATTCATAGTAATAACATCGAAAATTAGCTCACATGGGCTAATGAACAAACCGACAGTCCATCTTAGAACTGCCCAAAGCATCACACAAAACATAACAATATGTTATTCAATCATATCGATAACATATCAACACACAAGCAATACATACAGTCCACGGTCATTTTCGAGACTGAAACCACTCTAGGGATTTTGCCACTCAGTCCAAGTTTTTGGCACCGAATAAATGGCCACTCAGACCCTAGAACATCCCTAACCATTAAGATGGCTCTTAACCAAAGCATAAATCAAGTAGGAGAAAACCCCTACCTCCCGGAGTTGTGAAACTCCCGCAATCTGCGACACCAGTAAACGTAGCTCTTCTGATGGGGATCAACTTTGCCTCTTGTCTTGCCGGGATTGACGAGACCGTCGTGAAATCTGAAATAGGAGAACTGCCGAGCTCTAGATTTTCTCTCTCTCTTTATCTTCTCCCAACCGATTGGGAGAAGATAGTGGTCAAGATGGGGTTAAGAGGACTTGTCACTCTCGATGACATGGCAATTCTCATTAGCTAAGCCCAGGATTACACCTTATCCTCTCATCCATCTGTGGATTTCCTTGAATGGCATGATGCCATGTGTCTCTCATGGGTCCCATTTGAGCCCATGTTTGACTTATACTGCACATGACACGTGGCACCTCTTAAGCCCACTCCACATGTGCCCAGTGTCAGCAGCCACTCAGGTGCCTTGAAACGTGAAATTAGACGTCTTGGAATTTGACAAAGTCAGCGTGAGTAGCTAGATTTGAGCGATTCAGCCAGTGAAGTCTGTTTCATCGTCAATCTAGAAAAAGTCACCAGTTTGACCAGAGTGCCATTTTATACTATTTGAGGAAAATTTGAATTTTCTCGGGTCTTGTTTATGTTTTCGATTATACGATCGAAAGAGCTGACTTATGGCAGCCCCGTCTTGAGAGGATGTACGGTACGTGTAACCGTAGGGTCGTATATGTGCACTAAGGGCTTCCTTAATTATTTGAGTGTCATAGTAGTATTTTTGAAAGTTGTTTTTAAGGATGAAATTGTAAAGTTTTCAAAGAATTGTGGCACTGTAAAACCTGAAAAAAAAAATCAATAGAAATTTTCAAAATTTGCAAAAGGATAATAATAATACTAAATTGCCATAATGGTTTAGGGAAGCCTATAAAATTCTCTAGATCTCGGATGACGAAACGGACCACGCCGTTAAATTTGTCTTGCTAAATCTAGTGACCCAGAAAAGTTTCGTCGAATTATGAGAAAGTCGGAATATTTTTACGATTTTCTGAATGATAAGTTGTCAGTGACTTCAGGGACGAGATTTTACGAGAATCTCGAAAGTTAGGAAATGACTTGAGCTAAGTTCATTTAAAATAAAGTGAACTGAAAATAAATAAATTTTTTCGGGGCAGAAACAGACCTGAATGAGGTAATATGAGCCATGTATTCAAATAATAATAATAAGAATTAAAAAAATAAAAAAAAGAAGGATAAAAGCGAAAAAAAAAAAAAAAGTCAAAAGGGAGGAGGTGAGACAGGAGAGGGAGAGCGTGAAGAGAGAGAGAGATTTTTTTTCTTTTTCTTTATTTGCTTCTCTCTAAGATCTACAGAAATCGGATCGTAAGAGTTTTTAGAGCAAAGAGCAAGTCGATCCACGCATCGAGAGATTCGCAGCGGGGCACGAATCTTAAGCGTTTACGTCAAATTCCAAGAGGTAGAGAATTTTTCTACTTGTGTTATTTATATCATAAAGGTCATTTAATGGCTTGGGATTGTCTTAGAGGCAGTGAGAGGCCATAAATTTGATCAAAATTTTGGGTAGGGTTTAAAATTTTTAAGATTTAGGAATTTTTTGAGACTATTTTTTGAGCAGTTCGGGTTGAATTTTAGGACTATTTTGAATGATCAGGGTTAATTTTGGGACTGTTTAAGGATAGTCTAAGAGCCGGATTTTCGAGCATTTTGTTGATCCCCGGTGTGTTGAGGTTTGGTTTAATCCTCGGGGCGATGTTTTCGGGTTTATTTTCCATCTAGGAGTCGTTTTGGTCTTGGTTGAGTCTTAGGGGCTGTTTGGATGGCGTTTAGAGAACCAGAGAAACGCATTTTTCTGGGTTCGCGTATGTCACTGTTCACGTGAAGCCTCCAACTTTGGACAACCATAACTTTTTCGTTCAAACTCCAATTCGGGTATTCTTGGACTATAGGGAAAGCCTCTTGGAGTCTGAATACGGCCCGTATGCTGTGAATCGATTTAGGGCCATATTTTCTGAGAATTTTTAATCGTAGCACAAAGTGTGCGAGTTGTTTGGTTATGTGTGATGTGTGGTCTAATACATTGAATGTGTGAGATTGAGGATGGAGAAATTGTGTCGAAATCGTCTTTCGATTATTGTAAATGGAAGGTAGATTAATTACAAAACTTTATTTTCAATACCCAGTGTAATTGTTTATAAATCGTTTTACGATTTGTATGTTATGGTTTTAATTATTAAACGTATTTTAAGCTTATGGTTTTGATTTTGTTAAACCATATTTTATAAAGCAAGCAAAGTAAGCCATTATGTTTTTGATAAGCAAGCGAAACAAACTTATATTTTATAAGTTAGGCCTTAAGAAATCCCTAGTCTTAAGCAAGCATTACCGATCAAAGGTATTTCGTACGTGCATGGGAAAGTTAAGACATGATTGCATTTCATTTTATATTTGCATGGTTGGCAAACTTAGCTCATGCATTATGACATATTAGAGGAGGACCGTGGCACGTACTAAGAGTATATAGGGTTAGCGTGCTATTGCTTATTAATAATGGTGATGGAGCATTCCACCATATTTATCGAGGAATAGGTGATGTGAATGAGGTCTTCAGTATGACAGTAGAGACATAGGTCTCCCGTGTTTATAAGGGTACAGTAAGCAAGAAAGGCCTCAAGTGGTTGATCATTATAAGCATTTATACAGCTTAAAATCGACCAGCGATAGCAGCAGCATTTCACGAAAAAGTTTTACAGAAACTTTATAGCAAAGCAACAGGTTTTACGAAAGTGTTTGTAAAGATCGTTTATAATTTTGAGACATTTCGAAGCGAAGCGACTATAAATCATACACTCATTGAGCTCTTTTAGCTCATTATTTTCTTGTTTTTAAAAATTATCTTCCAGGTACAGGTACGCCGGACACTGGGACATATCAAGGTCCTCCTGATTTCTAGTTATATGTGTTGTATTTACTCACTCTTGTATATATTTGTTAAGAAATTGTAACCAAATTTTGTTAGAAAATACTTTGAACTTGTATAGTTGTGCATATGTATGTACATGGTTTTGTTTATCCAAAATGTGATGAGCACGAGCTCCTTTGAAGAAGTCTTTTTGGTTGCCATATTTTAGAAGTGTAAATTGTATTTACAAGTTTTGGGACATGTCCTATATGCAACTGTTATGCTGCCGAAATTTTATAAAATCACAAGTTTAGAAAAAAAAAAATTTTATACAGGTTTTCAGCAAGCAACATGGCTTAACTTCACAGGATTCTCTAGTCATTGGAAGTATCGGTTGGGAGTTTCTGTGGGGTTGTCGGCACATCGCCTGCTAGTAGGAGTGGGGGTGTGTCAAGTTGGCATCAGAGCAGAGTCTCAGGAAACCTGTGTTATTAAGCATCGTAGTTTTCTTATACACTATTGGCAACCATGCATTTTCAAATTACATGATTTTCATCCACATTTAAGAATTGTTTCAAAGTATTAAACGAGTTTTTTTTTTTTTTTTTTGCGAATAAAAACATGTCGGGTGAAGGGCGTTGAGGTCGGTCTAAGGGAGCCACTCCGGAGGCTTAGAGGCGTCTTCTGCAATACCTAAGGGAGTTGAGCACGCGGGGTTGGTTCCTCTGCGCCTCCCATGAATCGGCCTCCGGCCGGTCGGGCCCGAACCATCTAGGCCACTAGAGGAGCTCAGTTCCCGAGATTGTTTATTGCGAAGCCGAGGTATAGATTGCTCGGATAGTAGCTGTGCGACTCGTCGTCGCAGCCCGACCACCTCGCCGCCACCCGAAGAGGTTCACGAAACTGGGAGGTCTATAGAGAGAGCACAGAAGTTGGGCGCCAAGCCATATGACGGCAATGGCGATCCAGAGGCAACCTGGTTATGGTTGGACAGAGTAAACAAGATTTACAGAGTTATGGGCTGCATAGATTATCAGAGGGTCTTGTTTTTAGGTTTTCTGATGGAAGACAGGGCTAAGGATTGGTGGGATGCCGTGGATAGGAGGTATCCTGATGGTATGCCATGGGACCGGTTCGACCCAGCCGGTTTGCGACAAATTCTTTCCTGAGTCTGAGATTCAAAGATTGAGGAGTTCTTCATATTAAAGCGAAGACATGTCGATTATCGAGTATGAAAAGGTTCTTAGAGCTAGTCAGTTGGTTCCATATATTCCAAGTTGATGAAGTCCTCGTCACCAGCCGGTTTAAGCCATGATTACGACAGGATCGAGTTCATTTATGCGTGGTTCCTTAGGAATTGATTTGGGGAGATTAGTTGAGGAGCCGCTCTAGGGTTGAAGAATACTACAACTATGTATCAGTGGCGGAAAGTAAGAGGAGTGCACCGGGCAGCTTCCTAGCGAGCTCTGATCAGTCCGGCGAAGAAACAGGGTTGAGGTTCACCGAGGGTAGAGTGCCGGGTGAGGGAGCCCTTTGCGGGGATCAATAGAGGCCCATTTGCCGGCCGGTGACACATAGAGTATTCCTCCCGTCTGTGATATGTGTCGAAGCGACACCTTGGGGAGTGTAAAGAATGCGTACAAGGTGTTTCCAAGCGTAGGACAAAGAGGTCATTTTGTTAAGGGGTGTCCTCGGTTGATTGGTGTAGAGACATCGGAAACCGACCACTCCCCCGACACGAGATGGGCAGCACTCATTGGCCTTCGGGGAGAGGTTTCTAAGATTAAGAGGGCTAAAGTGCGGCCCTTGGTGGAATGCGAGACAAAGATCCGTACTCAAGCGAGAGTCTATGATGTGACTCCGGCCGGGATGCGGATGTAGCTCGGATGTGGTTGTGTGGCATTATTTCCTATCCGCCCGATCATGATGCATATACATTAGTGGACCGGGAGCCACCACATTAATTTGCATCCCCGAGCCTTTTCTTGAATCGCTTCCAGATAGAGACCCAGCCATTAGAGGGTCGTATGAGAGTTTCCCTTCCAACGGGAGATCCGTTAGTCTCAAACAAAGTAGTCAGAGATAGTAGAGTTACGATTGGAATGAGAGTTCCTAGTGGATCTTGTATTTTTTTAGATATGAGGTTTTGATGTGGTTCTCGACATGGATTGGTATACAGCCATAGGGCCACATTAGATTGTTATAAAAGGAGTAAAGTTGCATAGGCCCGAAATTGGAGGTAAAGTTCGGAGAATCTGTGGAGAGTTATTTTCAGTATGATCTCCCTCCCGTACTTAATGTAGAGGATCTTTGCGTAAGGGTTGTCAGGGTTACCTCGCTTATGTGGTGGAGACAGGGAAGGAGGGACTCTAGTGGATGGGTCGGTTGTTAGGGGTTCCCGAATGTATTCCCATATGATATTGCGGGATTACACTCGGATAAGTGGAGTTCACCATTGATTTGATCCCAGGGATTGAGCCCATTTCCATTCCTCCTTATAGGATGGCTCCTGTAGAGTTGAGGGAGCTTAAGGCTCAATTGGAAGAGTTGTTGAGTAAGGGATTCATTCGGTCGAGCATATCTCCATGGGGAGCTCCAATTCTCTTCGTGAAAAAGAAAGATGGGAGTTTGCGGTTGTGTATAGATTACAGGCGGCTGAACAGAGTAACCATCCACAATCAGTATCCACTCCCTAGGATCGATGAGTTATTCGATTAGCTCCAGGGGTCTCGAGTGTACTCCAAGATAGATTTGAGGTCGGGGTATCATCAGTTGAGGGTGCAGGAGGGTGATGTTCCTAAGGCGCATTAGGGACACGCTACGAGCATTATGAGTTTACAGTGATCTTGGGTTGGTTTGACTAATGCCCAGCAGCGTTTATGGATTTGATGAACCAGGTATTCCAGCCGTATTTGGATAGGTTCGTCATAGTCTTTATCGATGATATCCTAGTGTATTTAGGTAGTCCAGAGGAACATTTAGAGTATCTGAGGATTGTGTTGTAGGCCCTAAGGGATTGGCGGTTGTATGCAAAGTTGAGTAAGTGCCCGTTTTGGCTTGACAGGGTGGCATTCGTCGTATGATCTGGTGAGGGGTGAGTATGGATCCACACAGAAAATAGAAACTATGGTAGAATTAGGCCGTAGAAATGTGTGTCGAAGGTCAGCTTCCTTGGGTTTAGGCGGGTATTATAGGAAGTTTGTTGAAGGGTTCTCGGGATAAATGACCCCATTGGTGACGAGGAAAGATGTCAGTATGATTGGTGGATGCTTGTCGGTAGAGTTTGAGGAAGTTGAAGGGTGGATTGACTTGACTCAGGTTCTACTTTACTTGATAAGGAGAGATAAGGTTTATGATTTATAGTGATGCTTCTAGGCGAGTCTGCCAGTTGTGTTTTGATGCAAATGATAAAAGGTGAGTGCGTATGCCTCCCAGGAAGTGAAGAAGCATGAGGAGAATTGCCTGCGACTTAGATCTTCACGGCGGTTGTGTTTTCCACTGAAGATATGGAGACATTGCCTTATGGTGCTCCTTGCAAGATCTTTACAGATCATAAGAGTCTTCAATATATAACTATGATGATAGCTTCACAGAGTTGAAGAGCAAATTAGTAGCAACTCTTATTTTGATTATTTCATTGGGTTCGAAAAGATTTGTTTTGCATAATGATGTCTTTTATTAGTATTTATGTTGTGTTCTTATGCAACATGAAAAAATTGATATATACTTATAGACATTTGAAATTTTAAGATAGAAAAACTACCTTATTATGATTTGAAGTTAAGGTAAAATGATTTTCTTGTCACGCCCCCGATTCCCGAGTCCGACCGATTAGCGAATCCTACTTAGGTTTGGTGTGAAACCATATCTTGGGACTCTTTATTTATTTATTTTTATTTATTTTTTTTTTGAGCTTAACTTATACACATTGGGTATACAAATAATTTTTGTAATAACCAAAGTCATTCACATATACAAAAGGAGCTACCCAGCTGAATTGGTATCCATTAAAATCTCTGCGCTGCTAAGTCCCAAATTACTTATACAATTACTTATACATGCCACATATCTAATACAAACATCGAGAGATTGCGGAAAAGTCTTTGGTGAGCACATCTACGAGATGGCCCATCTCAGTGGTGTGGAATGTCTGTCCTCTTTATCTCCTCTTAGGTACCTACACGGATTGAACACCGGGTGCTAAAGCACTGCGCTTAGTGGGAACATATATAGGCAATTAACGACCAATAACAATAATCGCCGTCACTATCTATTTACTTATGCATATAGCAGAAGCCTATTCTTATGTGACTTCTAACTCATCTCATATTATACATGTAGATTTTATTCTTTTGATTCCTTATTATCATTATCTTATTCATATTACTTTCACAATGTCATGTATTTCTGAGGTTGTAACTCATATCTACCATGTATAATAGATCAAATCATATTCAAAGAAATAAACTTACTCTGTATACAATGGCAATTAGAACAAATCAAATCATATCAATTTCCATCTGAGGTTCAAATCGGACTAATACCAATACATATTAGACTCTTTATCCTTTATCCACGATAGAAGCCCGTTAATGTCGGCTCCTTTAGAAATTACATTTAGTGATGCGGGATGCCCGTTAAATCATTTAGTTTTTCGTTTATTAATTTCATTTTCAAAGTGTGACCAGAATTCCCTACTTGACCGATTGGGGATCCAAGTGGGCAGGTTTACTCAGGCGTTTTCAATCAAAACATTTATTCGTCTTATTAAATTTTTCTTTTCAAAAAGTGCGACCGAGATCTGAGCTTATTGGGTTGGCGGGATCAAAAATTCGGGCACAGGTTTACTCAGAACATTTCAATTATCTTTCAAAACATTTTGTTTATGTTATTCCATTTTAGACTTTTTAATTACGCGACTATCAACACCGAGCGATCAATACAACCTGTATTCAGACCACTTAACATTTACATTCGACAAAATGCATTTACAAAATGATGCCTTTTACTATGTCAGTGTAATGTAAAAGATACTTAAAACAATACCAATTTTTAATGTCATTTTAAGCATATCGGTTGTGATTTCCGCGTATGGCTATAAGAAGTCGACATTCAGCTTGGGTCCACTTGAGGAATCACACACATTTGTCATTCGAGTAGCAATGTGATTTCGCATTCAATTATTATCGATCTCACATGGCTATAGAAATTCGGCATTCCTGACGGATTCACTTGGGAATCGCCGCATTTGTCATTGTTAGCAGCGTGATTTCGCATTCAATTATTATCGTCTCACCTTATGGTATGAAATTAGACATTCCGCGACCGATTAGTTCCGTTTGTCATTCAGTAGCATTGTGATTTATTCAATTATTATCATCATATAGTATAGGAAATTAGACATTCACTGACCAGGATTCACTTGGGGAATCACGCCTGTTTGTCATTCATTAGCTTGTGATTTCGCATTCAGTATTATCGTCTCACATATGGCTATAGAAATTAGGCATTCGACCAGTTCAGGGAATCACCTTGCTGTTTGTCGTTCGAGTAGCGATGTGATTTCCACATTAGCAGTGCGGTTACCTTCATGGCCGAATTGGTTGGTGAACCCGTCATGTCGGTCATTTATGATACATTTCAAATCAATTTACTTTTATGCGGTAATTCAACATAAGTTGAAATACATGCACATGCATATATGTGACAAACATTTCGAGAATAACCATAATTCAAATCAATATATATACTTATATATGTTTCTAAATAATTCATAGCCAGATCCATAATCACATTTCAATTCCAATTTCACTTTCGTATTATCTTTTCAAAGATATACTCAATCTATGTACTTATTTTATATACTCATTCATACACTCATTCACATATTCATTCACGTATACTCATTCATAAATTCATTCACGAATATTCATTCATGTCTACTCACTCATAAATACTCATTCTTGTATTCTTGTCCCTCAATGAATCAATTTTACTTAGGAATTGGAATTATTCCAATTGGATCATCCAAAATAAAGTTGTGGCATTTTTAATGCCAACTAGTCAATTTACCAATTACACTTCAGGGACAGTTTATTACCTATTTCAGGGTTCTAACTTCATATTTGACACTAATTCTTTGTACTCATTTAAAGCTTCAAAAGGTGCTAAGGGTTCTATTCCAATTGGAATCACCCAATTCGAACACCGAAACTCAAGGTCGTCCGAAAGCAGCCCGGGGTACTCTATGTTCAAAGCTGGAACTAGAAATTTGGCTCACACATGGCCCCACTTTGAGAGTGTTTTAGGCCCTTGGGATAAGAATTAACGTGCCTATTCTTTAGTTTTGTTCTCCTTGAAGTCACACGTAATACTTGAATCACTCAATCGGATGCAAGAAATGAGCAAGTTAGCAAAATCTGGCCGGTGGCAGGAAGCGAGCAGGGTGTACCGGTACATGTCTAACATGTACCGGTACATGTTGGCCAAAAATGACCAGAACACAAGATGTACCGGTACATGTTCAAGGTGTACCGGTACATGTCACGAAAATTGCCCAGAATGCGTGTTTTTCACCCATTTTTCCATATTTTTGATACCCAAATCAATTCCATACCTCATATACACCTCAAAACCATTTCATAATCATTTTGTAACCTCTTTTCTATTCATTTCCTCTTCAAATACTTATCTTTACTTCAAAAATCTACCATGAATTACTCTCAAATAACTCTAATATGGGTTATAACCCCTACACAAACCAAATACAAGGATTTGTTAGGGTTTGTTCTAACCAAATATTTTACCTTCAACGATTAATCAATGAATCCAACACCGATTGGAGGATTCCATGTTTTCTTTTACATTTGGGTTTTACCCACTTACTCCCCATTAATCTATTGGGTTGGGGATGAAATCTATCAAACCTAGAAAGAAATCAATTACCAACAGAAACTCATGTTGGGATGAACTTTTTTATCAAACCTAGGTTTAGAATGAAATAAATGCAAACAAAACCAAGGATCCATACCAAAAATCAGTCCATACTCAGAAGTTAGTAGTTCCATACCTTTTTGGAGCTTGGCTTTGTGATCTTGGCTCCTCCCTCTTCTTCCTCTTCCTCTTCTTCTTCTTCCCTTCTTTCCACGGTTTTCTCCCACTGATGAGACCCGATTGTTGGTCTTTAATCAAAAAAAAATCTATTAGGCCTTGTTTGGCCCTCGAAACCATTTTTGGGTTAAGTCTCCTTTATTTGCAAAGGTCCCTCCATGTCTTGACCATTTGTAATTTTTTATTTCTAATCTTCTAGGAATTACACAACAATTCCTATTATTTCTTCTTTGGCCCATAGTCTCTTCAATTTATGACTTTTAAGCCCCCTTTTTGGACCAATTACAAAATTGTCCTTAATTCTTGAAATTTCCGGGTCTATCGTTTTATTTCCCGAAAATTCCTATTCCAGCTATAATATACCTAAACAAGTCGAAAACTTCTAGAGGTGCCCGAGAATGTTACATTTGCACTTAAGATGTGAAGACATTTTTTATTATGATCTACTCATAGTTTATGAGAGTTTGAAGTCTTTGTCTTCTTAAAATGATTTTTTAAGCAGAAATAGGAATGTTATACAATTACTTGGGATTATGATGACATTATTCAGCACTAATAAAAGCGATGAATCTTGTGATTTGTACTTGTAAATAGAAAAAATTGATTCATGAAATCATTAAGGTTATCATAAACAATTATTATATGATTTGAGATGTTTACAAGTCTATGTTATACCTTTGGATTTTAGAGTTCTTATGTTGAGCATTATAGTTACCTTCAATTTGTTTGGAGAATTAAGATCTTATAAGGAATTATTTGAAACTAGTTGAACTTTTGGAATAATTGATTGTATTTAATAAGATAATAAGATCTTGAAATTTGAGATTAGACTTAATGTCTTAAATAATGAAGACATAAAGAGACAACTTTTGAAGTTTATTACTTTAAGCTTAGGAATCTACCTTAAAAGGATGCAAAGTATAAATATTTAAGACAGACTTTATTTGGTCATATGAAGTAAGGTATTACATTATTTATGACTTTGGGTTTAGTGTGATCAGATATGGAGGCTTACATCAAAGACCTAATAGCACTTTGCAACTACTTTATATTTCTAAACAGTGTGAAAAACTTATTACCATGAATTTTTTGTGGATAGGCTACCAAGAACTCCAGCTGACGACAATGTTTCATTATGATGGTTTGTTTATGGATAAAGTCTAATAATTTTTCTATTAGACTACCTTCTCGATATTAAGGAGATTGTGAGAATGCATGGAGTACCTATTTCTATAGTATCCGACAGAGACCTCATTACGTAGATTTTGGCATAGCTTAAGAAAGAATTAGGTATTAAGTCGTAGTTTTAGTAACAAGCCATCCATAGACTGATGGCCAATTAGAGAGGGTAATTCAAAGTTTTGAAGATTATTTGAGCTCAGGTTTTGGATCTAAAAGGCAGTTGGGATGATTACTTAGTGAGCTTGCTTATAATAATAACTTTCAAGCTAGCACGGATGGCACTTTGAGGGTTGTGTGGTAGGAGATGTCGATCTCCTGTTTGTTGGGATGATGTAGGAGAAAGGAAACTTTTAGGGCTTGAACTTGTGCAATTGACAGTTGAAAAGATAGCCTTGATTAAAGAAAGACTGAAAACAACTCAAAGAAGATAGAAGAGTTATTCACTTATCGCAGAGAGATTGAGTTTGAAGTGATGACCATACTTAAAAGTTTCACCTATGAACTGTGGATGAGACGGGAGAAAGGAAACTCAATCCGATTAGTGTCCGCTTTGAAATATTAGAGAGAGAGGTACTGGCGCATAAAGTGCCTGCCCCCAGCCGTCTAAGATTCATAATGTGTTTTATATTTCGAATTTTAGGAAATATGTTTTCGATGCTTCTCATGTTGTGGAGTTGAAGCCTATTTAGATTTTTGAGGATTTGACCTATGAAAAGGTGCCCGTTCAAATTGTAGATGTGATGGAGAAGGCTCACACATGTCATTGCCAAGTTGGTAAAAGTCCTATGAGCAATCATAGTATCCGAGAGGTCACTTCTGGGAATTAGAAGCAAGAGGCAGAGAGAAAAGCATCCTCAATTATTTCAAGACTAAATATGTCAGTTTAGAGAACTAAGCTTTTATAAAGGGGGAGAATGTAACACCAGAATTGAAGTAGGTATAAGTTGGGGAAAATAATAATGACAGAATTTGTATGCAGTGATAAATTGTGAAAATAATAATGACAAATTTTTATAAGCATAAGAAAATAATAATGATAATTCAATTAGCTAATTAATTAATTAATTTAATGAAAGAGGGTAAAAAGGTAATTTTTCCACAGATACCCTAGGTATAAATTGAATAAGAAAAGAAAACTTTATATTCAGCCTCCGAATTTCTTTCCGACTACAAGAGAATTCAGAGGACGTGCGCTTGATTTAGGTTTGAAGAACACTTTCTAGGTAAGATCTTCCTTATTTTATTTTTCTAGATTTATTTGATGTAGATTTCTTAATTTTCTTTTCGCCTAGATCAACTCCTGAAGAAGTCAAAATTTAGATTACATTTTTCGTTTTAAAAAATAAAATAAAATAAGGATTTGTGGTGTCATACTAAATTACTTTGAGTATGAGAATGAAAAAGTATTTAAGGATAATTTTGAAAGAAATAATAATAAACAAATAAGATAAATTTGAAAAGGCTGAATTTTGTATAAATATATGTATTTGATAATATTTAAAGATATATGTATTTTGGCAAGTAAATATTTTATTAAGGATTGAGAATTTATTAAATAAGGAATATGATTAAAATAATTATTTAGCAATTATAGGAAATAAGATCCGTTAATAATACTTTGTTGTCAAGTATGATAATTGTTAGGTAAAAATAGATGAATATTGTGTAATAATATAATTTTTAAAATATTATTAATATTATTTCTTTATAGTAAAAGATTTAGTTCCGATTAAGAGCATAAAAAATAAATAAATTATTAAAATAAGATCTAAAAGGAATATGAGTTTTATAAAATTTGTAAAACTACATAATTCAATTAGTTATCATTTGAACAGTTGTTAATATGTTTGAGGTGAACAAAAAAATCATGTTGATAGAATAAACTTTTATAAATCACAAATTTTATAAAATATTTAGAAACCCAACTTTTATTATGGATTAAAAATTAAAAACAATATCATTGTTAAGAATATTAATTATGAAAGTTTTAAGAATAAATAAGTAATGATGATATTTCTTCCTTATTATTATTTTAGGAGAAATATTTCCATTGAGGTGAAATTTTCTGATTAGCTCTTTCAAAGCTTTTGAAAGTAATTCTTCGAGGTAAGGATACATGCGCATCTTAAAAAAGAAAATTGTTTATTTTTACCATTTGAGGATGAAAATTGTTTTAATTGAATTATATATAATCTTGGCTTATGAAAAAATTACTTTTTTATTTATTTGATTATCCATGAATCAAAAAAGAATTTTGTACGGACAGATTTCTGGTATTTGTTTCATACGGAGTTAAAACACGCAGATAATGACGTTTTGTAATTTGAACTTTTGAATGAAATATTTAACTTTGGTTAGTTCGGCCCTTGTCAACGGGAATAATAGTTGACCTTTACATTCCTTGGTGGTGAATGTAATTAATTTGAACCCCAAAATTTAAGGGTTTCAAGTATGTTACTAAGATTAAGAATGTTTAAGTTCAATTTAATTTTAAAAGAAATAATTGCGCCTAGCCACCCATTTGAAAGTCCCACATGGTCGGGCACCATTTGATATTTGATGACCATAGAAAATATATTTGAAATGTGTTTGATTTGGACTGGATATGAAAGTGTTTGAATCAAAATTTGATATGAAATTGTTCGATCACATTTGATATGAACGATTTGAATTGGATGTGAGAGTGTTTTGAATTAAATTTTGTTAATAATCTAAATCTTATTTTTGAATCTATAGTTTGATGAAAAACATTCCTATTTGTTATATGATTGAAAACTTTTGATCCATGGAAATGTATTAGCATTTCTTATCGAGCTTAAGCTCACTCTCATTCGTTGACATACTTTCAAGTACTTTTAGTTTCCGCGATAATGATGGCTAAGCTTGGGATTCATTTACTCATTAGATTTGATTGTGAACTTTTATGTTAAATCATGCTGAACTAATAAGTTCATGTTTATGCAGATGCCGGGTTTTGAAAGTTAATTGGAGAAAGTCATTCGATGATAACATTCGCTTATATTAGTACAGTCGGATTTGGGAGATCCTAAATATTGTTACATTCTCGAATCACCTTATATGATATTCATAATCGAGATTTGATATTTAGGAAATAATTTTTGTCGGCATGAAATTTTGAATTTGGAGAAGTGATGAATTTAGAAAGTTACGATTTACTTTGAACAGTGTTTGGTAATTTGACAAAATCCGCCATAAGGAAGGTTAGTGTCGCTTTCACACTTCAAACCTTCGTTATCAGGTGTGAATTGACAAATATGCCCCAGAGGGCTTGTGGTTCAACCACTACATTCGCCACCAAGGAATGTAAAGGTCAACTATTATTCCCGTTGACAAGGGCCGAATAGTGTCAACTATTATTCCCGTTGACAGGGCCGAATTAACCAAAGTCAAATATTTCATTCAAAAGTTCAAATTACAAAACATCATATTTCCACATTTTCTTTCAAAACAAAACAAATCTCAAAAGTACAATCATACAAAAACTACTTTTTGATCCATGGATAATCAAATAAATAAAAAGTAAAATTTTCATAAAACCAAGATTATATAATCTCGCTTAAAACAATTTTCATCCTCAAATGAAGTAAAAACAAACAATTTTCTTTTTAAACCTAAGGCAAAGAAGATGGCTTGAGTTGATTAAGGACTACGACTGTACTATTGAGTACCATCCAAGAAAAGCTAATGTTGTAGCAGATGCCTTGAGTAGGCGGCCAGAGAGTTCTTTGTCTCATATGAGATCAGGTTATCTTCCAATGCTGGGTGAACTGGAGCTTAGGGTGATATCGAGTACGAGGATTCAGAGCATTGTTAGTCACATTTCATGTTAGACCTCTCATAGTGGATTAGATTCAAGTGTAGTCATAGGATTCAGAATCACCAAAATACCCAGAATTCTTTATAGTTTTATTATATATTCCGGGTATAAATTGAGTCAACTTGGGTATTTTTCGAGAATTGTTAAATGAACGCGGATTAAATTATTATATGACTAAAAAGCCAAATGCAAATATTAAATGCTAAATTGAGAAATTAATTGAACCCGAAATAAAACCTAAGTGAAAAGGGCAAAATTTGGAAATTAGAAATAAGGACCTAAGGGTCATAAGTTAGAAAGAAGAAATGTCTAAGTGTGATTGTTGAGAATTTAAATGCAAATAGAGACAAATAGTGGGCAAGCTAGCAATTAGGAGAACATAAACCCAAAAATGGATTTTAAAAGAAGGTCAAACAAGGCCTTATGTGACATGGGATATTTAAGACCAAAAGTGGCTGGAATCTCATTTTGAGCAAAACGGCTGAGAGAGAGAGGAAGGAGAGCCAGGGCTTGCAAAGCAAGGAGGAGCCAGACTTTGCCCATTAAAGCTGAAGAGTTTAAGAGATCGTTGAAGAAACAGATTGAATATCAAAGGACTTATGTAAGAAAACCAAACCCTAACCCCCTTTCTACTTGTGTTTGGGTTTAATAAAACCCCAAATGTGGTATAAAATTGTTCTTAGATGGTTTTAGTTTAGTTTGAGATTTTTTTGCATTATTTAAATTGGTTTGGAGGAGTGTTTGTAAAAAGGGAAAATGTTGGGTTTTCAAAGGAAATGCTGTCAAATTTTGTCAAGACCCACAAATTTTACTTTGGCTATGTATTAAGTTATAATCATCCAAATGAAGGATTCCAATTGGTAACAACCATAAGAGATAGGTCTACAAATGTAAATAGAATTAGGAGAAAATTATTGTAGCTCATGGTTCAAATATGTATTTAAAGGTGAGCTCGGGTAGCTCACTGGCTATGTCATTTTGGGTATTGGTATAGTGTTTTGGCCATAAGTTGAGTTTCACTTATCCAAATTGGGTGATTCAAAATTTTGGTTAAAATATATTTCTAGGGAAATAATTTACTTGGAGGAAGTGTATGCAAATTGAAACCCCAAAGTGCCCAGAAATTTGTCAAAGTGGAGCTATGTAAGAACAGTCTGATTCTGCTTTGCAAATTGGAGTAGTCTGGATGTAATATGCAATAACTTGAGTTTTGGTGATCCAAATTAGATGATTCCAGTTGGAGAAGAAACCTTAGAACCATAGCTTCAAATGAGTAGAAGAAATAATAATCAATTTGTAGAGTTAAGACCCTTGAAATTGGGAATAACAGTAGGTAACCGAGTGAGCTAGGCATATTGACTAGTTTGGTATTAAAATGTCGTAACTTGAGATTGGGTGATCCAAATGAGATGATTATAATTCCTACTAAAAATAGACTCATAGAGCTAAAATTTTATTGAAGGAAGCATGAGCAAATTATGGCTCATGTGTCCCCAGAAAATTTTTCAAGTGAAGAGGTATAGGGTAGACATAAACCCTGATTAAAAAAACTCCTAGAATAACCTACTAATATGTGATTGTCATTGTATTTGAACAGGGCCGACGAGAGGAGTTCCGCATTGAAGAAATTCAAGATCGAATCAAAGCGACGATTTTGGTTTGTTCTATCTTCTCCTATTCTCGTTTCAAGATTTGAACTATTTGTTCTAAATGCATAAGAAAAGCATATTGAATTGTTTTAATTGATTTGAAGAAATTGATTGTGAAATGTTTGCAAATGAAAATTGCATGAGTATTGAAAATGAACCGTTTATACAATATGCATATTGTACTGTGATGTTGCTATAAAAGATCTAACGCCTACCCGAATGTTAACCGCTTAGTTCATAAGGAAGCGATGGGACAAGTATACCACGTAGTCACAGCGCATTCGAACGATTGTGTATTGGATGTGTCACTCCGATCAACAGCCCAGTGAGACCATACTGTGTTATAAAACCATTTTTATACCGACATGTAGCCCAGCGGGATCGTGCCGGTGATTCCGATATCCTGTATATCGAAAACATAGGTTAAATTTATTAAGGGCAGAACCGACTTGAATTGATTTGAGATTGTGACAAATTAAAATTGAAAAGCATGATTGCGAATTGAAATGAAAAGAGTATTATGAAATACATGATTTGATTTTCGATGACTTATTGCATATGGAAGTGTATATTTGGATTTGATCAATGAACCATATCGTATATGAAATAAGTATATGTATTGTATTGACATTGATCATCCAAAAAGATCTGAAAGTTTGTTTAGTAAAACTTCATGATTTGATTTAAATTGAAATAGAGAATGGAATTGTATAGAACCACTAAGCATGAAAATGCTTAGCGTGTAGTTTTATCTATGTGCGTGTACCACCAACAAGACCAAAAGCAAGATCGAGGAGCGAGTCATAAAGAAAGAACATGGAGGCGTTCCTCGATATATGCATTCACCCCATATCTCTTTGAACATTGATATTTTGTAAAAACAATTCCAACTCAATATCTATTTTGTAAATCATTTGAAAAGGCTTGATATGCCTTTTTATAGTAATTGTACTTTTTTGCATGAATGAAATGAAATGGGCTACCCCTTTTAAAACCTTTTCGCATATTTGGAAAGGATTTTATGCCAATTGAAGTGTAATGCTACGACGTGTTCTTGATAAATGATTTTGATAAGGTGATTGAGTAACATTAGAGCAACCCGGACTCGGTTCGGACCCGCCAAACGGGTCGGGCCTGGAAAGGGGTGCTACATTTTATTTTGGTATTAGAGCCTAGGTTTAAGCGGTTCTACAAAATGATTTTGAAAATTTTTGTGAATGATTTTGAAGTTGTTTATAACATGCATTGCATATGCATATAAAGGATGACGTGACTCTGATGCGGATCTTGCTGGTCTTAATAGGTGAAACATGGATACGCATCCCTTAGTGGTCGAGGATGACCAAGGGAATCGCCAAGACATCCCAGGAAGGTGGGCAAGCATCCCATGCCCACCAATGAATGAATCGAACCTCGCGTAGGGGTGCTATTGGATATCCTCCAACGCTTAGATTAAAGCAAAGAGCAAAAGACAACCAAACACGACATTTCTCAACGACACCACAGAGGACGGCAAGGTACGACTGCAGATTTTCCGGGACGAAAAGAGGATGGTTTCACCATGATAAAAGAATTGCCTCGGAAGGACTGAGAGAATGCTAGTAAATGCATTGTACAATCGGATGAGACTGAATGTGCGACCGCCTTACTTCAGATGAGGGCTTATCGCTGGTGGGGTTTCGTGACTGACCGCACCACCAAAGACAGTATTACATGGAAGTTCTTCGACAGAATTCAATAAGCATTAAGGTGGGTCGATCTATTTGGCTTAACATGAGAAAGAGAGTTTCATAACTGAGACAAAGACAGATGAGTGTCAAAAGAATATCAAAGAGAATTACATGGTCAGAGCAAGTATGCTCTTGAGATACTTCTGAGTGAGGAAGAAAAGTGTCGTAGGTTTGAAGATGGCCTTAATGACCATATTCAGGCCCATGTCACAGTTTTTTTCCATGATGATTTTTCCAAAATTGTGACATGTGCATTGAATGTGGAAAGAGTAAAGAAAGAGGAAAAAGAGATAAAAGATAAAAGACATGGAAAGAAAAATCCCGATCAGTCCAGTTCACAACAATAGCAAAGGAAGGGATTCAAGGGACCACAGGGTTCTAGTCAGCCTATAGCTTAGGCTACCGGTAGGAATACTACTCTATCGGGTAACTGCTGGCTATGAAGTGCACCAGAGGTTTAGAGGATGGACTCCGTTCCTCATTGCTCTAATGGGGAAAAATCATAAAGGAGAATGCTGGAGACTACAAAGGCTGCTCGACGAATCCAAAGACATGAGCGAGTTAGTTCAAGAGCCTATTCATTTACAAAGACCCCTGCATCGGGGGTACAACTTTAGTGGCACGGAAAGGCAACAAGAGTGTTGCATCACCCAGTGTTCCGAGACAAGGACAATGCACTGGCGTAGCATGGCCATGCTCCAGCTAGAGCATATGCAATGAAAGCAATGGAAGATACCGAAGCTCCAGATGTGATAGTTGGTAATTTCCAAATCATTGATACTACTATACATGTATTGATTGACCCCGGGTCAACCCACTCATATATTTGTACTGACATGCCTAGTGAAAAAATATTACCGAGGAGTGGAATAGAGTATGACATCTTGGTGACGAACCCGCTCGGGCATAGAGTTATTGTGAATAGAGTGTATAGCGATTGCCCCATCCGAATACGAGAGTATGAGTTTCCTAAGGATTTGATCGAATTATCCTTTAAAGAGTTTGATGTGATTTTAGGGATGGATTGGTTATCTCGACACCAAGTGATAGTGGATTGTAGAATGAAAAGAGTGACCTTGAGAACGCCGAATGAGGATGAAGTAACTTTCATCGACGAGAGGTCAAACAACCTCTCTAATGTGATATTCAACCACCGCTAGAAAATGGTGCGAAAAGCTGGCGTGAAGCCTACTGGCTTATGTGATTGATACGGCAAAGGCAAGGCCTAGTGATCCATATCCTCACCGCTAGTGACTTTCTGACGTGTTTCCTAAGAGCTGCTGTGGATCGCCTACGCAGGAGATTGAGTTTGTTATTGACGTTGTACCAGGTGCCACACCGGCATCCATTACACCATACCGAATGGCTCCAACAGAGTTAAAATAATTGAAGCTTCAGTTGCAAGAACTACTAGGAAAAGGGTTTATTCGACCAAGTATATCACCATGGGGAGCTCCTGTGCATTTTGTTAAGAAAAAAGATGGTACACTTCGGCTATGTATTGATTATAGACAACTGAACAAGTTGATCGTAAACAATAAGTATTCGTTACCCAGAATTGATGATTTGTTTGACCAACTGAAAGGTGAAAGTATCTTTTCGAAGATTGACTTGTGATCTGGGTATCATCCGTTGAGAATTAAAGATGGATGCATAAATGACGCTAGAACGCGATATGGACATTATGAGTTCCTTGTAATTCCGTTTGGTTGGAAAAATGCTCCATCAGCTTTCATGGACCTAATGAATCTTGTTTTCCAACCGTATATGGATCAGTTTGTCGTAGTGTTCATAGACGACATTCTTGTGTATTCAAAAGATCGGGAAAATCATGACACACACCTTCGGGCAAGGTTAGACCTTTAAGAAAAAGCAACAGATAAACCGAGCAAGTGTGAGTTTTAAGCTGAATGAAGTATCCTTTCTTAGGCACATTGTATCGAAAGAAGGAACTGAGTGATCCAAAGAAAATAGAAGTGGTTGTCAAATGAAGCTACCAAGAAATGTTACAAGTGAGTATTCGACTAGCAGGTTACTACAAAAGACGGTTAAGGGTTTTTCAATTATCGCACTCTAATGACGATCGCCCGTAAAATGTGAAATTTGAATGGGGTGAAGAATGTCAAAGAAGTTTTGATAAGCTAAAGTATTCTAACTGAAAATCTTGCCTACTTAACCGACCTGCGATAAGGAATATGTGATCTTTAGTGACGCTTCACTAAATGGACTTGGATGTGTCCTAATGCAAAAGGGTAAAATGGTAGCCGCATGAAAAGAACTACCCCACGCATGATTTGGAATTAGCCGCAATTGTTTTTGAGTTGAAAATTTGGAGACACTACTTGTATGGAGAAAAGTGCTTCATTTACACTAATCATAAGAGTCTTAAGTATTTGCCCTCGCAACGAGAGCTTAACTTGAGACAACGGAGATGGATGGAATTGATAAAAGATTATGACTGCGTGATTGATTATCACTCGAGAAAGGCCAATGTAGTGGTCGACGCTTTGAGTAGAAAGACAATGCAAACACTTCGAGCGTTGAATGCTCATTTGTCATTGATAGACGATGGTACAATAGTGACATATTTGATAGCGAGACCGTGTTTGTTGAATCGAGTGCTAAAGGCACAAAGGAAATATGAGAAAATTGCTGCTATAGTAAGTCAGATTGGAAATGGTAAAGAAATCGAGTTTACAATAAATGAAGATGGGGTTTTGTATTATAAAGATCGGGTTTGTGTACCCGATGATAATGATTTGAGGAAAGCCATACTTGAAGAGGCACATAGTGGATCTTTTGCTATCCATCCTAGTAGCACAAAGATGTATCAAGATTTGAAAATGTCATTCTGGTGGTCCGGAATAAAAAGAGATGTATCAGAGTTTGTAACCGCGTTTGGTTTATAAGAGCAAGGCAGAGCATCAAGTTCCTTCGGATTATTGCCCATCGTAATACCGGGAGTGGAAATGAGACCGAATTACCAAGGAATTTTGTAGTCGTTACCATTGACAAGAGCAAGGATGACTCGGGCCAGGGTCGAAAGGACCGATTGACCAAGCCTACCACTTCCATTATCGAGAACCGACTATTCACTTGACAAGCTAGCAGAGCTGTATATCAAGGAAATAGTTCTGTTGCATAGGATTCCAATATCCATTATTTCATACCAAGATCCGAGGTTTATCAGGATTTTGGGGAAATTACAAGAGGCTTTAGGCACTGATCGAATCTCAAGACATCGCTCCACCTTACGCATGCATGGACAATCGAAAGAGTGATTAAGATTCTGGAAGATATGTTATGAGTCAGTGATCACTCATGAGGGTAGTTAGATAGACACACTCCTTAGTTGAATGTGTGTACAACAGCTTTCCAATCAAGTGTCGGAATGGAGCCTTATGAGGCTTTATATGGAAGAAATGCAGAACAATCGGGCTTGAGTGTAATCGGAGCAAAAGAAAGTGATCGGGCCTCAACTTGACACAAGAGACTAAAGAAAAGTGAAAAATGATTAAAGAAAGATTGAAGGTATTAACGATGACGTAAAATCATATCGATACGAAGAAAAGATATTCGACATGCAGATTCGCGAAAAGTGTTTTTGGAAAGTATCAGCCTTAGAAGAAGGCGATGAGATTCGGGAAATTCATAAAGTCGGTACCCCTGCATTTATCGTCTTTATGAAGTGATTGAAAAAGGGTCCAAAGGGCATACAAATTGGCACATTACCTTCGACTTAGAAAAGATCCATAATGTTTCCATGCTCAATGTCGGTGGAGGCATGTGATCAAACCCGTCACATGTAGTCTCTCGGGAGGCAATCTGAGTCAGACCATTCACCTATGAGGAAGAGCCAAGGGAGATCTGCCCGAGAAGTAAAGAATTGCGAACAAGAAGATTCTTATCAAAGTGTTGTGGAGGAAACCACAAGACGTAAGAGTCACTAGGGAAAGTGAAGAAACGATGCAAAGACCAAAAGATCTCAAGAATCGTTAATTAAGGTAAATTTCAAAACGAATTTGCTGGGAGAATTATAACGCTCCAAAAATACCCTAGAATATTTTTTTTTTATAATTTTATTATATATTTCGTGATAAATTGGACAATCAGTATTCGTAACGAAATGAATGTTGATTAAATTATTATGTCTAAAATCCAAATACAAATATTAAATGCTAAAATGAAAAATTAATTTAACCCTAAATAAAACTCCAAGTGAAAGGGTAAAATTGAAAATTGTGAAATAAGGACTCATGGGTCATAAGTTAGAAAGAAGAAAATGTCTATGATTTGATGAGAATTTAAATGCAAATAGCATAAATAATGTAAGAATGCAAGAATTGTATAACTTAAACCAAAAGATTTTTTGTGCTAAGGCCAAACAAGGCCTTATGTGACATGGGATATTTAAGACCAAAAGTGATATAGGAAGCTCATTTTGAGCAAAACGGTTTGAGAGAGAGATGCAGCGGATAGCTGGGGTTTGCAAAGTGAGGAGGTCAGACTTCGCTCCATTACAGTGATTAAGAGATCAAGTTGAAGAAGAAAGCTTGGCATTGAAGATTGAAAGGGATTTAAGGTAAGAAAAACCAAACCCTAACCCCCTTTCTACTTGTGTTTGGGTTTAATAAAACCCCAAATGTGGTATAAAAGTGTTCTTGGATGGTTTTAGTTCAGTTTGATCATGGTATTGCTTGGGGAGATTGGTTCGAGGGTTTGGAGGAGTGTTAAAAAGGGGAAATGTCGGGTTTACAAAGGAAATGCTGTCAAAATTTTGTCAAACCCTGCTCTTGTTATCATAGATTAAGAATCATCCAAATGAAGTGATTCCAATTGGTAACAACCAAGAGATAGCTCTACAAATATATAGAAGGGACCAAAAAGAGAAAATTGTGATTCCCATTTCCGGGATCTCGTTGATTAACCTCACTTCGATTCTCGGCCCACCAATGGCGGATCCGAACCGAGTTCGGGGAGCGAGACCATATACCAGGACTCTTTAACTGTTCTTTATCAGAGCTGAACTTGTACCTGTGGGTATACAAACAATTTTTGTAATAACCAAAAATCACTTACATATACAAAAGAACTACCACATTAGTGGTGTCCATCAAAATCTATACACATATACTAAGTCCCATTTACTTATACAAACACTTATACATATATATGTCTAATACAAACATCAGAGATCGGGGAAAATAGTGCTGGTGAGCACCTATCTCTGAGATGGCCCGCATCACGTGTGTAATGTCCGCCCTCTTTATCTCCTCTTCGCACTCACACGATTGAACACCCGTATAAGCTTTACGCTTTAGCGGGAACATATAAACAAAGAACGACCAATAACAATAATCGTCGCCACACCTTTTACATTTACTTTTCATGCATAACGGTTTATCTCGTATGTACTTCTAACTCATATCATATTACACATGTAGGTTTCATCCCTTTTCAGATTCCATATCATTATCACGGTCACATCACTTCCATGTCATGTCTTTACAAGTTTCAATTCATATCTTCTACATGTATGACATGTCAGATCATATTCACAGCAAACTTATACATCTACAATGGCAAATCGGAACATATCAAAGTCATATCAAATACATACGGGGTCAAATTAGACTAATACAATCGCGAATTCACGTATAGTTATCGCTTTATTAAATTTTCGCTTTCAAAAGTGTCGCAACTCAAATCTCGACTGACCCGGCCAAGGCATCCAAGCCGAGCCCGGTTTATCTTACATTTTCTAATTATCTTCAAAACATTTTGTTTGGTTTATTAATTTTTATTTTCAAAAGTGTCACACCTAAATCCTCGACTAACCCTGCATATATTGATCCAAGCCGAGCCCTGGCTTACTCCGACATTTTCAATTATCTTCTCAAACACGTTGTTTCAGGTTATTCCATTTTAGACTTTTAATTACGTGAAGAATTTCACTCGGCAAGCCCATAAACATTTACAAAATAATGCCTTTATATCCACATATACTCATGCTATTCATTTTCGCATTACTTTACAAATCATTTATCATATCGCGGTCGATACATTTTCAATGCAATAATTCAATTCACAATTCAATTTATGATTTAAACATATACATAATTACACTCGCCAATGCTGGTTATTTCAATTTTGACTCTTCAAATCACATTCGCCCGACCCGCTGATGAATCCCCGCCCTTATTATCATTCGCAATGCGTCACACATTTTAACAATTCGGCCTCATCATGACGATGTCATGGCACCTTACGGTATCACTTATCGTCTCCCATCATGACGGATGCCGCTGCACCCATACGGTATCAATTAAATTATACGCCATCATGACGGATGCCATTGGCATCCCCGCCGCGGAATATTTCTTCACGCTAAGGACGCCATCATGACTGATGTCGACATCCCGACGCGGGACATTGACAATTTCAAAAGTTTTCGTGACGGTGATGCCAATTTGTGCATCCCACTGCTTGCCCATCTGATATATCAATCAATTCACATTTATGACGGATTCTGCGAATGAATCCCGCCTTATCATCATTCACATTCATCTTGCCAAATATCACATTTCAATTCCATATCTACTACAGATATCTTTCAAAGATATACTCCAATCTATGTACTTATTTCATACCATTCACGTATTTCATTTCATACTCATTTACATACTGCTTCATATATACTCATTCATGTACTCATTTCATATTTACTTGGTAAACTACCAAAATACTTGAAATAAGAATAGAGTCAGAGAACAAACATTACGAATAACAATAATTCAAATCGATATGTATATACATATATAAATATATATATATATATATATATATATATATATTTCACAAATATAACTCATAACCGATCATAATCATACTGCCTTCATCATTTATGTAGATCTACTGTGTCTTTATCTATTCATAGCCTTCTTAATTGGCTATCACTTGTTCATTCATGTATTTCCTATCATTTGTTATCTTTTAATAGGTTATATGTGATAATAATCATATATAACTTAACAACATTATGTGTCTAAGGACATATTGCCTTCATGTTCATATTCATGTTTGGGTTCATTTTCATTTCCATATCATATCTGGGCGTCATGAACACATCTATTCATACTGCATTTCTTGTTCATATCTACATCCTTTCTACCGTGCATTCCACTAACTTTAACCAAGCGATTAGTACACTTGGTATAACAATTCACTTTTTCAGACAAGATGTGGGCACCAAGTTCCATTAAATAACATATGAGTTAGATTCAGATCACGAGACGATATCCAAGCATCACCCATAACGGGAGTCCTAACGGAAGGAGTTATAAGTTGCAAGCCGACAAAAATCAGCAACTACAGCGATCGCAGCAAAGAAGAGCAGCCACCGTCTTTGTCATTTTAGGATCTAATCTCACATTTGACACTGGTTATTTGTACTCCTTTGAAGCTAAGGTGCTAAGGGTTCTTCTCCAACTGGAATCACCCAAATTGGAGCACCGAAACTCAAGTTATGTCCTAAACAACCCGAACTACTCTATGATCAAAAATGAACCAGAAATTGGCTTGAAAATAGCCCCACTTTGAGTGAATTTCGGGAACACTTAGAGTCAGAATTTGAAGGTGCCTATTTCAGGATGTTTGATTCTCCTTGAAGTTTAGTTTAATTAGTTACTTGAATCACTCAAATCGGATAAGAAATGAGCAAGTTATGGCCAAAATACGAACACTGGTCCAAAATAGAGCATGGGTACCGGCATCGACACGGGCTGACAGTAACCAAAGTGGCACCGTACCACTGTCGGCATCATCACCCTTCGAAAATTGTCCAGAAAGGTGGTTTTTGTCTCCTTTTTCCATATTTTGCTACCCAAATCAACTAAATAATCAATACACACTTCAAAACCACTCCATATTCATCTTGTAACCTCAATTCTACTCAAATCATCTTTCAATACACATCTTATACACTCTATTGAACTCAAACATGCTTTCTATTCATATCTTATACAAGGCCTAGGGTTTTACTCATCCCAACTTCAAGAAATTTAGGGTTCCTATCAAAACCTAGAACAAGAACAATCATGTTCATACTTTACATAACCCTTAGAACCCAAAAACACATGTAATGGGAACTCTAGGTCCTCTCATAACAAAACCCTAGAGAAACAAAGGGGATTTGGTGATGATCATACAAAAATTCATTCTAGGTCGGGTTTCTTACAACCCAAAACATGTATCCATACAAGAAACCTAAGATCCATACCATAGTCATAGTTCCATACCCATTTTCCTTTCTTTCTTCTTCTCTTCTCTTCTTTCTCTTCCTTTTCCTCTTCTTCTCTTCCTCTTTCTCTTCTCTTCTATGCTTTTCTCCCTCCGTTTTTGAGCTTCCCTTCTTGTTTTGTGGTGACCAAAAGACATTGCCTAGTAATAAGGCCAAGCTTGGCCTTATGCCAATCTGCCTTCTTTCCCATTTTCTTAAGTTAAGGCTGCTCGCCTTTGCATTTTTAAATTCTTTTCATTTTACTTGAACCTTCCATTCTTCTAATTTCTATTCCATATTTTCTCAAATTTCATATTTGCATATAAACTTATGGTTTTATGCCTTTATACTTGCGGTAAAGACCACTTTACCCTTGGCTTTATTATTAATTCCAGGTCTCGTTTTATTTTCGAAAAATTCCATTTAGCTTTTAATATACTCTAAACAAGCCCGAAAACTGCTATGGCATATTTCGGGGTGTTACACAACCCGTCAACTAGAGGAATGACCAACCACAACAACAACCACGGGTCCATGTGCGAGTAAAAATGGCCACTTGGGCCCATGCATCAATACTCACAAAATACATATCAACTATATAACAATAGTTCAAGAGTTATTACAATACTCTTAACCAAAACATATATCAAAATTAGAGGTTTAATACATGTTATACAATGAAAATACCAAAGCCATAATTCGGCTTTCTTCTAAAACGTAGCCTCTAGTGAGCGCGTCCCCGTACACCGCACCAAATAGTGATCCTCGATAGATGAGCAATGCCCAAAGAGGATAATTTCCTACATGGGTTACTTCCCACCTGGCGCACATGTCATGGCAACAATCACACTCAAGCAACACATGATCCTACTTGAATGTCTACGCCAACCCATGTCTCGAGTCCTCACCGAATTTCTCACACATGCCTAAGCAACGCGAGAAAACATCGCTTTCACTTTTCTTTCATTTTCGTGTCATGCACTCACACACCCATCGTTCCAGAGTGCCCCTACAGATATGGGATGCATTATAAATTTCAAAATATTCATAATATATTTTACATGCATATATTAACACAATTAATTCACATAATTCACATTATTCAATTCACAATCAATAACACCCAAAATTACTCACTACAATAACAAATCCAAGTAATTCATTTCAATCACCAAAACACACAACAACATACGTGAACAAAGGAAATCCTAGGGTCATGACTGCACCACGGCCACACTAGGGATCTTCTCACTCTAGTTCAAGTATTTTGAGACCGAAAACACCCGCTAATTCAAGCCTCGTATCATCCCTAACCATCTACGGCTCTAGCCAAAGAATAACACTAGTAGGAGAAGACCTCTACCTTGGAGTTGTCTAACTTATAAAACTATACCACGCTGCAGCCCTCAATCGGCAGAATATAAGCTTTACTTTGGCCCCGAAGCAAACCGACGGTCCGAACGCTGGGAAATCTAGAGAGAAATCACTCTTTCTCTTTCTAGAATCTCAAAACCCAAGTTACTGCACGTTTTTGGTTTTCTCTTTTGAGAAGATGACTATTGCTCTTTTGTCTTATACTCATTTAACTTTTCTATAATTCCATCCATGTCCCTTCCTTTCACTTTTTGACACATGGCTTAATCTAAGTCATTCATCTCCATCATCTCACTAATCATGCAACATGAGTCACATGGGTACATGTAGTAGGTAACTTTTGTCACATCACATGTCTTTCACAAATCGTTTTATGGCACTCGACACCTAAAGGCCTCAAAACGCGAATTAACCGTCTCAAATTCGACGAATTCGACGTGGTAACTAAATTCCTCGCTAGACGATTCCAACAAAGGAAATCCATTTCAATATCCGAGATTTAGAAAAATTTCGATTTTGACCGAAATTACCATTTTACCATTTTTCAGAAAATTAGAATTTTCTCGGGTTTTACACAAATTGTAGCTCTAAGGCTCCCAAATACGGGCTTAAAGGTGAGCTTGGGTATCTCAATGAAGTTATACTGCTTGGGTATTGTTATAGTGTTTTGGTCATAAGTTGAGTTTCACTTATCCAAATTCGAGTGATTCAAATTCTGTGTAAAATAGACTCTAGGAAATAATTTACTTGAAGGAAGTGTATGCAAATTGTAACCCCAAAGTGTCCAGAAATTTGTCAAAGTAGAGCTATGTATGTATAAGAACAGTCTGATTATGCTTTGCAAATTGGAGTAGTCTGGATGTAAAATGAAATAACTTGAGTTTTGGTGATCCAAATTGGATGATTCTAGTTAGAGAAGAAACCTTAGAACCATAGCTTCAAATGAGTAGAAGGAACCATTACCAATTTGTAGAGTTAAGACCCCTGAAATTGGGAATAATAGTAGGTAACCAAGTGAGCTGGGCATATTGACCAGTTTGGCATTAAAATGTCGTGACTTGAGTTTGGGTGATCCAAATGAGATGATTCAAATTCCTACTAAAAATATACTCATAGAGCTAAAATTTTCTTGAAGGAAGTATAAACAAATTATGGCTCATGTGTCCTCAGAAAATTTTTCAAGTGAAGGGGTATCCGGTAGACATAAACCCTGATTAAAAAAACTCCTAGAATAACCTACTAATATGTGATTGTCATTGTATTTGAATAAAATGACGAGGAGGAAAGTCCAAGATTGAAGCTTCCAGATTCCGAAGATCGAATCAAAGCAACGATTTTGGTTTGTTCTATCTTCCTATTCTCGCTTCAAGATTAGAACTATTTGTTCTAAAATGCATAAGAAAAGCATATTGAATTGTTTTAATTGATTTGAAGAAATCGACAGAAATGTTTGCAAATGAAAATCGTATTAGTATTGAAAATGAACCTATGGAGTACAAATGTACATATTAGATCGTATGTTGCTATAAAAGATTTGAACGCTCTTAATTGAATGTTAACCGCTTAGTTCGTATGAAGCGGATATATTGGTATACCAATAGTCAAATAGCGCATCACACGATTATTGATGTGTCACTCCGATCACATGACTGTGACGGTAGTTGTTCACTAATTGATTTTTAATAACCGCCAAGATCCCAAATGGTGACCGCATCAGGTTATAAAACCATTTTTATACCGCCGCAGCTCGCAGGACCGCGCCTGATTCCGATATCCCGTATATAAAACATAGGTTAAATTTATTAAGGGCATAACCTAATTGGAATTGATTTCGAGATTGTGACAAATTGAAATTGAAAAGCATGATTAAGTAATTGAAATGAAAGAGTATTATGAAATGCATAATTTGATTTTCAATGACTTATTGCATATGGAAGTGTATATTTGGATTTGATCAATGAACCATAAATGATTGTATATGAAATAAGTATATGTATTGTATTAACATTGATCATCCAAAAAGATTTGAAAGTTTGTTTAGTAAAACTGCATGATTTGATTTAAACTGAAACCGAGAATGGAATTGTATAGAACCACTAAGCATGAAAATGCTTAGCATGCAGTTTTATCTATGCGAAAGTAATTTGATTGAACAGAGCCAAAAGAAAGATCGATGGCGTCGAGTCATAAAGAAGAATTATGAGTATGTTCACATATGCATTCACCCTATATCTCATAGAACATTGATATTTTGTAAAAGTACTTCAACTATGAATATCTATTTTGTAAATCATTTGAAAAGGCTTGATATGCCTTTATAGTAATTGTACTTTTGCATGAATGAAATGAATGGGCTACTCCTTTAAAACGCCTCCGCATATTTGAAAAGGATTTATGCCAACTCGGGGCGTAATCTCACGGCGTGTTTTTTGATAAGGTGATTGAGTGATTAGAGCAACCTGTATCTACTGACCCACTAAACAAGTCGGGCTGGAAAGGGGTGGTACAAGATTCACATATGATTGGGCTTAAGGAAGAGATAGAAAAGGGAAAGAAAGCAAAGCCAAATCGAGATGACGACATGATAGTTGCTGGCAGAGAATAAAAGCGAGTATGGCGAGTCGAAGAGAGACATTATGGAAGAAGCACATTCATCTCCTTATGTTATGCATCCAGGTAGTACCAAGATGTACAGGACTTTGAAAGAACATTACTGGTGGAATGGGATGAAGAAAGAGATCACAAAGCCTACCCGCATGCCAAACCTATTAGCAAGTGACGGCAGAGCACGAGGTCCGCGGAAGATAGCAGTACTCCCTATTCCAAGATGGAAATGGGAGAAGATCACTATGGATTTTGGTGACAGTCTTCCATGGACTTAGAGGCACGATGCTATATGGGTGATAGCTGATCGATCGACGGTCCGCTCATATTCCGCCACGCCGAGGATTCTCTAGAAAAGTCATTCCGCTGTATGTGGATGAGATAATGAGACTCATGGGGTTCCGGGCCATAGTTTCGTGATTGAGACCCCAGTTCACATCCGTGTTCGCCTAGTTTTCGTAGCTTTAGGTACTCACTCTTCATTTCCTCAAGACAAAGATTTCCATCCTCAAACTGGATGGTATTAGTCGAGAGGACCATTCGTGACGTTAGGAGGATATGTCGAGAGCTTGTGTGATGGAATCTAAGGAGTTGGGATACTATTTGGCAATCGATGGAGTTCGCCACAACAAATACTATTAGACCAAAGATAGAAATGGCTCCATTTGAGGCGTTATATGGCAGGAAATGTATGATCATGTAAAACCCGAGAAAATTCTAATTTTCTGAAAAAAATGATAATTTTGGTCAAAATCTAGAATTTTTCTAGATCTCGGATGATGAAACAGACTTCACCGTTGGAATCATCTCGCGAATCCAACAACACATCAAATTTCGTCAATTCGAGACAAATGTAATTTCACGCCTTTTGAGACTGGTGCTAAAAAGCCGTATGACAACCAGAGAGGCATGTGATGTGACAAGGGTCACTACTACATGTACCCATGTGACACATGTTACGATTAGTAAGAGGATAGGTGATAAATGGCTAGATAAGCCAAGTGTCAAAGAGCCCTAAAAAAGTCAAACTAAAGGACAAGGAGGGAATTAATTGAAAAGAAAAAAATGATTAAAGACATCTTCTTCCAATGTTTGCCCGAATGCAATGGGAGAAAATCGTTTAGAGAGAGAGTTCAAATTCTTCTCTAGATTTCCTTACGGATTGTCATTTGTGATGCCCCAAACCGAGGCTGTCTGGCTGACAACCCGTCAACTCGTACAAAACCTATCCACGACAATTCTGATGACCACCTGAGATTAAAACATCTGGCGAAAGAGTAAAATAATGGCCAGCCGAAATTTGCATTAATACTCACAAAATATCAACTATATACAATAGTTCGAGAGTTAATAAATTCTCTTTACCAAACATATATCAAAATTTAGAGTTTTAATACATGTTATACAAAGCGAATACCCAAAGCCCTGACAGGCTTTCTTCTAAGCGCGGCCTCCTAGTGAAGCGTCACTCTCTGTCACACTCCCTATCGCGAAATAGTGATCCCGCCGGCCCAGCGGGGTGAAAATGGCTAATAGTGATAATTTCCTACGTGGGTTACTCCCCACCTAAGTGCACATAATACCATGGCAACAATCACATCAAAGCGATTACATGAACTGCTCAGATGTCTACATGCCCGATCCATTATCCCGAGTCCTCACGACTCCCTCGCATATGCCTCGACCCGATGCGAGTAAAATATCCGATTTTCAAAACTAAAGCTTTTTGTTCCTCAAGAAACTTACTACGAGGGTCGGTAAATATATTGGACTACCCTCCGTGAATCTGTTGGATAACCCTCGAAGCGATTCATGGGCCTTCGAGCGTGGTGTTGGACAATCTCCCAACCGCGATTCTCGGAGAGAATCTTCTTGTCGAAATTCTTTTCCTAAACGTTTTTCGTTTTGTTTTCTTTCATGTCATGCACTCACTCCTAATATTCTAGGTGCCACAGTGCATATGGGTCGATATGCCAATCGACAAACTCATGCTAATATATAAAATATGTATATCTGCAACATAATTAATCCACATAAATCATGTTATTAAATTCCTGATCAATAACACCAAATTTAGCTCACATGGGATAATTAACAAATCAAGCAATTCATTTGAATCACTTTCGACAACATAAAAATTCACACGAAAATCAACGTAACTATTCCGTGAGAGCGGTGCAAGAACCCTCGGGTTAGCCTTTATTCATGACCCGCAATAATGGGGATTTCTCCTCGGTTCAAAGCTTTTGAGACGAAAGCATGGCCTTCTTCAAGCCTCGGAACATCCCGACCATTTACATGGCTCTTAATAAGAATAACACAAGTAGGAAAGATCCCTTACTTCTTGGAGTTGTCGAACTCCTCCAGGTGGGTGTCCATAGCGTGGCTTCGCGGCGTGGGTCGACTTGCTTCTTGCTCCGTCGAGGCAGAAGCGGTCCGACGACTTGAAAATCTAGGAGAAGGCACACCTTCTCTCTCTAAAATCTAGATTTCAACCCTCTGCACGATTTTTCTCGAGTTTTGCTTTCAAATGGAGAAGATAACTATTGCCCCTTGTCTTATTCTCATTCAAACATTTCATAATTCCCCATCTTATCCATTTTTCTTGATTTTATTTTTATGACTTAATCTAAGCCATCCATCTCATCCTCTCTACTCATCTGACATATGTCATATAGGTACATGTATTAGGTGACTTTTGTCACATCATATGTCTCAAGCGGAGCACGGTGCCTCGAAAAACATGATATTCCGATTGTCTCGGAATTCGACGTGGTAGCTAGATTTGGCGAGGCGATCCCAACAGTGAAGTCTGTTTCATCGTCGATATCCTAGAAAAATTTTGGATTTTGACGAAATTACCATTTTACCATTTTTCGAAATTTGAATTTTCTAGGTTTGATATTCTCCCTCGCCAAAAAATTTGATCACGAAATTACGGACAATCCTGAGAAAATCACATCACGATACAGCGTGCATTATGCCGTGTATGTAAACTAGTCATTTAAGTATTAAGCGGCCCAAACCATATACCTTAAATCCCTAAACAAGAAGGATAGAGTGGCCCAGCATCGTTCCTCGCTCCAGCGTTGACTCCTCACTCAGCGGTCGCTGTAGTAATGCGCCATTGCCCTCGCGATCTTCGTCGCAAAACTTGATCCGGCTATCCACAATGCACACTAGTCCCTCCTTGAAGGTCCCATTAATGTCAACCTCAATCTCTCCCAATCCACCATGAAGTACCGGATGGGTGTACCCATCCGGAGCGTGGAGCGTGAAATCTGTATAGAGCTTTGACATCTTTGGCGATACTTGTATTTGGTATGCTCACGATTGCCTACCCTCCGAGTATCTCGGGGCCCAGTAAACCTCGTGATATTCCTGGCGGCTTGCGAACCTAACCACTCCTCCTCTTAGGCATCACCTTAGAAGGCGTGATCTCTAACCTCGAACTCCTAGAGGTCGGCGTCGGTACATCGGCCATGGCTCTTCTGCTAGGCTGCAGGTCGTGAGAAGGCGTTGTCGTATCAAGCTCACCTTCTCGGAACTGTCTCTAATCGGTCGGGAACCGGTGATGGAGCTCTCTCCGCTCGGTCCGACATATCGGTGATCACGGCCTCCAGCCAAAATGCCTCATATGGTGCCATACGTATACTCGCACAGTGGCCCCATTGTTGTAGGCGAGATTCTACTAGGCGAGTGCTCTTCCAGTACCCTTATGATCTAGGGCTAGCATGCTCGCGGCATGTCCTCTTTCTTGTATGGTTCTTTCGGCCGACCATGTACTGTGGGTGGAAAGTTGTACTCATGGTCCCCGATCGTGTACCCGTAGCCTTTGGAAACTCTTCCAAGGGTCGCATTAAGTAAACCCTCGGGTCCCTATCGGAGCACTATGGATCTGCGGTACTCCATGTGTGGGACTATCTCGAATGTCTGATCGGGCGATCTCAATGTGAAGAATTAAATGCATGGCTAGAAAATGTGCCGACTTTGTGAGCCGGTCCACTATCACCCATACCGCATCATGTCCTTGCGGTGTCCGTTGCAAGTGGGTAACAAAATCCATCGTGACATGTGACAGGCCGAAAACGTGGTGTGTAAAATATACGCCTATACGCGCAAGTGCACGCGTCGCCTCAAGTAATATAGTGTACTAGTGTACGAGTATCGATCCACGAGGGAAAGATGAATTGACTACGGATGTTACGCTTTTCGACCCGATATCCCGAATGAATGATTACAGATGGAATTTAAATCTTGTTGTAACTAAACTGTGGTTTGGTGAATTGATAATGAGAGCCTAGGGTTAATCTCCCCTGTCACATTCGATGGATTATTCTCCTAAAGATGTTGTTATTCAGATTATTTATAATATATCAATGGCGAGGTGATCTTGCCTACGAGATCCTCTCTCGAGAGGTATATTCGCCTATTTAAGTGAATAGAATCAGTATATCTCTATCTCATTTCGGTATTGATGCTTAATCTTCAACCCAAAAAACCACCCTCGGGTTGGAATATCCTCTATTGCAATCGGCTAAAGGCTACTCTGCCGGATCCACTGGGCTACCCTCATCTCTCGAATCTCGGATCTTGATGTAAGTATATTAATAATGGCGAGATATTATCATATAATTAACGTATAGGTATAGAGCGGTGTGATAAATTAACAACAATTGATTAACATGAAAGGTTAAATTCTAATCCATTTATGCATGACGGGGTTGATGTAACCCTAGAAAGAAGTTTAGAACATCATGAAGGAAAGAAATAGCCATGTAATATAAGAAGAACATCCTCATTGTGATCTATAAAATAATCAAAACAATAGGAAAACTAATACAAAAATCCAAGGAAATCCTTGAGTACGTAGCCGCGGGTTCTCCAGTCCGTCCCTCTGGCGCCACGTCGCCGATACCTCAAAGATCCAGGCCCCCTGGTATTTAATGATGAGATCACAGTTTTGGTGTGTCGCGGCGTGATGACGTCATGACGTGGTGGCCGGCATCGCGGCGATGGTGACGTCGCGGCGTGGTGGCGTCGCGGCGTGGAGGCGTCGACGTGGCGGCGTGACTCGCCCCGTGCTCCTTATTTCTCCAAAATGGCTTCCAGAAGTTGTTCTTTTCGCCTCATCATGTTTGCATTCCAAAACAAAACTAAATAAGGAATCTAACACTAAAATTATATAAATAATGCCATCGACATGAAAATGCAAAGTGGCGAGAGTATAATTTGAGTATTTTAAGCACTCATCAACATGCTCCACTTCCCTTTCGGCCACCTCAATGGGTGAAGTAGCCTTCAATACGGTGCTTAGCCTTAACTTTCTTGACAGTGGGTTTATCGTCGAAAATGTGACACCCCCCGAACCGGGGTGTCGGTGACTACCCGTCGGCGCGTAATTCTACATGTCTCACGTCATGAGACCCATACATGTGTAAAACGGCCCGATTGGGCCCGTATATCCATTCAACCCAAATATAAATTTTATACAAAAATGGATTCATTTACAATTGTCTTTGATTACAATTTATACAAAAACTGGGTCTTATGCCCAGAATTTTACAAAATACAAGAGAGGGCCATCTTGGCTAGTTTCTTACGCCTCTAAAACAGGATCGTCCCATCCCGATGATCTTCATTACCTGAAAAAGAGGATCCGTGACGGGGGTAGGCAATGCCAGTGGTGAATTTCCCTACTTAGGTTACTCCCGCTAAGTGCAATGCAATGTGCTTTACCAAACATTCAACACATGCTAATATCACTCATGCATATATTAACAAATTTAAATCCCATACATCATGTTATTGAGTTTACAATAATAACATAAACTTGAAAGCTCACATGGGCTAAGGCACAATCCAGCCGATCCATCTTGGGGCGCCCTGGAATCACCCCAGACATATTTATTTTCTCATGGCAATAACACAACACCACCCCGAATCAAAGCAAATCCTTTGTGCAAACAGTCAAGTGGGCTGTCAAACACTCTAAGGATTTCTTCACTCGGTCCAAATCTTTTGGAGCCAGAAACGTGACGTCAGGGTATCAACAAAATCTATCCGTTCATAATACTTAAGCAAAGTAAACAGTAGGAGAAAAACCCACTTTCCTTTTTTGGGTTGTCTAAACTCCCCAAACTAATTGCGATGTAGTCTTCTTGTGGGAGCGGCGCTGCCTCTTGCCTCGTCGGAAGCCAACGGTCCGATCGTCGGGAATTTTAGAGAGAAGATAGAGCTTCTCTCTCTAAAATCCCACACTTTTCCTCTCTCTTCCGTTTGCTCTCTCTTTTTCCTCCTCTCTCTACCTCTCCCAATCCACTTGGTCAAGATTGGGACAAGAGACTTGTCCTCTCTTCGCCACATGTCCATTTCTCATTGGACACCTTAGATTACCCTATCCACTTATCCATCTAACTTGGATTCCCACTGGGATGATGCCATGTGTCACATGTGAGCTCCACTTTAGCTCAATGTTTGACTCTCCCATAGCTTGACACGTGGCTGCATAGCGGTCATTTCATCAAAGTCTTAGAGTGTCCTGTGATCCTACGTGCCTCGAAGCGTGGAAATTTCAGCTATCTAGATTCGACGAGTCGACGTGGTAGCTAGATTTCGACGATTCAACGGTGAAGTTCGTTTCGTCATCGAGGATCTAGAAAAATTCTAGATTTTTGACCCAGGAGTACCATTTACTTCCTTAGGAAAGTGGATTTTTAGGGGTCTCACCAAGTCCTGTGTGTCTCTTCATTCGCTCCAGTAATGTGTGAAGATCCACGAGGTACATCTTTGTACCACTGGATGGAGCTGACAAATCGAAGCCGGTGAAACTCCACTAAGAATCTTCTCTCTCGAATGTCGGTCGACTGGGAACCCTTTATCGAGTCCTACATCTGAGAGACTACCATCTCGTGGACGGTCAAGCCCTCGTCCTGTGCCCCGGCGTACTCGGTCGTGATGGGCCAATTTATCTTTCACGACACACGCCCCTGGGACTCTATCGCTCTGCCTTTCAGCGAGAGACGGTGTGGCCACTAAACTCCCAAGTACCCTTTGAGCTGCTTTCATTTATCACTTTGTAACCCAAGTATCCCGGTCGCCCAGGCATCCACCACTCGAGGAAGCTATACTAGCCAATACTCCCATGACTTCATTTGGGTGCATCGGCCACCACAATTGCCTTACGAGTTGGTAATGCAAAGTGAATTCATAGTCCTTTAGGAACTCAGTCCATCTGCGTTGCCTCGTATTGGGGTCAGATACTTAAAATATGCGGACTTTTTGTAGTGCAGGTACATTTTGAACTCCTCGCCATATAAGTAGTGGGCGCGAATCTTCAAAGCGAAGACTAGGCCGCCAACTCCATGTCGTGGTAATGGGAGTAGTCTGCTCATGATTAACTTGACTAACGAGAACCATAAGCTACTACCCTCCCGAGGCGCATCAAAACACATCCAGTCTACCTTGGGGCATCACAGTACTTTGTGTACCCACATCCCTGTCAGGGACTATCAGAGATAGGTATAGTAAGCCTCCTCTTCCAGCTCTGTAATGCCTCCTCTCATCGGTCATCGATCAAACTTGACCTCCTTAGGTCAATCTAAGAGTCATAAGGTGGCATTAATCGGGAGAAATCCTCGATGAATCTCTTGCATAGTACCCTGACCCGATCGGCTTCGATATCTCGAAGATTGACTTGACCTCTCTAACTCATCGGCCTCGACCTTCCCTGCGGGTCCACCCTACTTTTTGATGTGACTGCCACGTGTCGAAATCTCACCTCGTTAAGCCAAGCTACTTGCCCAACTAAACTTGGCGTACGGAGGTTGATAGTCCTCTCGATGGCGTAAAACAATCCAATAAAGTGATACTCATGCTCCCATCTGAGTTGAGTGATCAAATGTCATCCACGAGAGGCCTCGACCATGGCAGTCTAAGATAAGGGGTTTGAATACCCTATGCATGAGGTCCATGAATGAGTCTTGTGGTGCGTTACCACATTCGATCAAAGGGCATCAGCGCCAGCTCAAAGTGCCCGTACTTGGCGTCTGAGCGGCTTTGTGCCCAGGGATATCTGTCTCACAACCCTCGGCCCAATGGTAACGGTGTGAAGGTCTATCTTGGAGTAGACTCGCCCATCTTAGCTGATCAAACAAGTCATCAATCCTCGGTAATGGAGTGGAGTTCTTGATCGTAACCCTGTTCAACCACCTGTAGTCAATGCACAGTCGAAGGGTCTTGTCCTTCTTCTTCACAAATAGAACCGGAGCGCCCCATGGTAAAGTGCTCGGTCTAATGAACCCCTTGTCCAGTAGCTCATGTAGCTGGACTCTAAGTTCTTGCAACTCAACCGGTGCCATCCTATGTGGAGTCATAAAGATCGTGATGCAGTGTAGCTTTCGATCACAGGAAGTCTACAACCCTCTTATGGAAGCGATCTCGTGGCTTCGTGGGAAAAACATCCTCGTACTCATGGACTATTTCGAAATTAAATCTAAAGTGCAGTCTCACCTGATCCTCTAAGGTAAAAACGCTGTGCCCGCCAATTGTACGACCTTTGGACTCGTCATTAATGCAGGAAGCGAAATATCATGTTTAATATACGAATACAACATGAGTGCGATCCTGTGTGTGGCGAGTAACCCTCCTACGCTCGCCATCGATGATGACCACTGTAAAGTTGTCGACGATCCATCCCAAGGATGGCGTCAGAGCTTCACGACATGTCCATGACCCTCAGGTCCACTGTGAGTAGAATCCCAGAGATCTCACAACTTCATGACCATGACATATCATGTATCTCGCCCCAATCCTTGGGAGAACTCACATACAAAGGGTTCCTCAGAGGCCTCCAACCTACAGCTCAACTCTTTACACCAGCGATCTGACATCTCTAGGAGTAAACACGGCCAGAGACACTATTCACATCTTGAAAAATTTCTATACGCTATGTCCATGCATTCGCCATTGTCTGAGATGATAATTTCATATATTATAAATCATATGCAACAAAAAAAAAAATTTTATTATTTTATTTCATTTTATTTTTTATTTTTTATTTTAAATTCTTTTTTTTTTTTTTTTTGAAAACCTCATGAAGCGGTGCTCATGAACGGTGTTAAGTGAAACGATTATCCCCAGTCACTTAAAAGCAGGTGTCCTAAGTCAAAAGCCCAGATTGAGTGCACGGTGCACCCACCCATGGCCTAGCCTACAGCGCCTTGTCTTGTGTTTGCAAGCTGGCCCATGATGTCGCGAGGGCTGGCCAGTAGGTATAACGAGCTGGCGACCATGTCGCGAGCTGGCCCCTCTTGGGTATCGCTATACCCATGCTTGTATTTGGCGGCGTCGTGGTACAACCTCCCCCGGCCCAGTGTTGCCGCCGCAGTAGGCCACTGTCGTGGCCGTGTCCTCGGCCGTATCGCAGTCTATCTCGAGATACAACCCAGCGGCCAAGCCGCCCTCACATCATGAATCACGACCATTCGTATCGCGGCTAATCCGGCAGTGAGCCCTCACGCGCGGGGCCTGCTCCGCCTTGCGGGCCGGTAGTGTCATGAGGCCTCTCGGCCATGTTGTGGGCGTAGCTGGTGTATCGTGGTACTACTTGCACGCCCTGTGCACACAATGTCCACGATACAATGCATTCTGTCGTGACCAAGTGCAAAATGGGTAAGACCCATTTGTTACTGCACAATTTTTTTTTTTTCACATCGTTTTTCCCTTATTCCACCCTCTCTTGGGAAGACCACCCGAATATATATATATAAATATTTTTTTTTTTCCTTTTCTAGTAGAACAAAATAAATTCATTAAAATTTATTTTATTTATTTATTTATTTTCCAGTTTTACACACTGTAAAACCTAGAAAAATGTCCTCTACACTTTTTCCTTTTTTTTTAGTGCAGGGACCACCTTGTCCAAAATTTCTCAAACACTTGTTCTCACGCCTAACCTAGTGTTCCAACATTTTTTCCTATGTACTCTTTACCTAAGCACACAATTCACACAATTCATACACAACAACTCATGTTATGCACACCATTCACATATAAAACACAATGCATGCAGTGTTCTAATCTTGTCCATATTTGCTAGGTAATCCATTACAAACCCCTAACATCGAGCTTTATCAAGGCATGATGTTCTTACACTTATATGACCATGGCCTAAAGCCCAGAGTCCCTCGAGTCTAGGTATTCGTAATACCTAAGCTACGATAAGTTGCTTAACGCCCCAAAACCGGGTATGCAGTGACAACCCGTTAACCCAGCGAGGAGATACTCGTGAGATAGCCGGGTAACAGAGACACCACTCAAGAAAATCAGAGAAGAGTCTCCTTTATGCAGAGCTCTACCCAAAGTCTAAAAACTGTCCTAATAATTTACAATGGCCACACAGCAGAGGTCCACATGCGAGTAAAATAATGGCCACTTGAGCCTGCATTAATACTCACAAAATACATCAATTATATACAATAGTTCAAGAATTAATAGAATTACTCTTTACGAACATATATCAAAATTTGAGTTTTAATACATGTTATACAAAACAAATACCCAAAGCCCTGACCCGACTTTCTTCATAGTGGCCTCTGGTAGGCGCCCTCCTCACATGCACTCCGCGTACCGCAAAATAGTGATCCTAGGCATGGTGAGCAAAGCCCGATAGTGATAATTTCCTACATGGGTTTGCTCCCCCGTCTAGAGATGCACATGCCATGGCAACAATCACATCAAGCAATTACATGAACCTAAATTTCTACATACCCAATCCCATGTCCCAAGTCCTCACCCGACTCCCTCACATATACTTAAGCCAAATGCGAAGTAAAATATCGATTTCAAAACTAAAGCTTTTGTTCTCGAAAACACTCTAGAGATTCGGTAAATATATTGGACTACCCTCGTGGCGAGATCTATTGGATAACCCTCAGAAGCAATTCACTTGGGCCCCTCCGTGGTGTTGGACAATCCCCTGACACGATTCTCGGAGAAAATCTTCCGTTGAAATTCTTTTCACAAAGCGTTTCGTTTTGTTTTCTTTCATGTCATGCACTCACTCCTAATATTCTAGGGTGCCACTAGTGCATATGGAATGCATTGACAAATCCCGACAAACTCATGCTAATATATAAATATGTATATACTAACATAATTAATCCACATAAATCATATTTATTAAATTCCACGATCAATAACACCAAATTTAGCTCACATGGGCTAAATTAGCAAATACAAGCAATTCATTTTGAATCACTTTCAATGACATAAAAATTCACACCCAAAAAAATCACGTAACTATTCACGTGAGGCAGTGGAAACCCTCGGGTTGGCCTTTGTTCCGCGACCCTGTTTAATGGGGATTTCTCAAAAGCCGGTTCAAGCCTTGGGGCCAGAAACACGGCGAATTCAAGCCTCAGAACATCCCCAACCATTTACATGGCTCTTAGCCAAAGAATAACACAAGTAGGAAAAGATCCCTACCTCTTGGAGTTGTCGGAACTCCTCCAAATCGGTTTTCACGCGTAGCCCTCGCCGCTTAGATCTATTTGCTTCTTGCTCCGTCGAGAACCGACAGTCCGAACGATTGAAAATCTAAAGAGAAGGACACCTTCTCTCTCTAAAATCTGGAATTTCAGCCTACTGCACATTTTCTCCAAGTTTTGCTTTCAAATGGAGAAGATAACTATTTGCCCCTTGTCTTATTCTCATTAAACATTTTCATAATTCTCATCTTGTCTCTTTTTCTTGATTTTTGACACATGGCTTAATCTAAGTCATCCATCTCATCCTCTCTCTACTCATGCAACATGTGTCACATGGATACATGTAGTAGGTGACTTTTGTCACATCACATGTCTCTTAAGCCCAGTTTCTGGTGCGGAGCACGGTACCTCGAAAAATGTGAAATTTCATTTGTCTCGGGTCGTGAGGTCGAGTGGTAGCTAGATTTGAAAATTCAACGAGTGAGAGCCGTTTGTCATTTGAGATCTAGAAAATTTTGGATTTTAAAAATTATCATTTACACTTTTTCAAAAATTTGAATTTTCCGAGTTTTATAGGTTCGTCGGCGAAGCAAAAGTTGATCACGTTACAGGGCTACATGTGGACACCGATTTTATGGGTTTGACAACTCCAGAAAATGAGATCTTCTCCCTACTTGATTTATTCTTGGCTAAAACCGACTGCTGGATGGGGGTTTGTTAAGGCCTGGATGGCCGTGTTTTCGGTCCTAAAATATTTTGACCAAGTGAAGAAAATCCCTAGTGTGGCCGTGAACAGCGTCGAGACCTAGGGTTTTACCACGTGATTTGTGTGTTGCTTGGGTGATTCAAAGATGGTCTTGAGATGGTTGATAGCCCGTGAGACTGTTTTCCCTAGTGTTATTATCATGAATGAATAACATGATGTTTAATGAGTTAAATTTGTTAGTATATGCATGTTTAAAAAATGAGATTGTTGGAAATATAATGTATTAAATATCATCTGAAACACCAAAAGCTCAGTAGGTGTGAGGTGCGTGTGATAAAATAGGGTTGTCAAACGATGAATTTTTGTAAAATTATTAAAAATAATTTTATCGAAAAGTTAATCGAAGAATTGTGTTGGAAGATTGTCAACAATTCGTAGTCGGAGGGGCCCATGGTGTTTGGAGAGTTGCGAAACAAGTTCACCTCGGATTGTCCTCGATTAAAACAAATATTTTGTTTGGAAAGAAATGATTTTTCATACATATGGCTTAGGCATGTGTGAAGTCGGTGAGGACTCGAGACATGGGATTAGGCATGTAGACATTCAAGTAGGATCATTGCATTTCTTTAGGTGTGTTTGATTGCCACTACATGTGCGTAGGTGGGAGTAACCCATGTAAGGATTTTCGCTCACGGGCGTTGCTCACCTGTCGAAAAGGAACGATATTTCAAGAAATGCGAGGAGTGTTCGGGAGAGAGACGGGCGCTCCACTAGAGACGCTTTAAGAAGTCAAATTGTAGCTTTGATATTTATTTAATAAAAGCATGTATTATAAATTCCCTAATTTTAATATATGTTTGTATTAGAAGTGTAATTAACTCTTGAACTATTGTAATATGAATGATTGAAAATTTTAGTGAGTATGATGTGTAGGCCAATATGGCCATTTTTACTCATGTATATGTTTCATGATGCAAGACACACAATTTTTCCACAGGTTGATGGTGGTCAACGGGACCCCTGGGAATTGGGGCATCGCGATTCGGTGTCTTTGGGATAGCGTTGGTGAGAGGGGCGAAGTAAGCCACGAGTTAGTGCGGAGTCACTTGAGAGAAAGTGAAAGTTATGCTGTGATAACTTGAAGGCGACAAGAGATAGACGGAAGTTAAGCGGACAATTGTCGTAGAGACTTGCGATTCGAGATAGGTAGTATGTCTTTTGAAGATTTCCCACTGGGAAGGTGTTTTGAGATTTGGGAGGCAAGGCAAGGCAAGCTCAATCAAAGATTATAGAGTATTATGAGATTGTATGAGCAAAGTGGGACCAGTAGCTTATAGGTTGAAGTTACCAGGAGTTATCGAATTCATGACACATTCCATGTGTCGATGTTAGAAAGTACATCCAGATCCTTCATAAGGTGAGAGAGCATCGGTCTTATTAAAGGCACACGAAACATGAAACACTTTTATCTGATTGTAGATCATGAGGCAGTGTTAGGAGTAAGGTGATTCCTTTGGATTTAAGTCTGTGGAGGAAATCATGAAAGGAGGTAGCTGCACGGGAGCGAGGGGAGGAAGCTCGAGATGCGCCGTCATTATCCTCAGCTATTTTAGTTGAGGGTATTTTCCTTTCCTTTGAGTTTAGTTTGTTCATTTCGACGAAGAAATGTTTTAAAGGATGGAGGATTTATAACGCCCTGCCCCGAGAGGGTGTACGGTACGTTTAACCGTAGGGTCGCATATGTGCACCAAGGGCTTCCTTAATTATTTGAGTGTCATAGTAGTATTTTTTAACGTTGTTTTTAAGGATGAAATTGTAAAGTTTTCAAAGAATTGTGGCACTATAAAACCCGAAAAAAAAATTATTAGAAATTTTCAAAAATTGCAAGGATAATAATAATAATAAATTGTCATAATGCTTCAAGGAAGCTTAGAAAATTCTCTAGATCTCGGATGACGAAACGGACTGCGCTGTTAAATTCGTCTTGCGAAATCTAGTGACCCATAAAAGTTTCATTGAATTACGGAGCAGGTTGGAATATTTTACGATTTTACGGATGACTAAGTCGTCGGTGACTTGAGGGCCCGAGATTTTCACGAAGTATCGAAAATAAAGATATGACTAAGTTCATTTAAATAAAGTGAGCGAAAATAAATAAATTGTTTCGAGCGTCGCGTATCGAATGAGCGATATAGGCCATGTAGCCAAAATAATAATAATAAGAATAAAAAAAAAAGAGAGGATAAAAATGAAAAAAAAAGAAAAGTCAAAAGGGGAGGAGAAGGTGAGACGGGAGAGCGAGAGCGAGAGAAGAGAGAGATTTTTTTTTCTTTCTTCGCTTCTCTCTAAGATCTACGGAAATCGGACCGTAGGTTTTTGTCGGAGCAAAAGGAAAAGTCGATCCATGCATCGAGAGCTACGCGTGGGCACTAAAATCTTAGCGTTTCGTCAAACTCCAAGAGGTAGGAAATTTTCCTGCTTGTGTTATTTATATCCTAAAGGTCATTTAATGACTTAGGATTGGCTTAGAGACCTTGAGATTCCGTAAATTTTAATCCAAAATTTTTGGACTGAGTTTAGGAATTTTTAGGACTATTTTCGGACAGTTTGGGTTGAATTTTTGGAACTATTTTCGAACAATCCGGGTTGAATTTTCGGGATTGTTTTGGGATAGTCCGGACATAATTTTCAAAACTATTTTCGGGCAGTTCCGGACTGTGTTGAGGTTTGGTTTTAATCCTAAGACTGATGTTTTCGGGTTTATTTTCCATCTAGGAGTTGTTTTGGTCTTAGTTAAGCCTTAGTGGCTATTTGGATGGCGTTTAGAGAACTAGATAAACGCATTTTTCTGGGTTCGCATATGTCATTGTTCACGTGGAGCCTCCAACTTTGGACGACCATAGCACCTCATCTGAACTCCGATTCGAGGTGTTGCTTTAATTCTTCTGGAAGCGCCGAGTTTAGAATCTGGCCGTATGCCTGGAATGGCATTTGGGGCCCACATATTTTCTGAAATTTTTGGTGTAGCACCCGAGTGTACAAGTTGCTTAGTTGTGATGGCCAGCGTGTGGTATAATACATTGAATGTGTAAGGTAAAGACGGAGCGAAAGAATTGTGAAGTGGTGTCTCGATATTTGTTATGTGAAGGTGAGTGTTCTAAACTTTATTTTTCAATACTAGTGTATTGTTTGCTCATCGTTTACAATTTGTATGTTATGGTTTTGATGATAGTAGTATTTTAAAGCTTATGGTTTTGATTTGTTAAACCATATTTTATAAACCAAGTAAGCAAGCAATATGTTTTATTAAAAGCAACGAAAACTTATATTTTATAAGATTAGAGCTTAAGAAATCCTAGTCTTAAGCAAGCATTCTAGGTCAAGAGAGATTATTAAATGCGTGCATGGAAAAGTTAAGACATGATTGCATTTCATTTTATATTTGCCTAGTCGGAAAACTTAGCTCATGCATTATGGCATATTAGAGGAGGATCATGGCACGTACTGGAGTATATAGGGTTAGCGCGCTAGCTTATTATGTGGTGATGGAGCATTCCACCATATTTACCAGAATAGGTGATGTGGACATGAGGTCCTTCCACCGACACGGTAGAGACACAGGTTTCCTGTGTTTACTAGGGTACAAGAAGCAAGAAAGGCCTCCAGTGGTTGATCATTATAAGCATTTACATACAACTAAAATGAGCCAACGATAAGCAAGCAAGCATTTTTGAAAAGTTTTTAAAAAATTTTATTGTAAAGCAAGCAAGGTTTTCTAAAGTGTTTTGTAAAAGATCGTTCTGAGTTTTGAGACATTTTTCGAAAAAGCAAGCATTTTTATAAAGCATACACTCAACGAGATTACAGCTCATTATTTCTGTTTTAAAAATTATCTTCTAAGTCTGAGGCAATAGGACTAGGACATGCTCCGGTGTCCTCCACGATTCCCCAGTTATATGTGTTGTATTTACTCACTCTTGTATATATTTGGTTAGAAAATACTTTGAACTTGTATAGTTGTGCATATGTATGTACATAGTTTTGTTTTATGAAAATGTGATGAGCACAGGCCTTTTAGTGTTGTTAGTTGCCATATTTAGAAGTGTAAATTGTATTTCGAGGTTTTGGGACATCATCTATATGCTTAGTTGCGAAGTACATAAAATCTGGATTTAGAAAATTTTGTATACAGGTTTCGACAAGCAACACGGCCCAGATTCCACGAGTTCTCTAGTCATTGGAAGTATCGGTGGGTTTACGTGGGGTTGCGGCTTTGTCGCTGTTAGTAGGGGTGGGGGTGTGTCACAACTATCATACAAGGATGTGAGCAGAGATTTCACAGGATTTACTAAATTGAGAATGAGTGAATGATAAAATGAATGACAAACAATATTAGAAAGAATTACATAAAAAACACCACCATGAAACTAACATATCCAAAAATTTATACAAAGAAAGTATTAACATGTAAGGACTTATAATGCCACATCATACACTTGCTAAATACATGGTACTTTTAACATTTAAAGCATAAATCATATGCCCCTGTCTTAAATAGCAGGAAAAACTATTCCAAAATCACATAACAATTTAGCTTTCCCAACAACCTAAAAGAAAATTTTCAAAAAAAAAAAAATTGAATGAATGAAATTATTAGCCTAAAGGCAACTAAAATGCCAACAAATTTGCAAAGGACATTCCCAAGATAAAATACCAATGTAAAGTGGGACTGAACAGTCCAATCAATATGATGCAATATATCGAAGTTCCTAAGCAGGTATATCGAAAATAGAGGATGAACTCAACACCTAAGAGTCTAGGTAGGACGGGTTGTTTCACAATAGTTTGCCTTGGCCCAGGCGAATAGGGTTAGTTCCCTGACTTGAGCCTAACTATTTGATAAACCAAAATAAATCGAGGGAAAACACCAAGCAAGACATATCCAACTAAAAGGTGAGTGGAATGGAACAAGAAGGAAAGGAAAACTGCAAAATGAAGAAAAATATGCTCTTTCAACACACAGAGAGTGCAGACCTAAACCCTAATCACGGAGAAGATGAGCTATTGGACGCCAAAATCCAATCTTTGCAGCCCAAAAATGAAGATCGAACGTAGGAACTAAGATTTCTAGGGTTTTAGCAAAGAAGAGGGAGGGTTTCGAAGAGAGAGAATGGTTTAGAATAAGAAGATCTTGGCGTTATATAGAACTTATAGCCATACGCTAACAAATTGGTCGTGGTTTCCAATAGGTGAGCTTAAATGATCGACCCGGTTCAAGCGGTCGAAGTGCATGGTCGACCGTTTGGTCGATCTGTCTTCTAGTCTTTTCTATACCTCAATCGGTTGACCGTTTCCTGAACCGTTTGATCGTTTCCTAAACTGTTTGACCATTTCCTGAATCGGTCGACCTTTTGGTTCATATTCTACTGATTTTCCAATTTTTCATCCGAAGCTTCCCCTAAGATATTTGAGTGATTTCCCTATAGTATGAAGTAATTTTAATTACAAAATTACAAAGTAATAACCCCTAATTGCATTCAATGTTAATAAATTGCTCCTCGTTAAGGGGTTTTGTGAAAATGTTCGCAAATTGGTCCTCGATTCTAACAAATTCAAGAGTAATATCCCTTTTTTGTGCATGATTTCTAAGGAAATGATGTATAATCTCTATATGCATAGTCCTAGAGTGTTGCACGGAGTTCTTTGATATGCTAATGACACTTGTGTTACATTTTAGGGGAACATGAGAATATGTTAAGCCAAAGTCACTAAGAGTTTGTTTCTTCCAAAGTACTTGTACACATCCTAACCCGACGGCAATATATTCGGCTTCCGTCATTGACAATGCAACCGAATTTTGTTTCTTGCTATGCCAAGACACAAATGAGTGACCTAAAAAGTGGCATGTTCCACTAGTGCTATTTCTATCAATTTTGCAACCACCAAAGTCTGCATCCAAATAGCATATCAATTAAAAATTATCACATTTTGGATACCAAATACTAATATCAATAGTGCTTCTCACGTACCTAGAATATTCTTTTAACCACATTCAAGTGAGATTCTTTGGGACATGCTTAGGCTTGACATAAACACCACCTATTATAATTCTAGTTCAAAAGTAGGTTATACATTTTGGGAAAATCATTCTTGGGTTAGGAAAATAATGAAACCATATATTAATAGAAATAAAATTATTGAGAAAGAAAAAAAATTGTACATGAATGGGAAAGTTTCAGTTATATAATTTTAAAGCAACCTTTGATGTTCATTTTTAGTGAGATCTATAAATTTGTATAAATTTTTTTATAGTAAGAAATAAAAATATTCATGGCTCGATCCTTTGCTATTCACCATTGACCCCCTCAAAAAAAATCTCACCAATTATAATTTCACCTTTACCCGATCTTAAGCTTGCTATCCAACCACTGACCCCAAAAAAATTTGATACTTACAACTTCATCATATATGTCACCTCACGAGTTTTCGGGGACAAAACTAAATGGAATTCAAGTCATTATACACTAAATATAAACTGTTTCCAAAATAAATAAACATATTACTTAATTTAAAAAATTAAAATTTATTTTGTTATACACTTGCAACATATATATATATATATATATATATATATATATATATATATATATATATATATATATATATATATATATATATATATATATATATATATATATTTTAAATGTTATTTAAAAATATTTCTCATTTAATAATTATTATTTGTGAATGTACAAACAAATTGCTTCTAATCCAAAATACATATCCATATCCCAAAACCATTAATGTTGAAATCAAATTTTCTATAAATTACATAGTCATTGAATGTAACAAAATATTTTCATCTGTTATCTATATTCAAGTACCAATATATTCATCATTGCTCTTATTTCATTTCAATTTTTTTTTTTGCATATAATATAAAGCCTTGTAATTTTAGAATCTATAGCGTTTTCATTTTTAAAATTTTAATAAAAAGTCAAGGTAAATTTTTAACTAATTAGTTTAGTGTGTGTGTGTGTGTGTGTGTGTGTGTGTGTGTGTGTGTGGGTGACTAAATTATTGGTGCCAAACTTTCCCTATGTTAAATTTTATATGTAGTCAAGGTCAAACACTACTACAAAAATTAAAGTTCATGGCGTTTTTTAAAAACAATATCATTGTTTAAATATAATTAAATGTATGATGACACTTGTTTTGGCGTCATTATCTTGTATAATTTTTTTATGAAGTAGCTTATTAAAAAATGTCATAGTTGTAAGTGCCCTAAAATAAGGAATAATATTAAACTTGTCAACCTTGTCGTTTTTAAAATGTCATTGAAATAATTCAAAATCCATGACATTTTTTCTAAAGAGTCATCATCTATCATATTAAATATTCTATTATTTTCTATCTCAAACCCTACCTTTTAGATCCTATATTTAGACCCGATAAACCCCTCAACATTTGGAGGCTTTCGATTGATTGAGACTGAGAGAGATGGGGATAGAGCAACCTTAGAGCGTCAAGTTTGGGAATATTGACGAGCAGTGGGGTGGAGTCTTTGGAACATGCCAAGGAATTGCAAAAGATGTTGCTTCCTCTTAAATCTCCAAAACCTCTTTTGAAGAACAATTTCTTCACCAATATGTTTTTTCCTCTTGATTCATGCACCCATAGAATCCATTCGTTGATTGATTCTCTTCTTTACCAACATTTTGGATCCCTAAAGGCGGCAGACAAGGTTGCCCTTCCCTTTTATCTATGATTTTTATGAAAAATTGGATCCATTTTACTTATAGTTTGTTGAGATCTTTTGGGTTTTATACAGGTAGAAGAAGATTTATAGAAAATTAGACTTGTTGTTTTTGTTTAGTTTAATACTAAGGTTGTTTTCTATTTTTAGTACAGTTTAATGAATTTTGTTTTTTTTTAGAAATTATTTCAAGAAGAATGGTCAGGTGTGCTCTATATTTCTATGTTTACAAGATCCATCTTTGAGATCTGTTATGACTCGATGTGATTTTTCCTGGTTTAGAAACTCGTTCAAATAATTTTGGTAGCTTTTTTCACTTTGTTGTTTCAAGCAAGATTTGGAATGGAAAGCCAATCATAGGTATTGACTTTGTTTAAAGAAGAAAAAATTGGTCTGATAATGTCTATTACGCTAGTGGAGAAGGCAAGAATGTGTTGCTTCTTTGCATCTATTTATTATTATTATTATTATTTTTAACAATCTGGATCTCTCATGTAGTTTTATAGAGTGAGGTTTAACATTTCTTGGGAAATGTTTCCACAGCAAAGATTTTTTTGGCCTCTCAGAAACAAAACAATCAAGAAATGTTGCTTGATGTCTTATGATGTTTTCTTCTTTCATGTTTTCATTCTCAAAACTTATTTTCTAAGAACATCAACTTGTTTATTATGTTTTTAATCTGTTTAGGTAGAAGAAGAATCTTGTCTTTCAGGCTTCACAGGTATCAATCTTCATGGAACTAAAACCTGGGGTCCGCTGACAACCCGTCAATCCTGCGTGTCTAGAACCTGCATCCCTGACATCGCACTCACATGTCTCATATGCCGAGACTCATCCTTGTATAGTTTAATTCATAAATACAATAAAAATAATCCTGCACAAATTTTGCTTACAAGACGTGAGAGTTATAGCACCTCACTCAATAACATACATGGTATAACACGTGCATTAGAACAAAATGTTGTTCCAATACACAAAACGAGATATGTATTACGAGTAACATTTCTCATACATATACAAAATACATCAAGGCCACAACCCGGCCCTCTTCTCAATTGTCGGCCTTTAGGGAGCGCCATCTGCCTCAAAGAGATTTCAGACCCAGACTGAAGTGGGGTCCTCAAAATATTAAAGTTTTAGCCACACTCACAAAGGAAACAAAACCTATCAAGGCTACTTCCCCACCTAGGTGCACATGCAAATGATCATTTCACAACACACAAACAACGCAATCCATGCAAACATGTTGTCCTATCATGGAAACCACATGCACGAGATCACATTTACATGCCCCATGTAACGTCAACCTCCAACCCACTACCCAAATGCAAGTCCCATAGGAAATCAATAATCGAGTCGGGCCTAATTTACCGCCACAATCCATAGTCTATGATATTTATTTAATCGCTTCGCGCCTTTTTGGCGTTTGATAACTTCCAGATCTTCACCGCTTAGCCCCCATACCTTCCGACATTTTCGCGTTTTCAACATCGACATTACGTCAACTGAAGGCAAGCACTGGTGTGGGGTGTCTATCCCCTACTTGCTACACCCAACACTATTCGTTTTCCATTTTCATTTAACCGTAGACCAATTGGACTTCAGCCCCATTCCCTGAGCCTGTATAATCTGTGCACCAAACGAAGTACAAATCGGGCATTTTATGTAGAGACACCCATGCATGCATTTCGTCGTGACAATTAATGTAATGCACTGTGCCATTGCATCAACCTCACGCCCACGTACATTCCTACATGGATATTTTGCCTTGTACACTAGGTATGTACCATGAACACTCATGTCTAATGCACACAACATTTCATATTCGCTCAACATCAACATACATGCAACCATGTGCCACATTCCACATTCAAAACAAGACATCACATAAGCATGTACTATATATTTTTCTAAAGATTCAGCCTTCATAACCACATCATTCAAGCATGTATTAACATAATTTAACCATTACTTAAGCAAGTAATGCCACCATATTCCTAGGTTGACATAGTATGTTTCAGCCATACAATGCATGTATGCTGTAAGAAATGATCAATGGTGTTCATGCACACACATTACAACCCAATGTTTGAAACACCCATATTGATAGCATTCGTACACTCGTGCAATCAATCAGTTTTTTCAGCACCACGTGGTAAACCTACTACCACTGAATGAAGCAAGTATGATCTTTGACTCAAGAGTTTCCATATAGTCCAAGAAAATCTTAATCGGAGTTCGGATGAGAGCGTTTATAAATTCTTAAACAAACCAGTAGGCTAAATCCATAAATTTTGCATGTATTCATTCATGATACTAAAACCAACCCGGATTTTCAATCTTCAAACCCCAAAAAATGAAAGACATACAATAAATATGTAACCAGGTTCCAGAAAATTCTGCATGGCATCCATTCGAGTAATAGCACACCAACTCCGAATTTCGGCCTTAAAACCTAGAGAAACAAAGAGATATATAATAACATGCAGTAACAAGATCAGCTCTAGAAAAATTACATGTATTCCACCACGACAATAAAACCAATCCTAAACTGGGTCATTTATGGCCCCAAACAAGAAATAATCAAGGAGAAAATCCCTCATATCTTGAAGTGTGTAGGACCAGTTCTTGATCCACCCAAATCTGAAAACAATGGAGGAAAAGCTTCCTCCTCCCTTTCTCCTTCCTTATGGTTTTCTTTCTCCTCTTTTTTTCTCTCTTTTCTGTTTCTCCCTTCTTTCTCTAGAACCCATTCAGCAATAGGAAGAACTCCTTCCCCTTAGCTTGATCCCTTCCATGTTTCTCCACTAAGCCTAGACATGTTTGCATCAAGCTTGACATATGGCTCAAGTCATGGCATGTGTCACCCATGCCAAGCCATGCACCAACCACTAACATCATGCATTCTAGTGGCTTGGCACTTGGCCACTCAAGTGCGAAGTGTCCCCAAGTCTGGTGCCATGTGGCTTGCACCTTCATGCCATGTGTCGCCCCGTTAATGGCCCGTTCCACCTCAAAATACGTGAAAACTGATCGCCTTGAATTCAACTGAACGACCGTGTACCAGATTTTAAAAGACCACTTAACAACGTGATCCGTGATCACATCCGGGAGATCTAGAGAATTTCCAAGTTTGCAACCTGTGTCTATCGGTTTACTTTATCCGTCTCGATTTTCGATCCTCAAGTTTCGTCTAACACAAGCCAGATTTGATCACGCTTATCAAAAATCAAATTAGATAAAATTTTCTAAAAAATATATTTGGAAAAAAATAAAAAAAAATGGAAAAACTTGGAAATTTCATAATTATATATTTTGGAGAACCTACATTGCTTAAAATTCATGTTCACTTAAAATTGAAAAAGAATGATATATAATAATAGGCAAATATTAGCTTTTCTCAATAAACTTTTTTATTGTTTCTTCTATTATCATTTTTGTTATATTGGTCCACAACTCACCCCTTTAGCTATTTTATTTAGTAGAACCAAAAGTTTTCTAAATTAGGTTTGTCTCTCTTTATGTGTCAGAGCCACAGAGCATCTACTGAACTGGATGTTCATTCGACAAAGATACCATTATGAGCTTCACATCATCTTTTGCTTCTAAATGCCTATAGTAAAATCTCCGCCTCTTTTACCTCTTTCATAGGAATTTCTTTATTGCTAAGATCTTGATGCACTACTTATTGCAGTGATGGTACACTTCCTCATGGATCTCATGTGATCATTGGCTGTTTATATGCTTTTCAAGTTAACAGAACAAAAGGAGATAATAAAATGCATAACTGAATTGAATCCATCATGGAAATAGGCACATCTACCGGTTGTAGCAAAGCTTGAGGTCATAATCATGGAAATGAAGAGCAATGTTTGTGGTCATAATCATTAAAATGTAAAAAGAGATCCAAAACATACAAGTGTGGTGAAAGGAAGCCCTTTGGTAAAGCCTACTAGTGGCAAGTTGTTCCGGTTCAACAAACCCTATTTCATTCTTTTCTTGATATGTTTTGCATTGTTCCAGGTAATTACATGTTTTTATGGAAAGGAAACTTTATCAATCGCACAACCTTGCTTCAATAACAATCTCTCCATCGGCATGGTCTTTCCCTTGATTCCAACATCCACAAGCTCCCGAGAGTTGATTGATTATCTTCTTTGCAAAAAAGATTTTGGATCCCAAATTGGCTTACAAAGTTACCCCTTTCCTTTGTCTCCATGATTTTGCTTTAAAAAATGGATCCATTTATCTATAATTTCTGAGATCTTTTGGGTTTGCTATAGCTATAAGAAGATTTATATAGAAAATTGACTCATTTTCTGTAGTTAAATACTTTATTGTTTCATTTTTGCATAGTTTATTGATTTATTTTTTTTATTTTTTTTAAATTCTTGAAAATAGTTTTAGAAACTGAAGCATATTTGTGTCTCGTTTATATTTAGTTATCGGGTCCTTCTTTGAGATCTGTGATTTGATGATGATTTTTTTCGGGATGTTTTCAGCTTCAAAAACTTTGTTTCTAAGTAATGATTTTTTTTGTAGTTGTCCACTTTTAGTTCCTACATTTAAATGGAAGAGCTCTTTGAATCAATTTTCTATCCCTTCTCGAGCAGCTTCAAAGATGTCCTTTTGTCTTATATGATTTTGCTTAAAAATCGATCCATTTATCAACCCGGTAGAAAGATATGAATTTGAACAGGCTTTAATATGTTTAAGTCTACTCATTTTTGTATTATTTACTTATTTCTTCCGCTTTATATTCGCTTGTTTGATAAGTGACAAATGAATCATGTTTTAAACAAATTATATAAAATGTGTTCATTTCTTCATGTAATAGTCTAGTGTGGGATAATAAGAATTTTTTGATAGGTGGAGTTATCATCTGCTTTACCTTTTTCTCCAATTGCTGCTTGCTCTTAGATATGACTACACTTAGTCTTTCAATTGTATTTCACTTAGTACAATAAGTAAGAATTACCTCGTGACATCATATGAAACTCCAAATGTATTAAGGATGTATCTATTTTTCATAACTATGTTTTATCGCATTATCATGCACATATATCTAATTCAAAAATCATGTTTTTTCTCCAAACCAACTTTGCCTGATTTTGATTATTCATAATTTTTGGCCTCAAATGATAACTAGATGTTGTAAAACAAATGCTCTCCTCCCTTGACCTTTCTTACACAAAGGCTTAAATACTACAATTTGAAGATGAATATTCATGCATGTGCAGCAACTCACAAACAATTGATGTAATTATTATAACAAACAGAACATGGTATACAACATGGAAAGAGATCAACAAGTTCAAGTATTGATGATTTGCCACCCATGGTTTACTAACCGCAAAATATTTTCCGTTTGATAATTGTGCACACTACAGTATCAAGGACAAGAAGAGAATATTACAAAAGGGACTCATGAAAATTTTGGATTCATGAAAAATTTCAGCAACCCTCTATATCTACATTGGAGGAACTTTGAATTTATGTTTCTTTTCTTTTATAATCAAACATGTTTGAATTTTTTTTATTATACAGAATGCAAAGAAAAAAAAAAGTTCATTCAAATTACCAACCTGGTTTTCTTTCTTAATTTGGGAAAATATCAAAGGGTGCATTTGAAGCATGTCTTCATTTCCTTATTTTGTTTCTCATTTGTTTTATCCATTAAAACAGGTGATTGAAACTTTTATTTTAAATCAAAATTACAAGACTGGTAATCCACACTGTAACATAAACTTGTTTTATTTTCTACCTCCATTCATGCTTCATACATCTATTGCTTTTGAAATGTCCTCCTTTGATCTAGAGACTTAATGGTAAAATTAGATACTTGGTTGATGAAAGTATTTCAGTGTTTTAGAAAGTGTTGATGTTGATTGCATTTTAGTGTATTTTCTTGATGAAAGTGTTAGAGGAATTTTTGTGAATTTATTTAGCATTTACTTTTAGGCCTTTTATTCTCTATTTGATGCCATTTATTTAATTGGAACATTCTGAGGTCTTCTATCTTTCCTCTCATTTAATTACGATAATTCATGAAAAACATCAAATTGCATCAAGTAATAAATGTAATTATTCATTGAACTAACTTTATTTAACTATTGAACAAGAACAAAAAAGGCTCTATGTGGTGGCTTTGATGGACTAATACATTCTCCCATAAGAGGATCCTCCACCAATATTTTGTATTCTACCATAGATCTACGAAAAACTTGTTGGAAATATATAGAAATGTAATTTTGGATCAATTTATATGTAGATAGTTTTTTTCCCTTATCTATATGACTTTAATATAGTTTTTTGTTTTTATCTATCTGACTTCTATAACTTGTGCAGATTTTCAATAACTATGAGATGTCATTAGGATTATAAACTGAATGTTAATGTAAATAAAATTTTTAATGTAAGAGTATGATGACACTTCTCTAAAGAGTGTCAAGGTTGGAAACATAAGAATATATAAAAGTCAAACACTTCCTAAAAAGTGTCATAGCAAGAAGATCGATGCACAAAGATGATGTCAGAATTAGCATCATTGTATTTTTAAACATATACAATGACAGTTTTCAACAACGCGCGATGCTTTAGGAAGCATCATTGTAACTCTTCCATGACATAATTAGTGCGTCATTAATTAACTTTTTCCTTGTAATGAAACATATTACTCATATATAGCTTTGGTCACGTGACCAAAAATCACTCACTACACATTTTGTCACGGTTTTATTTAACACTGTGACCAAAACTTGCTAACTTATAGATTTGGTCACGATCTCAAATAAAACCGTGACCAAAAGTCACTCATTATACATTTGGTCAGCGCTTTATTTAACATCGTGACCAAACTTACATCTTAGGGGAATTTGGTCATTGGCCTAAATAAAACCGTGACCAAAAGTGACATTCGCATAGATTTATGTATAGTCATTTATTTTTATTTATAGTCACGGTTTTCAAAAAAACGGTGACTAAAATTCACATCAATACTTTGGGTGATGGCTTACGTTGACCACAATTAATATATATTTAGTGACAGTATTTTGTGACCGTGACTAAATATTTGTCACTAAAAACCTCCTTTTTTATAGTGACGTATGTTGCACAGAACTCCATATGATAAAGAAAGTAAGGGAAATGAAATATAGGAGGAGTTGTTTCAAGAGAAAAGTCACCCATCTAAGCTCCCAAACCCGCATAACCCCAATCTTAATCACAGTAACCAAACGTGCGATAAACGAGCAACATGTTAACCTTGGCACATCACAACAAGGTAGACTCGATCCGAACTTACACGAGGAGGTAGAAGTTTATGGAAAGGAATCAACACCTTCCATAAGGTAGGTTTGATCGCTAAACCAACCAAGCTATTGCAGAACGAAGCACTAGTTGGTAAGGGGTTCAGAAGGAAAGGAACAAAGAGAGAATAATCAAGGCATAATATGTTTAGAGACTAGACTGAACTGACTCTTCAAATATCTTCACGTGGAACATCACTCAAGACAATAACAATTGTCCATGGACGAGAAGATGTAATGTGAAGGCACAGCCCACGTGAAGAGCACCCAACCTCCATGCAACCTCGAATCGGGATTGGAGGAGATGAGAGAGCTGAATGGGAGGAACCTCGACAGGGCTTCCTCTTTCACCTATAACTGAGGGCCCTCCCCTTGGGGTGTGGTCGTCCCTTTCCTAATTGCAGTGCATGTGCTTAAGTGATTTACATGCAAAGAATATTATTTTTTTTAATGACTATGTAAAACCCATGAAAATTTTAAATTTAAATTTTTCAGAAAAAAATGGCAAAACGGTGATTTGTCTAATAGTCCCGAGGAAAAGTTAGATATTTCCTAGATCTCGATGACCAAATTGATCTATCATCAACTGCTCGAAACTAGTTACCTGATTAATATATTTGAATCGAATGGCCTAATTACATACTTTAAAGCGAAACAAACAAATGACGTGGTAACATGTGATGATACATGGTATCATGTCTATTTCACATGAGAAGCCATGGTAGACACAAAAGAGCATAATGACCATGTCGAAGCGGGAAGGATAACTTGTAAAGTGGCTCTTTTTGAGGATGACACATGGAACCATGTGTCACTAAATATGGAAATGGAGAATCAATTGCAAATGAATGGATTTGAACTCAAAAGAGAGACACCAATAGCCGAGGAGCAGAATGGAAAGGAGCTGGCGAGGAAAAGTAGAAAAGGAAATAAGGAAAGAAAGGAAAGAAGAGGAAAGGAAGATCCAGCGTCTAGCGAGTCTCCGGCGTTCGAACAATGAAAGTTTAGCGAACCAGTATATCGCCACGCCGGAGGGCTTCTCCTACTCCGTTATTTCATGCTTAAAGTTCATTCAATGGCTATTGTCTTGGCCTAACCGTAGGGCTGGTTCATGACAGTTTGGACCGAATTGTTGGTAATATAGAACCGTTTCCAATGAGGTTCAAAGGAATAAGCTGGGTTGTTTTTTGCGCCACAATGGTGTTGGCCAAAGTCATGAGGTCCAAATAACAAGCTGGACTATTTTTTAAAGCTACACCGTGTTGTCCAAAGGAGGTAGTCGAATCCGGGGCTGATTAAGGCTGAGTTTGGGACTGTTCCAAACAATTTCGCACATCCATGCAAAATCGGTAGCTCCAACTCACACTGACCAGTAACTTTCCCCGTCCGAACTGACATTTGAGCATTCTCGGACTTATGCACCGCTATCTGAGAATTTGATAAGACGGGCGCTCAACTAAAAATGGCTGAGTAAAGGGTTCCTGGTTATGAATGGGGCCTGAGGAACAACCACGCCTCTGTTTCTAACTTCTGTTTTCCAAACCAGTCAGATCCAAACAGTCAAGGTATGGCCTCGAAAGAAATCAGATGTTAAATTTTTGCGGTGATATCAGGAAGATAAAACAGAAAATAATTATATGTATTAAACATGCACTTTTCCATGACACTTGACATGTAGTGTAATATATATGTTGCATGTGACATATAGCTTATTATGTAGGAAACGAATGGCTTTCAATGACATATGCATCATATTTATGTACGGGACATCACTATTCAGAGTGCATGCTCGGTAGACATCGCGCTTAAGTTCACATGAAAACTGACATCGGTTTGGTGTTCGATTGTGGGCTCAGATTTTGGAATTGTATCGAATGGAATCTCACAGTATATTTCAAATCGCTTTTAGATAAAATGGGGCTTTATCAAGATTATCCAATTTTTGAATAAAACGCTTATCTAGACCGCCCAACGTTTTGAACAGCAGCGATTTTGGTGATCGTCTCAATGCTTTTTAACAAACGCTTATCGAGATTTAACACCGCTTTTTAATGAAACAGCGATCGGAGATTTTCAATTCTTTCAAATAAAGCAAAGTTATCGAGCTGTCCATGCTTTATAACAAAACGCTTTATTAGAGACTGTCCAATGCTTTTGAAATAAAGCAGTTATCGGAGACTGTCTACTGTTTTTGAATAAAACAGAATGTTGTATAGGCGTGCACATTCCGGGGCGGAGAACTCGAAATCTATGGCCTATAAAATGGCTAACACACAAAAGATTAGTAAGGAAATAAGAGGCATTGGGGGTATCCAATGTGTCTAGAATTACAAAACAAAAAGCTTTTGTTTTGGAAAAGGGTCAGGGGCAGGACGCCCTTGACGGTTTTTCACACTTGGAATATGCAAGTGTGGAGGAGCTGAGGACCCACGCATTGAGTCATGAGAGTGGAGCACTCAGATTCAGCAGACATGTGACATAAGTACAACAGAAGAGAATTGAACTTATGATTTGTGAGATATCAATAATGTCATCTTGAAGGAGGAATTTTTGGCGGTATATATCTATCAATTTCCATCATTCTGGTCAGGACTCACCCTTTCTGTACACGAAGATATGTCTTTGAGGTCAGAGTACCTGAAGAAGGTCAGTCAGGCCTGAGAAGTACTTCTGTGTATATTAGAATCAATCATAGCCTTAATCATGCTGGCAACAAAAGGCAAAAGAGCCTGACACCAAACCTCCTGAAAATATTAGGAAGAATCTGTATATTTGGTAAAGAAAAACATAACATGGGCACCACTTGATCTGAATAAAGATTAGGCTGTCAAACCTGACCCCACTTGAGAAAATCACAGCATGGTATCCCGCATCTGACTGGTTTGGGCGCGAGAACCAACTCTTGATCAGCCTATAGGTCAGCACTGCACTAGGCATGCATTACCCAGCCTAAGCTGGTGGGCGGTCCAGGACACTGAATGGACAGGAGCCGAGAAGGCACACATGAGTCTTGTCAAAATAAAGCGACCAGCTTTGTGCTGAGTTTGGCCCAGATTTCACCAGAGGTCACTGATATCGCAACTGCCTACTGGATTCGCCTAGGCAGAAGGAACATCAGATCAGCGGGCATGAGTTAGAGTTCACCACATCAAATATTGATTGTTTGTGTTTCATATGTTCACTAGAGATGGCTTAAGCCTGTGGAATATACATGATGTAACATATATCAACGTTGCTTAATCATGGATTCATCATATTCATTATGGTTGCATCTTTATGATAGAGTGGAGCTGAAGCTGAGCTCTCGAGGTTGAGACCTCTAGAAAAGCCAAGCAGCCTAGAACAATAACAGTTTATGTCAAATTTATGTCAAAACACAGCAGGATCAAGTGGGCCTCTACTATGGTGGACTCAGATCATGAATAGGTCCGAGGTCGATGTCATCCCCGGATGGACTCGATTGATTCAAGACACCTGGTCATCATAAATTATGATTGAATGAGAGTTATTTCCTACACATAGGACAATATTGAGATATGATTATTCTCGGGAATTTCTTTAGACAAATTTTGTGGTGTGGGGAAGGGAGCAAACTATGAAAATTTTAAATTTAAATTTTTAAGAAAAAGGGCAAAACAGTAATTTGTAGGAATAGTCTCGGAGGAAAAGCTAAGATTTTTCTAGATCTCGGATGATAAAATGGTATGCACCATTGGAATCGTCTCGTGAAATCTAGTTACTCCCGACGATCATATCGAATTCTGGAATCATTTAATTTTACACTTATTTGAGGCTAAACAAACAAATGACCCGGCTAATATGTGGCATGATGCCATGGCATCATGTCTATCACATGAGTAGCTGTGGGTGGTGGATGCCACATGGCAAAGAGTTATTATGACCATGTGTCACATGGAAGGATAACTGTAAAGGGTTTCCGAGGGGACACAACATATGGAAACCATGTGTCACAAAAATATGGAAATGGAGAATCAATTCGGTGAAAGGAAAGATTGAATGGAAAAGAAAGATTAGTTATACAAAGGAGGAGCATAATGGAAAGGAAAGGAAAGAGGAAAAGGAAAAAGGAAAGAAGGAAAGAAAGGAAAGAAGAGGAAAGGAAGATCCAACGTCCAACGGGTCTCTAGCGTTCGAACGGTGATAGTTCAGCGGACCAAGGAGTGTGTTTGTCTATGCTCTAAGAGGTAGGGGTTTCTCCTACTCTGGTTATTTCATGCTTAAGGGTCATTCAATGGCTATTGGGTTCGGCCCTAACCATAGGGTTGGTTCATGACAATTTGAACCGAATTGTTGGTAATCTAGAACCGTTTCCAATGAGGTCTAAATAATAAGTTTGTTTGTTTTGTGCAATGGCTGTAATGTGAAGGCGAGGTTTAATGAGGTCTTGCTGAACAAGCTGGATTATTTTTACAGTTTAGGGCTGGCCGGGTGTTGGCCAGTGGAGGTAGTCAAATCCGAGGCAGATTAAGGTTGAGTTTGGGACTGTTCTGAACAATTTCACACATCCATTCAAAATCGGCAACTCCAACTTCGAACGACCATAATTTTCCCGTCCAAACTCCTATGTGAGCATTCTTGGACTCTATGGAAAGCTCGTTGAATCTAGGACTTACTAAGATGAAGTGATCATCCAAACCATGGCTGAGTAAAGTTGGTCCGTCATGAACAGTCGTATCCCGCTCTGGTTTTTAACTATGTTTTCTTGAATTAGGTCAGGATTCGAAAGGCCTGGCTGCATATGGCTTGAGTAGGAAATTGCATGTTGAATTTTTATGTGATATATTTGTAAGATAACATGGAAATAATTATATGTATTAAATATAATTTGTCCATGACACTTGACATGTAGTGTAATAGATATGTTGCATGTGACACGTAGCGCACATTTAGAATGAAATGGCGCGGCAATGACATATGCATTGCATTTATGCACGGGACATCACGTCGAGTTGGGTGAGTGGCTGTTCGGGGGTAGACATCATGCTTGGTGTTCGACCATGGTCAATACCAGTGTTCTGGTGTTCGATGTAGGCTCAAGATTTCGACTACATCCAATGGAGTCTCACAGGTACATTTCAATTGTTTTTGGATAAAACAATTTAATAAGATTATCAATGTTTTGAATAAAACGCTTATCGTAGACTGCCCACTATTTTGGCTGAAACAGCTTTTATCTGAGACGGTCCAATGCTTGAATGAAATCGCATTTGACTATTCATCGCTTTTGAATAAAACAGCTTTATCAAGATTGTCCAATGGTTTTGAAATGTGCTTATTACTCTAGAGATCGTCCCTGTTTTAACAAAGCAGTTTATCTGAGATCTGTCTAATGCTTTGAAATAAAGCCGGGTTATCAGAGATCAGCTCCACTGGTTAATAAAAACATAATGTTGTATAGGCGTGCAACATTCCGCAAGTGAGAACTCGTGAATCTACTGCCCACAAATTGCAATTAATACGCGCATCAAAAGAAATAAGTACAGTACTGGGGTATCTAATGTCTAGTATTACAAAACAAAAAAGCTTTTATTTTGGAAAATATGGCAGATCTGATGACATGTGGGCATTTAGTACAACAGAGTATAGGTACTGAATGCGCAGGGATTTTATGTATCGGGCAATGCATATTGCTTCTTTAGGTGGGAGCAGCCTCAAGTAAGAGATATATCTATTGAGCTTTGTCTATCCCGTCGGGACCACCCTTCAGCACACGAGAAGATCTGCTCCTTCAGGCGCCAGAGTACCAGCCGTATGGCCTCAGAAATATTTTTGTAAAAATATATTAAACAATCTATTTTAATATATGTCTGGCATGTGGTGTGCCAAAGAGTTGTACATCAAACTATTACTGTAAAATATTATAATAATGTATATTAAAGAAAATATACGTAAATGTGACCACGAATATTCCGCGTATTGATCGACGATCAAACCAGAATGACCTGATTTAGGCAAGCATGCATTAACCTTTCCATTGGAATTATAGTAGAGTCAGAAGACCTTAGGAAAATTCCAATTTTCTAAAATGGCAAATGTAATTTAAACAAAATCCGAAATTTTCTTGATTCTGATGATTGAACAAACTTCACCGCTTGAATACCTCGAATCTATCTACCACGTCAATCGACCCGAGACAATTTCCACTTCACATTCTTCGAGGCACCGTGCTCCAAAGTCAGAAAATCAACCAGAGACATGTGATGACAAAAAGTCACCTACTACATGTACTCATATGACATGTTGTATGAGTAGAGAGATGACGGAATTAACGCAGATAATGGCCGGTTGGTCAAAAATATAGAAGAAGGACATGATGGAAATTTTTGAATTGTTAATTGAATAAGACAAACATGAATAGTTGTTCTCTCAAAATGGAAAAGAGCAAGAAGGGGCAGGCTGACAAACATGCAGTCACAGAGATTTGATTTAGAGAGAGAGAGAGCACATTCTTCTCATTTCTACGATCGGACCTTCGGTTTTCGGACGGAGCAAGAAGTGTGTTGTTCACACAAGCAGGGCTAATGGGCACCACTCAGAGTTCCTACAACTCCAAAAGGTAGGATCTTTCCTTCTTGTGTTAATCTTTGGCAAAGTCATGTAAAATGGTTATGAATGTTTTTGAGGCTTGTTTTAGTTGCAAATCTCGCCTCAAAGCTTTCAACCGAGTGGAGAAGATTCCTATTTATGTGGTCGTGAATAGTAACTCTGGGAGGGTTTCAATCGCTCACGCGGAATAGTGACGCGATTTTTTGTGGACTCTTTATGATGTTATGATTCAAATGAATTGCTTTCAGGTTTGTTAATAGCCCATATGAGCTTACTCTTGGGTGTTATCGACGCGACTCAGACACATGACTTATGTGATTTAATTAGTTAATATAGCATGAATATATTAGCATGAACGCTTTGGGATTTAAGATCATGCATTCTATACGCACTGGTAAGACCCTAGAATATTAGGAGGAGTGCATGACATGAAATGAAATAAAACTAAAATGTTTGTGAAAGGAATTACTGAAGATTTTCTTCAAGAATTGCCTGAGGACGTCCACGATCACTTCGACGAGGACTATGATCAAGCTTCGAGAGTTATCTAGCAATTCGCCTCGGAGGGTAGTCCAACATTTTACCACTGCAGAGCTTTTCAGAGTCAAAAAGCTTTGTTTTGAAAATCGGTGATTTTACTCGTATTCAAGCCAGTGGCACGTGCGCTGGAGTCGGTGAGGACTCGAGATACGATCACATGTGACATCTCGAAAGAAGTTCATGAAATTGCTTGAATGTGATTGTTTGCCATGCATGTGCACTTAGGGTAGAGTAACTCCATGTAGGAAATTATCTCACTGGCTTGCCTACCTTGTCGAGGGATCACTCATTTCCAGTAGCAGGAGTGTGTACGAGGATGCAAGGCTCACTAGGTCCGGATTTAGAAGAAAGTCAACTGTGGCTTTGCATTTTATTTTGTATAACATACAAAATTGTAAATTTTTAGATATGGCGTTCAAAGAGTAATTCACAGCTCTTAAACTATTGTATAGTTAATATTTCCAGAGTGTTGATGCAGGGCCTAAGTGGTAATTATTTTACTCGCATGTGCACTCGTGGTCATTGTCGATTGTTGGGACAAGTTTTGTACTGTGTAGCCCCCACAAAGGAGATTCTCATTTTCATGAGGGTGTGCCTGCCACCCACATCCACGAATATCACGTTGACGGATTGTCAACTACACCCCATTCAAGGCCACAGAGCCGTCCTCAAAGAGCTTCATCCGAATAACTAAAGATTTGTTGCACCGCCTAAAACTGGAGATTTTGGGGCTGATTGAAACCAAATGTAGTGGGGAGAAGGCAAACGTTATATGTAACCAAGACTGAAATGTCAGATACGCGATATGCTTATCATATATTGGATATTGGCCCTTACGAACATGAAACATGCCTCTAATTATCGTTTGAGCAACAAATCGTCAAAAAATCAATAATATTGACAATATATCGATATTACACTAAAAATCGACAATATCATCGATAAATTGCGACTTCGAAAAAACCCAAATGAAGATGAAAAACTTAAACCCATCGAAATTCCAGAAATCCATATGAAATTCCTAGCACCTAAAACAAAAACCCAAAAATCAGAGAACAAAAAAATATGAATCAAACTCCATCTATAATCTTGATATTTAAAGTCAACAAAACCCTAGAAATCAAAGAACAAAAAAAATCTAAATCAAACTCCATCTATAACCCCGATCTTTAAAATCAACAAGACCCTAAATGTAAAACGATGAAAAAAAAGGACCAAGGATCTTACCATTGGGAAAATGAGACGACCCAGATGAAGAATGGACTACCTCTTTTTTCCTTTTTTTTTTTTTTCTTTTACTTTTTCTGTGATCGAAAAATTGCGCGAAAGAGAGATAGAAAGCAAGCGAGAAAGAAATAGATAGAAAGCGTAGAAAGAGGGGGAGAGATGGGCATGACGTTATAAGGATCATTCTAAATTCATTTTTTGGTGATTTGAATCATTTGATTAAATGACTTTGAAACTCAAATTTAGAAATTTTGATATTTACAAGAAAAAAATTTGTCACATTTTGATAAAATGTCCTTATTTTCTGTAAAATAATCCCTTATTATAAGCACAAGGTAAGCAAATGGATACATGGAAAGATATTTACTAAAATAGGTTATTTTTCAAGACAAACATGGAAGATATTATGTTACAAATTTAGGGGTATTTGATGTATTTTGACCAAATATTTCTTCATTTTATTATATTTGCCACATCCATGTATAACCTTAAATTATTATTTTTCTTTTTTTTGCATTATATTTGTCCTAATTTATTATATTATTAATAACTCAAGTAATTCTGTTACACTTCTGCTTTATGTCACAATTTTTTTTTTTCAAAAGTTATTTTTTAATCAAAATATTTTCAGTGTTGTTCCTAATATTATAAAATATTTTTATTTATTTTAAAATTTTTAAAGGTTTCTTTATTGCACTCTTATAATTTATGCTTTATCACATTTATAAACACTATATATCATCTGATATATCCGTAAATTTGGAAGTACCATATCAATTTAAAACTTAGCATTTATCCCATCTATAAGAACTGGGATATGATCATTGGCTGTGAATTGAAGCATTAGGGTTCAACTAGAGTTGGCAATTCTTGAGTTTCAACATCATAAACTGACCAACCTGCACTGTGGTCGCTAGGTTCCACCATGCCAGGTGGTAAAAATCATTAATCAAGACTGGCCTGGGCTGGCCCTAATTATGTGCTAAAAAATTGTTTAAAAAAAACCCTACTCAGCCGTACCATTATGAATCATTACTCAAAACCTAATTTCATTTTGAGTTTTTCAAAACACCAAACCGTAGTCATCGACTTGTCAAAGTCTCAATCTCCTCAGTTCTCCTTCTCGTCAAGCGTCGTAGCCATAGGCCTCTAAGATCCAGCTCCTGAGACTCCTCCATGGTGGTTTTCCAACTCCTCACAAGTAGTCACATGCTCGTCTCATTCCCCCTTCCATTTCAACATCTATATTCTACCTTTCATACTGAATTCGATCCTCCATCAAGGTTAGGGTTTTTTCTCTTCTCTTCTATTGATATTTATTTTTGTTCCTTTGCGCTTCTTTAGGGCTTTTTCTACTTTGGTTCTCTAATTTTAAAGTTTCTATTTAGTTTTTATTCACCCTCGCCATGGTCGCCTTTCCTTCCTCGTTGAAGGGACCCAACCCTGATTTCCTCTTCCAACTTCAGAGATCTTCTTGAGATCTCGATTGAGGAGTTATTTCATAACCCTCTTTTAAAAATTATTCCGTGGAGCGAACTCATTTATACGCTTTTTCCATTAAAACCTTATTAAAAGATGTGGGAATTTTTCTTTTCTTTGTAAACATTAAACCCTTTTTATACGATAAAATATTTCAGAGGAAAATCGAATAGAGTTTCTTTTTTGTTTTTCTGACATTTCCCAATTTTACAACACCCGTAATAAACATTTTACACTCCTCAATAATGTTCATTACCTCATCCACTGCATGGATATCAAGTCCACTTACAAGCAATTTCAAATTAAAATTTAAAAATCATTTTCAACACCATGTAATATAAATAATATTTTATAACCATTAGGCTCGAGTCGGGATTACACCTAACCGCCTCTGTACCTCTACCACACAGAGGATCAAAGCTCTCGTAGTTCATTTCTTTAAAACATATATACATTACAAAATAAAGGTGCACAAGTAGTTATTTACAAAAATGTCTATACATTTCAAAAAGTAGTCGTCAAGTGAGGCGAAGTGTCATCGCGTTTCAAGGATGCTCGAATCGCCCATCGGGCCTCTCGTCAAAATATTTTTATAAAACATTTGGAAAGAGGGTGAGCTAAAAGAGCTCAGTGAGAGCACAGTTCATAGGAAAATAATGTTTCAGATATAGTTCAAGATATAGTTCAAATACAATGTGTAAAACAATTGTATAAATATCTCATTTCAATAAACACTAACTATACTTTCTTTTCCTTTTTTTTTTTTTTTTGAATCCGTCATATCCAATGGAACCCGCCTACCGTTAACCACCGTTGGCCCATGAAATAATCTCTGATGAAATAGCAATAATAACCAAGGTCTATGGTATGAACCTCACAATCTTGTTTTCTTTTAAATACCATTGCACTTGAAATAAATCACATCAAAATGGTAACTTTTCTATTCTTTCTATTACGACACTATAATTACTCTCCTTCCATCTATAAAAAAATCCTATCTTTCTGCATATACCATGCAATGCCAGCTAATTTTAATGACTTTCCTTTTAAACTTTATCTTTGTAACATAGGTAACCATGGATTCAATCATAAATATTTTCTATATATAAACATATATATATATATATATATATATATTCATAAACATTTTCATTTAATATGGAAACTATAAATCATGCTTTATAAAACTATGGAAACCATAATTATTTCATATTTTCTTTCTCAATATAATAAAAAAATTCAATATTATTTAAATATTTATAATATTATAGATATGAAATATATATGTTGTAATGACATTATATATATATATATATATATATATATATATATATATATATATATATATATATATATATATATATATATATATATATATATTCCATAAACATTTACATTTTCCTCACCTGAAGTTATTTTAAGCCCTTGTTCCTCCTTTAAAACCTTTCCATCTTTTGTCCTTAATCACTTCCTCCTACAAGTCAAGCATTATCCATAAAATCCATCAACAATCATACTCTTAACAATAATCAATTAAGCTATTAACTATAATATACTTATTAAATTAGAAAGCAACCCTTACATTTTCTTATTTGTTCAATTCACCTCACTAATTCACTTCCAATTAAATCAAGGGTCATGACAAATATCATTGTGCTCAATCAAGCTTCATGAGCATGCTTAAAGTGAAAACCAATAATGCCCTTCACCTTAGCAAAAATTACATTTATACCTTAATCAATTATGTTTCTTAAAACTTTAATTTTAATACATTCCATTAGGCATTTAATCACTTCCAATTTATTAAAATTATTTAAAACTCAACTACTTCTCCTAGGGTGGCCAAATCCTACATGTCCCACATTCATCATTATTTCTTCAATTTCTTCCATTTTCTTTCAACAATTACATTTAACAATTCCTCAAATGCCATTGATTCAATTAAACTAAATCAAATCAATGCATTTCCAAATCAAACCCTCTCTTGGTCAAACCCTCTCCATGCTATATCTCATTTTTTTCAACTTTTAATTCATAAATTCTTCAGTTATTCAAGTAATGTCATTAAATCAATTAAAATCAATCAAACAACATCACTTCCCTTAACATCCAATGTTGACCTAAATTTACAACCCTTATAATCACACTCTTTATTTTCAATTTCTTAGCAAAATCAACATAGAATCATGTCAATTTAATAGCTAAAGCCTTAACATAACTCAATTGAAGGTTTAGATAAATAAATCCATAAACCCTAATTGCTTACTCCATTAGCTTTGGGGTCTTAGTGTTAACTCGACTCCAATGAAATCTCTTGTTCAAATCTACATAAAGACATGCCAAGAAACTCATTTACACCATCATATAACCATTTCCCCTCCATTAACCTTCAAATTCACATTTATCAGTAAGTGATCCCACTTTAAAAACTTGCTTTTCACTCAAAGGTTTGATCTAGGCACCCGGCGGACATGATGAACACTTGAAATGGACTTGAAATGGCATGAGAATTGTTTGAATAGCTTGGAAAGGGCTGCAGAATTTTCTTCCCTTCATGAACGCGGCAAGGCTTCTTACCACTTTTTGCCTTCAAATTTTGCTTCACCTGTATGTGTACTCCAAAAAGACAAGCCAAATGCACTTTAAATGATACTTTTTCATGCCCAATTTTCCTCCAATTTGTTCCAATGTAACCCCATGCCTTAGTTAGCATCTCATATTCTCATTGGTCCATATGTAACCATATGTCAAAGCAACTAATTCCACTCTTTGCTCCATAAAATCCCACTAACTTAAACCATAGGTAGGCTTAACTAACTTTCATGGTTTGCTAACACAAATATCCTTTTAACCTTAGTTAACTTTAACTAACCAAGGTTAAGTTTGACTTTAGTTAACTTAACTCATCCACTAAACTATGTTAAGTTAATTCAATTTATGATAACATCAAAATTTATGGAAAGCTCTCATAGGTCCATTTAATCATACATCACTAAACTACATGGCACCATTCTATCGTTCTTGCTTTGCTTAACATAAATTAGGCTTACTCATTAAACACTTAAATGTCCTCATTGAAAATAATAATTTATACCGATAACCTAAAATATTCCATGATCAGTCTAATCATAAAATTGATGATGGAATACTTACTTAAACTTATTTCCTATCATGAATACGTTTTAGAAAAAAATTATGTGTTACAAGAATATTTTTAAACTATTTCGTAAAAATGGCATTTTCTGGGCTATAAATCATCGACGCTTCAAAACCCCTTAACGACTTGTTTTAATTCGCTTTCGCTTCTTTTAGACTCAATACATTATTCTGAACATTTTCGATATTCGGGGCTCATTTTTCGAAAATTATTATTCATTTGACCGTTTCCAGTCAAATACATAACTTATCGAAAACAAAATTTAGTATTCATGGAAACAGTAAATTCAGGGTCTTATAATTCTCCCCTCTTTATAAAAATTTCGTCCTCAAAATTTAAATATCATACCTAACCAAAATGTGATATCAGTCCAGATTCCCATCTTCACATTCCCATGTCGCTTCTCTACCGTGGATTCATTTCATGCACCTTTCACTAAAGGAATCACTTTTGTTCAAGAACATGACTTTCTAATCAACAATCCGAATCCGGTCTTTCTTCATAAGTCAAGCCTTCTTTCAATTCAACCGGTTGACTTTAACACATGTGAAGGATCTGCCATATACTTCTCAAAGCATACAAACATGAAAGATATCACATTCTAGCCAATTCAAGTGGCAACTCAACCGATACGCTACTCTCCCAATTCTTTCCAATATTTCATAAGGTCCACATAGCGTGGACTTAACGCTCTTTCTTTCGAATCGCAACACCCTTTCCATGGGGATATCTCAACACTGATCCCCACCTGAAAATTCCGGTAAATTTCATTCAGTTATCACTATAACTCAATTGTCGATCTTGTGCTATCTTTAATCTATCCCCGATAACCTTAACATTATCCTGTCAGGACTCGACAATTTCGGACTCCACAATTTTTCTCTCACCTACCTCATCCCAATATGGTACGGAGTCCTACACTTCCTTCCATAAGGCCTCATAAGGTGCCATTTCAATGCTTGATTGATAACTATTGTCAGAGGCAAACCCATTAATGGTAGATGTCTATCCAACTTCCTTTTAACTCCCCAACACACAAGCCTCGAAAGCATATCTTCCAATGTCTTTATGGTTATTTCAAATTGGCCATCCGTTTGAGGATGGAAAACCGTACTAAAATGTAATCTAGTACCCATAACTCTCTATAAGCTGGGCCAGAATCGAGAAGTAAACCGTGGATCTTTGTTTGATACTATCGATACTAGCGTACCGTGAAGTCGTACAATCTCTTTTACATACAACTCAACCAACTTCTCAACCGAGTCACTATTTTTCATAAGTAGGAAATGGGCTGATTTCGCCAATCTATCAACAATCACCCATATCGCGTCATAACCACTCTGGCAATGAAGTCCTACCACAAAATCCATCATGATTCTTCCCATCTTACATCGAGGGATCGGAAGAGACTGTGAAGAGTCTAGCAAGTCTTTGATGTCAAACGAACTTGCTGACAAATATATTGATCCAGCAACCCCAACACTTTTCTTCATACCCCTCCACCAGTAGTGTTCCCTCAAGGTATGATACATTTTAGTGCTTCTCGGATGCATCAAATATGTAGAAAAGTGAGCCTCTTCCATAATTTCTTTCTTTAATCCTCCCATATTTGGTACACACAACTTGTGACCCATCATCAATGTACTATATGCCCGTACTGAAAATCCCTTCAGCTACTCAGACTCAACTTCCCTTTTCAACTTAATCACGATCGGATCTTGAGTCTGTAGCTCCCTTATCTTATCTATCAGTACCAGATGAACATGAAATGTAGCTAGTAAAGCTCCAATATCTGTCAACTCTAGTCTCACACCTAAAGACCTCAATTCCACAAGTCTAGGGAGATACATAGCCCTTAGGTGAGATATGGAACCCGTAGGTTTCCTATTAAGAGCATCAGCTACCACATTAGCTTTTCTCGGATGGTACTCAATAGTACACTCATAATCCTTATTTAGCTCAACCCATCTCCTTTGTCTCATATTTAACTCCTTATGTGTGAATAAATACTACAGGCTCTTGTGATCTGTAAAAACTCTACATGGAACCCCATATAAATAATGCCTCCATATCCTCAGAGCAAGACTGCTAATACCAAATGAAGTTGTGTGTCGATAATTCTACCTATGCTTCTTCAATTGTCTCAAAGCCTATGCTATCACATTCATGTCAGATTAACACACACCCTAAGCCCTACCCTCCTAAGCATCACAATACACCGTGATATCCATCCCGCCTCGATGGAAGTGTAAGAACCGGCCGAGGTCAATTGCTTTAGTTCATCACTTTGCTGACATGCCTCTAACCATACAAACTTTTCCTCTTTCCTTGTCAATTTAGTCAAAGAAGCCGCTAACTTCGAAAACCCCTCAACAAACTTCCGATGGTACCCTGCCAAACCCAGAAAACTCCGTATCTCTGTCACATTCATAGGTGGTTTCTAGTTCACAATTGCCTCAATCTTTTGAGGATCAACATAAACCCCCTCTGCTAAAATCACATGTCCTAGAAAGGCAACACTGTCTAACTAGAATTGGCATTTACTTAATTTGGCATACAATTGATGTTCCCTCATAATTTGTAAAATAACGCTCAGATGCTCCTCATGATCTTCCTTACTGCCTGAATAGATTAAAATGTCATCAATGAATACTATAACAAACTGATCTAAATAAGGCTAAAATATCCTATTCATAAGATCCATAAAAGAAGTTGGGTCATTAGTTAGTCCAAATGGCATGACTAAGAACTCGTAATGCCCATACAGTGTTTTGAAAGCTGTCTTGGGAACATCCTCTGACCGAATCTTTAATTGATGGTAACCTAACCTTAGATCAATTTTTGAACATACCCTCGCTCCCTGTAATTGATAAAAAAGATCGTCAATTCGTGGAAGCGGGTATTGATTGCGTATTGTCATTTTATTCAACTCTCTGTAATCAAAACACAATCTCATACTTCCATCCTTTTTCTTCACAAACAGAACCGATGCTCCTCAAGGTGAAGTACTCGGCCTGACAAAACCCTTACTCACAAGCTCCTCCATCTGTACTTTCAATTATTTCAACTCTAAAGGAGCCATCCTGTAAGGTGCCTTAGAGATTGGTTCTGTCCCAAGGGCCAATTCAATCTGAAAATCAATCTCTCTATCTAGAGGTATACTTGGAAGATCCTCTGAAAAAACATCCGGAAATTCTCTAACTACCGAAATATCTTCCAATCGACTACCACTATCCCTCACCTCAATGGCATAAGCTAGGTACCCCTGATATGACTTCTGGAGCATCTTACTATCCCTTATAGCTGTCATAGTACTGATAGGTGGTATCTCTTCCTCAGAACTCCACGTAAACTAACCTTTGTCTCCCGGTCCTAACCTAACCTCTTTCCTATAACAATCCAATGTAGCATGATGTCTAGATAACCAATCCATGCCTAATATAACATCAATGTCATGGATATCTAATAATATCAAGTCTACAAGAAACTCCTGGCCTCCAATAATCACCCTGCTATCCATATAAGCACTCTTTTACATCCCGTAATCCTCAGGAAGAGATACCACTATGCTGTAGTCTATAGGTTGGGACTCCACATTAACATTTGAAATAAACCCCATAGAAATAAAAGAATGTGTAGCTCCAGGGTCTATGAGAATATGAGCATCATGGCCAAAGACTGAAATTGTACCTATCACAACATCAGAAGCAGTATCAGCATCTTGCTGGGTAACCACAAATACCTTGGCTTGTGTCATAGGTCGGCCGGGAGGTCCTCTGGGTGGCTGACCTCTACCTGCTGATACACTAGGTCTACTGGAAGGAGTAAAACCTGTATCGAGTGCCCCTCTCTAATCCTAACCTCTACCAGCTGAAATTGGCCTTCCGTGACCGGGTGCCACTATAGCTAACCCACGCGTAGGCTAATCGGGTGGACATTCCTTGCAAAATGTCTCGACTGGCCCACATTCAGAATAAACACGGCATTCCCATCCCCGCAGATTCCCTCCGTGAAACCTCTCACACTTCTTCTTACTCCATTGTTGTCTCGGAGTCAAGAAGTTCTTAGTCGATGGTTTTATCGAACTCGACTGGACTCCATACTCCCGACCGCCTTACCACCCGCCCATGGCAGCCTTCTCCTTCCTTCTTGACTTCTTTTACTCAGATCCACCTGGAGTCCAAGTAGATCCATCTCTCTTTGGCCCTTACGAACCCTGTGCAATCTTAGGAGCTAATCCTAAACTCCTCTCTATCCTGATGGCAGCCTCAACCACCTGTCCATATTGAGTACAAGAAACTAACGCCACAATACTCTTGATCTCTTTTCTCAGGCCCACTGCAAACCTCTTACCTTTTTGTACTTCGTGGTCACAAAATGGAGGAACATGTAGCACTAGTTCTGAGAACTTCTTTTCGTAATCTGACACCGACATGGTCCCCTGCTCGAGCTTGAAAAATTCTTCAATTTTCCGATCTTTATAAACTGTAGGGTAGAATTTCTCTAGAAACTCCTTAAATCAGGTCCGTGACACCCCTCTAGCAATCGTCTATGTACTGGCTTCCACCAGTCAAGTGCTTTGTCTCTCAATAGGAAAGCAGAATATGTTACCATCTGCTCATCGGAGCATCCCATAACACTGAACACCCTCTCATTACCCTCTAGCCACGACCATGCCTTTTCAGGATCCCCTATTCCATCATAATTTATTGCCCCTAATTTCCTTGCCCCTAATTTCCTTACCCTCTCAATGGACACTGTCAGCTCACGGGATTGACAAAATGTTGTGGCTAAAATATGAGCCATCTGATCAAGAGGTATATTAACTCTCGTTGGCTCTGGAGGACATGATGGTCCTGCTTGTGAAGGCTTTGAAGGAACAGGAGGTGGAATAGGAACATTAACGGACTATGTTCCTCAACTAGAGCAGACAACTCTATAGGAACCCTCCCCTTAGCTGGACGGCCTCGATGACGCATTTTCTGTAAAATTTAAACATATCATATGTTATAAAGTTCATATGACATTTAAATTGTCAAAATAACTTATGCACCTTTAAATAAAACATTAAATCATTTTAGGACATGGAGACTTTTCAAACCACCATAACATTTCAAAACCTTAGCTTTGATACCACGTCAAGGACCTAAGCAACCCGGATTTCCTCTTCTTAACCCGAGGGACCCTCCCTGCACTCCTGCGGATTTGAGAAAACATTTCTTTTAAACCCTTTTTAAAAATTAATCCGTGGAGCGAACCCATTTATACAGTTATGATTCCATTAAAACCTTATTAAACATGGTGAGAATTTTTCTTTTCTTTTCTTTTAAACATTAAACCCTTTTTATACGATTAAATATTTTGCAGAAAATCGAATAGAGTTTCATTTATTTTTCGAACATTTCCTAATTTTATAACACATGCAATAAAACATTTTACACTCCCAATAATGTTCATTTACTCCACATCCAACTATGGGACATCAAGTCCACCACAAGCAATTTCAAATTAAAATTTAAAATCATTTTCTGAACACCATAGAAATATAAACAATATTTTTATAACCGTTAGGCTCGAGTCGGGGATTACACTCAACCGCCTCTGTACCTCTACCACACAGAGGATCAAAGCTCTCGTAGTTCATTTCTTTAAAACATATATACATTACAAAATAAAGGTGCACAAGTAGTTATTTACAAAAAGGTCTATACATTTCAAAAAGTGGTCATCAAGTGAGATGGAATTGTCACTATGCCTAAGGATGCTCGAACTGCTCATCAATCTCTACCCTAAAAACATTTTATAAAACATTTGGAAAGAGGGTGAGCTAAAAGAGCTCAGTGAGAGCACAATTCATAGGAAAATAATGTTTCCAGATATAGTTCAAATACAATGTGTAAAACAATTGTATAAATATCTCATTTCAATAAACATTAACTATACTTTCTTTTCCTTTTTTTTTTTTTTTTGAATCTGTCATATCCACCTAATCCGCCTACTGTTAACTACCGCTGCCCACGGTTAACCTCTACTTAAATAAGCCTTACGATCACCCATGGCCCAAAAGGGAACCTCCGATAAATCATGCCTTTTTTTTAAATACCATTGCACTATGGAATAAATCACATCGAGCGTTGGTAATCTTTTCGTACTTTTCATGCATATGGCAATATGCATCACTCTTCCCTTCCCTCTATAAAAAAAAATCATATCCCTTTCCCATGTACCATGCAAGCTTAAAGCACTTTAGTCGACTTTCCTTTAAATTTTATCTTTGTAACATAGGGTAACCATGGATTAAATGTAAATATTTTCATATAAACATATATATATATATATATATATATATATATATATTCCATTAATATGGAAACCATATATCATGCTGTAAAACTAAAAACCATAATCATTTCATATTTCCTCAACATAATTAAAGTCAAAGAAAACCACATTCCTTTTCATTTAAACATTTATAATATAGATATATGAAAGCATATATGTTTGTAACCATTAATATATATATATATACCATATATATATATATATATCTCTCATATTCCATAAACATTTACATTTTCCTCACCTTAGTTATTTAAGCCTTTTTCCTCCTTTAAAACCTTCTTCCACCTTTGTCATTAATCACTTTCCTCACAAGTCACATTATCCATAAAATCCATCAACATTCATACCTTAACAATAATCAATTAAATAAGTAACTATAATATACTTTCTATTGAGTGAAAGCAACCCTTAAGCATTTTCTTATTCAACTTAATCTCAACTTCACCAATTCACTTCCAATTAAATTAAGGCTCATGACAACATCATTACAAGACTTAAATCAAGCCATGAGCATACTTAAAGTGAAAAACCAATAATGCCCTTCACCTTAGTAAAAATTACATTTATACTTTAATCAATTCCGTTTCTTAAAATTTTACTTCTAATACATTCCATTAGGCATTTAATCACTTCCAATTGATTAAAATCATTTGAAACTCAACTACTTCTCTAGGGTCGCCGAATCCTACATGTCCCACATTCATAATTATTTCTTCAATTTCTTCCATTTTCTTCCAACAATTACATTTAACAATTCCTTAAATGACATTGATTCAATTAAACTAAATCAAACCAATGCATTTCCAAATCAAACCCTCTCTTGGCCAAACCCTCTCTATGTTATATCTCATTTTCTTTTCAACTTTTAATTTCATAAATTCCTTCAAATATTCAAGTAATGTCATTAAATCAATTAAAATCAATCAAACAACATCACTTCCCTTAACATCCAATGTTGACCTAAATTTACAACTCTTATAATCTCACTCTTTCTTTTCAATTTCTTAGCAAAATCAATATAGAATCATGTCAATTTAATAGCTAAAGCCTTAACATAACTCAATTGAAGGTTTAAATAAATAAATCCATAAACCCTAATTGCTTACCTTAATAGTTTTGGGTTCTTGGTGTTAACTCGAATTTCAATGAAATCTCTTGTTCAAATCTACATAGAGACATACAAAGTGTAAAACCCGAGAAAATTCTAATTTTCTGAAAAAGGGTAAAATGGTAATTTCCGTCAAAATCTGAAATTTTTCTAGATCTCAGATGATGAAACGGACTTCACCGTTGGAATCATCTCACGAAATCTAGCTACCACGTCGAATTTAGACCGATTAGAGGCAGAGTCGGGATTTGCGTTTGAGAGCGTAGAGGATGTGGGATGCGGTAAAATGGCTTGTGAGAGACGTGTGATGTGACAAAGTCGCTTCTTCACGTGTGCGCATGTAATAGCATGTTGCGTGATTAGTGAAATGATGAAATGAATGGATTAGATTAAATCGTGTGTCGAAAATCAAGTAGGGACAAGATGTTGAAAAGATTAAATGAGAATAAGACAAAAGAGGAGAATAGTTTTCTTCTCCATGGAAACACAAAAAATCGGCAATGAGGTGGGATTTGAGGTTTTAGAGAGAGAGAGAGCTACCCTCTCTAAATTTCCGTCGTTCGGACCAGTCGGTTAAACTGAGCTAAGAAGTAAAAGCGGTTCACATAGAGAGACTGCGTGAACGCAGATTTTGTGGAGTTCAAGGCTGTATTTCCAGAGGTAGGATATTTTCCTACTTGGTTTTGATAACATTGAAAGTATTTTATGGATGGAGATTTGTTGAGGCCTAGAAGGTCGTGTTATCATCCCAAAGCTTTGAATCGGTGAAGAAATGCAATTATTATTAGTGTGAGCAGTGCGACTTGAGGTTTCACTATTCCGTATTTTGTGATGTTAGGTGATTCAAAATGAATTTCTTGTATTTGTTAATTAGCCCATGTGGAAGGCTAATTTTGGTGTTGATGATGTGAATTTAATAACATGAATTGTGTGAATTAGTTAGTATGATAATATATACATGTTTTATATATTAGCATGAGTTGTTAGGATTAAGCATAAGTAAAATTACTTATCTTGTGCAAATTGTACTAAGAATATTAGGAGTGAGTGCAAACATGAAAGAAAATAAAAGGAAAATGTTTGTGAAAGAATTTAAACGGAAGATTTTCAGGAGAATTGTGTTAGAAGATTGTCCAACAATTCCGCGTGGAGGGCCCATGATTGTTTAGGAAGGTTATCAGCAGTCGTATCGGAAGGTAGTCAGTATGTTTTACTAAATCTCGGTAGTGAGTTTTGAGAACAAAAGCTTTGTTTTGGCCCCGGATATTTTCTTTCGTATTCGGGCAGGCATGTGTGGGGGAGTCGGTGAGAGTGAGACATGGAATTGGGCATGTAGACATTGAGTAGGATCATGTATTTGCTTAGGTGTGATTGTTTGCCATGACATGTGTGCACTTAGGCGGTAACCCATATAGGAAGCCTCACTCTGGGTTGCTCCATACTGTCGAGGGATCGTGGCCCCAGTGTGGGAGCGATTATGAAACATGTATTAAATTATTAATTTTAATACGTCAGAGCTGTGATGAAGTGTATCAACTCTTGAACTATTGGTATATAGTTGATAGGTAATTTTGTGAATATTGATGCATTAGCCCAAGTGGCCATTTTTACTCATTTTAAATTGCATATGGACCCGATGTGGTCGTTGTGAAAATTTGGGACAGGTTGTACCTTGGGTAGAATTCCCTATACAAATGAGACTCTGCTCGATTTTTGTGAGTGGTGTAGGTTCGCCGACGTCGCGAGCCTTCCGTGGGTGACAGGTTGTTAACGAATGCAGAAATGAGGGTTATGCAGAAAACTCATTTACACCATCATATAACAATTTTCCTCCATTAACCTTCAAATTCACATAGACTAGTAAGTGATCTCACCTTAAAAACTTGCTTTTTCACTTAGGGTTTGATCTAGGGCACTTCATGGACATGATGAGCACTTGATGGACTTGATGGCATGAGAATTGCTTGAATGGCTTGGAAAGGAATTTGAATTTTCTGCTCTCATTAGTGAAGTGCTTCACTTTGCTTCCTTTTGCCTTTCAAGTACAACACGTGTCTTGTGAAAAGACAAATAAATGCACTTTAAATGATCTTTTAAATGCATACAATTTTACTTTCAAATTGTCGTAAATTAATATTCGTTGTTGTAACATCTTACATTCTCATTGAAATTATATGTAACTAACGCAGTCAAGCAATGGTAGGCATATAAAATCCTTTAACCAAACCATAGTTAAGGAACAGCTAACTCTCATGGTTTCGCTAACACAAAGATCCTTTTAACCTTGGTGCTTTAACTAGCAAGGTTAAGTTTTTTTTTGATTTTTAGTTAACTTTAACTCATCCATTAACCATGGTTAAGTTAACTAATTTATGATAATCAAAATTTATGAGCTGCCAATGATGAGTTTTGTGTGTGGATCATGAAAACTTATGGCCTTGTTGTGTGGGTTCTTCTTTGCTTACTTAAATTAGAACTGCTAATTAAAATGGGCAATCTTGGCCAGAAATAATACCCACTTTTCTTAGATGAAAACAAAAATGTTGAGTGATCGTCCAATGTGAAATTGTTGACTATGGAATCTTCTATTAAACTGTTTCTGTCATGAACATTCACTTTAAGAAAAATTCTACACAAGATATTTTTAAAACTATTTTAAAATGACATTTTAATCATTAAATCGTCGATACGATTTAATAAGCTTAAATGAATTAAGTTTGTCAGTTTTAGTTTGATACCGATACATTGTCTGAACGTTTACAGATTTTGGTATTTTGAAAGAATTATTATTCATTTATTTATTCCGTCGAATATATAACCTATCGAAAACAAAATTCTATTCCATGGAAGCGATAGAATTAAAGATTAACACACTCAGCCTTTGCAAGAGCCATCCCCCAAGAAGACCTTTTTGAAATTCACGATTTGGTTATTGACACCGTCGATAAATCTGTTTGCAATTGCTGATTGTGGTGGTGAGTGGGTGTTCAGGGCTTTTGGATTTATATTATTTCATGGGTTTTCATTGCTGGGACCAGCAAAGTTGGCTTCCGTTTGTTTGCTTGCAAATTCTGAATAACATCATGTTTGTCATCTCATAGTGCATCTTTGAATACAATAATTTATTTTAAAAGTAACAATTCACCTTATTTATTATAAATCCATATGTTGTTTCTATGATTACATAAGTTTAACAAACATCATTTTTCTATCAGCTCTCACTGGTCTTGTCTTTAGAAAAACATCACCGAATTTTGGTTTAAAAAAACCAAAAAATTTAACAATTCTATATTTGCCCATATGTTTGATTTCTATAGGAATTGCTTGCAATGTAAATGAACATCGTTTTCTATCACTCTCACTAGTCTTGTCTTTAAGAAAAAACACCACTAGATTTTTGTTTTAAAAAAAACAAAAAAATTTAACAATTCTATATTCATCCATATGTTTGATTTCTATTGAAAATTTGAAATATTATACAAAACATATCAAAACTTGAATAGTTTCTAATATTATATTGAATATATTTCAAACTTGAACTTTTTCTTTTAATTTATTCCTTCTTTCTTCAATTGTATTCGTTTTTTAATTTTATATTACAGTTATGGATTTTTGAGTCCTAAGTGTGGATTCTAATGATGGTGCAAATGTTTGAAAATACTCGAAACTAAGAGTATTGTTGCTACTAATGCTTCTATTGGTTGTGGTACTAGTGATAGGACTAGTGTATTATTAGTGGTAAAGGAATTCGTAGTGATGTTGAAAGAAATTGTAGTAAGGTGAAAGATGTTAATATATAGAGTGTGGGAATCATTATGAAAAATTAGTTTTGATAAAAATTCTGGGGCGGAAAAATGTGTAAATACTCTCTAAAAGTTTATGAAGGCTTTGCTCTTTATAATTCAGATAATGGAACTACCCATTTAGACACTATGTCCAAAAAAGTGTCATTGATTCTCAAATACAATTATGTATAGGTGCCATGTTGGTTGATCATTTGGGGATGTTAGGTCTCGAAAAACTTGATCGTAAGGCTTATCGAGATGCTCTAGATGTTTTATAATGCGCGATGGCGCGTTTAGTGATGAAATGAAGGGGTTTTAGCGATGAGAATGAGGTTTTGAATCAATTTTAAACTGTGTGGCTTATTCTTATTTGAGAGTTGTTGGAATGTACTTAGAAGTGAAAACAAACTAAAGCATGTGGTTAATATTTACCACGTAGAATTTGTTTAAGCTTTTGATGTATGGCGCTATTCTTGCTCAAGGCTAGCTAAATGACTGTGATGGCTCATGCTCTTGAGTGATAAGTGGAAGTTAAATAGTGATGCTTGCATTTTTGTGGTTAGAGAGTCCAGTGAAATAATTTTTAGTTTGTGAATTTTGGTGTTCTGTTTCAGAAACTCTATTTGGTTTTGATGTTGTTGGATTGTAGCCAAAGAATAACATAGTTTGCTAAAAATGCTATCTTTACAATGTGGCCCACAGATTACATTCTACTGTTGCATTTTAATCATTTTAGTTAGATTTTGGATTATTCAACAATGATTATCAACAATCCATAATTATGATTTTTGATGATTAATAGTTTTTAGTATTGGGTTTGTAATATTCAAGTAGTTGGTTATTCAGATTGCATCATAACATGATAATTTGTTTACAGTTAGCTATTGGGAAGTGATTTATCAAATAAAAGAATTTATTAATTTAACATTTTTTTGTACAGGCTGGGTTGGACGGGTATAGGGCTGGGTTGGGCTAGCAAAATAGCAGCCCGATTTAAATTAGGCCCGGCCCAATGCAACCCGATTTAATTAGGCCCATTGTGGCCCAGCCCGTCCACCCAAATTGCCAGCTCTAGGTTTAGTGGGGGAATATGGCTTCTCTGGAAGGAACCCATCCAGCTCATCATCCTAAAATCACATCCCGAATCCATCAATATGAAAGTTTCCATGCAAGGATCACAGTACTGGGCTTCTCTCTATAGTTTAAAGCAACCCAACCCCATCCTTAAGGAAACTCCTTTAGTAGGAGTTGAACCAAAATGTTCTCCCTCTAATTGATCCATGGCTTATTGAAGACTATACGCTTATGGAGTCTCACGTGTCCAAGTGTCTGGATCCAGAACATTCTGCTCCTCCTTTTTATGTGGGTTGTATTGTTTGTAGCTATAGGTATGATCTTTCTTGATGTAATAAACTTTCATATTTCAATAAAGTAGAATCGAAGTTTCTTACTTTACCTTTACATGGTATTAGAGCAGGACTATTCCTATGAAAATTTTCTTTTACTTTCTCATGAACCAAACAAGAGGATTGCATCAGAAATCTGATGAAGATAGGGATGGTGACGAATCAACAAGAATCTAGATCAAGTCATGTGACTTTTGGAAACTTAAGAGGAGCGAACACAGAAAATCAAAACCTTAAAGGAGCTAACACTGAAAATCAAAAACTCAAAGGAGATAGCACTTCTCATCATCTTCTCGAGGATGAATTAATGATCCTTCATAATTCCGATCATCCAGGAATGATCTTGGTGTCGGCACCGCTAACAGGAAACAATCGCTAGTCTTAGAGTAGATCAGTACAAATAACGTTAGGAGCGAAAACGAAGTGAAGCTTTATCAACGAAACATCTACACAGTCGGAAGTAGATTCACCACATTTTTCCAATTAGAAAAAGGCAGATTGTATGGTTTTGTCATGGTTGCTGAATTCCATATCATAGGATATCTCGGAATCTTTCATCAATGCAAGCTCCTCATAGGATCTTTAGCAAGAAATTGAATCACGATTCGGGGAGAGCAATGGTCATATGATATACCAGATCCAGAGGCAAATCAACACTACAACTCAAGGTAATTTAACTATTACACAATATTATTCGAAACTCAAAAGATTGTGAGACGAGTTAGCATATTTAGAGCTAATTCCTACAGATCTACAAAGGCTATTGGAGACATTGTTGAATCTCACAAACTTATGTAGTTTTTAATGGGACTCAGTGAAGATTATGATAACTCAAAGGATCAGATACTTCTTATGGAACCAATACCGTTTATGGGCAAGGTTTACTCCATGATGCTGAAAGTTGAAAAATAGAAAGCCACAACATTTATGGAAAATTTTCAGATCTCTAGTAACGGAAGTGGACAAGGAGGAAGAGGCATTCCTCAAACAAAACCTGGATATAATGTTGGCAATTTATACACTAATACCAAAGGAATCTCTACACGAAAGGGAACCTACATAATAACTGAAGAGGCTACTTGAGATAAGGAGAATCAATATTGTGAACATTGTGGGATGACATGTCACACCATGGGAAATTGTTTTAAAATTCATGGGTATCCAGATTGGTATAAGACACTCAAACAATAGAAAATGAAAGGACATGTGAGAGCAAATTTTGTTGGAACACTACTAGACACACCATCAAATGTAATGGCTATGATGAGCTTCCTCATGAGAATGTTAGTCATATCCCAACCTCAATGACATAGATATATCAAGCATTATACAAAGGGAAATAGCAAAGTATTTGAAGGATAAAGGGAGCTCTACACAGGCTCCTTTTGCTCAGACAAATTTTGTAGGTATACCTTTGAATCCAATATTGAGTTGCAACCTACATTCTTCTGATATAAAACTAGAAAAGGGTTCTTGGATAATAGACACATGAGCTTTGAATCACATGTGTCATGACTTGAACATGTTCGATGAAATTACAAACACAAACCCGCCACTACCTGTTTTCTTCCAGATGGAAGCACTCGTTTGGTCTATAAAACTGGGCGAGTGACTCTCTCCAAAGACATATCTCTTACCATTGTTCTCTACCTACCTAGTTTCAATTTCAATTTGTTGTCTATTCATGCTCTCTGTGCTTCTACTAATCTCAATTTTAGCTTCTCTTATGTCTCTTGTTCCTTGCAGGACCCGAAGACTAGAGAAGTGTTGGTTGTGGTCAAGGTTGTGGGTACACTTTACATCCTTGATCACATTGTTGCTCCTACCATTCGTCTCACCTCTGTAGTATTCAATGTGCACTCTACTACTCCCATTTGTCCTAAACATCCACATATGAATAAGGATGCAAAATTTGTAAGCCTTTGGCATAAACGTCTAGGCCATTCCTCAATTGAACTTTTAAAACACATTTCTTTCTTATCTGAGATTGCATCTTCCGATTTTACAAAATGTGATGTATGTCCTTTAGCAAAGTGTCAAGCTTACCTTTCTATCCCCGTGTCACTCATACCAATTCCGTTTTTGAATTAATCCATGTGGATCTTTGGGGACCTTATCAGCTTGAGTGTCAAAATGGTACTCATTTTATGGTCACCATTGTTGATGACCATAGTCATGCAACTTGGACCTTCCTTATTTCTCGTGCAAATCACAAACTTTATCCATCCTTACCAAGTTTATCAAAATGGTTGCAATGCACTTTCACAAAAATATTCAGACCCTGCATTTGGATAATGGAACTGAATTTTGCAACACTGCTTTCCAATCCCTTCTTGCACACCACTGACATCCTTCATCAAAGGAGTTGTGTATACACCCCTCAACAAAGTGGTGTTGTTGAATGCAAACACAAACATCTACTACAAACTGCCCGAGCATTACTCTTCCAATCTTCTCTTCCTAAATTTTTTTAGGACCATGCCCTCCTTCTGGCCACATTCTTAATAAATCGTCTACCTTCCTCTATTTTAGATTGGAAGACCCCTTATGAAATTCTTTATAATAAGCCTCCTTATTATTCAGTTCTTCGTTGTTTTGGGTGTTTGTGTTATGCCACCAATATCCAACCTCATAAAGACAAGTTTTCACCCCGAGCTTCAAAATGCATTTTCCTTGGTTTTCAGCATGGTTTCAAGGCATATAAACGGTATGACCTCCACTCTCATGTTGTTTTCTTTTCTCGGGATGTAGTGTTCCATGAGGACACTTTTCCTTTTTCTTCTTCCATCCCATCATCTCCACCACTATCCCTGCCCCTACCAGTACGTGACACCACTTCTCCACTACCACAATCCACCATTTCTCTTTCTTCTTCTGGTCATTTGTCTTCACCTCCTCTATCACCTGTTTGTTCTCAATTTCAGGCCCCTTCTCCTTCTCCTGCAATCACTCAGCACACTACTAGACTTTGCCATCCACCTGCTTGGCTTCATGACTACGTGACCAATTGTACAGTGACCGTGCCCACACCTGCTTCTTAGGCTTCCACTACGAGTCCATCCAACTTGCCTCTTTCTTCCCTTCAGCCATCATCTCTCCCTAATACTATGTCCTATAACCAAGCTTGCTCCTTCCCAGAATGGCGTCTATGTACAAGAGAAATCGACATTGAGGACTAACAACACTTGGGAGGTCACCTCTCTTCCTTAAGGAAAAACTCCAATTGGTTGCTGGTGGATCTTCAAAATAAAAACTTCATCTTGATGATTACATGGGGAGTTGGTTGAGAGTCATCGAAGGAATGAAGGCTGGCAAGTAAAACGAGAAGTCATTCTGATGGATCTCTGGCCTGGTATTTAGAGATCTTAAGATCTAGGTTGAAGGGATAACTAAATTGTGGAAGAGATCCACTTTTATGTAAAGTGAAGTGGGCGAGCCGGAGGAATTGAATAGAGGCGCGGTCGCATTAAACTCTTGTAAGCAGGGCGCGTGTCGTAAGTAGAAAATGGACGTAAAAGTGAAGCCCGAAATGTTTTAGGAAGATTCTGTGTGGAATATGTCATCGTACACACGATAGCGAAACGGTTGAGGATGTCGTAATCTCTTGTTTAGTTAGTAGAGTAAACGTATTTACTGATGGAAGGTTGGTAGCGCCTCTCACTATGTAGGTTTCAATTGTTGAATCTATCACCCGACCTTTGGAAGCTTTGGTCATGAATGTCATTCATGTGGAGAATTGTTGGTAATATGTAGTGAATGACATTCATTGTAGGAGTGTTGAATGTCATTTACTCGGCAGGAGCCCAAACGTTTGGCTTGTTGAAGGTTAAGGGTCTCACCTTTATCCCTTTAAAGGTGAGGCTTCTCTTGTTTAAAAAAATAATTTTTTGTTCCTTTTGAGTTTCCTATAAGAAAAAGGAAGAGGAAGAGTGAGTTCGGTTAGGTATTGTCTGAGAGTGTTGATTGGGTGATAGTTTCGATCACAGTTTTAGTCGTCGGAGTAGTATCAAGGTCTTTCGAGGTCTTCTTTCGCGTATCGTTTATCTTGGGAGATGGGCGTCGGCTTTTCTTTTGAAACGTTGAAGGAGACGGCGAATGCATTTAGGAGATTGTGACTCTCTGCGTGGCTCGGCATCCACCGTTTATGATCGACATTTCTTTTGTAATTGTTTTTCCTTTTTTTGTTTTTGTTTTTATATTTTTTCTCCTCCCTCATCTTTTGTTTTCCTGTAAGGAGAGAAATTTAGTAACAAAAATTGATATTAATTATATTACTAAACATATTTAATTCATTAAATGATTTAAATAATTTGTATCAAATCATTAGTTTGATTTATTGATATCATCTAAATCATTTGAATTCCTTATCAATCATCCTAAAGTCGTTGGATATGGTTTTGTCACGTAATAGGGAAAGAAAAAAAACGTGGATTCTTTTTAAATGTATATTTTTCCTCAAAACTCCCATGAGAGCCCACTTCAGAATTAGGCCCAAAATTTGTGGCTTACCAAAGAAACTCAGGCCCAGTCCACCAAACTCTCCCGCCTAAATCCCACTAAGTCGCTCCATCTTCCATCTTTTTCCCGCCATTTCGAAGTTCCTCCACCCCGAACTCATCCTCCGCCTTCATCCAGATCTGCGATCCGAGATACCGATACGACGTCGTATGCATCTCTCACCCTTTCCCTTACGCTAGATTCCATTTGATTCCTTTCTTTCCCTCATCTATCATCGTTTTAGGGTTCACGGTTTTTGCTTGAACACGCTCTAATGCGATTGCTCTCAGTTTAACAACTATGCAATTGACAAAATTCTTTTCAATCTTCATCATTTCGATTGCTTGATTCTGTTAATGTTACAGTACTCAAAATGACCATGGAAGAAGTCGGAAGTGGGAGAGATGCCGCTGAAATAGATAGTTTTGACCCTGAAGGCAAAAGAAAAGAGGCGAGAAAATTCCGTTCCGGATGGATTCAATGCTAACTATCTCAAAGTTTACTATGGTATGCTTGTATGATTTTAGTTGTTGTTAGGAGTTCTTCAAGTTTAAAGATTATGAGATTTTGTTCAAAATTTATAGAATTGCTTGCTAGAACAAATGGGTTTAAGTTTCTGCTGGTTCTTCATTCGGGAGACTGTTTTTATCTATCTAATTAGTGATGGAAGTTGGATTCCCTCAATAAAATAACATAATTTCAAGTTATTTGAGAAAATGGCTTATGGGCGTTAACAAGAAGGGATTTTAACATTTCATTTAATCTAAGGGGAAGATTTTGTTTCATGCAGGGAAGCTTTTTCCTCACTCGGACTTGTTCAAGTGGATGTCCTATGGAAATGGTAATTCTAGCATTCTGATGAGCATGAGCCGTCCGTTTTCTGTCTCATATACATACATAATGCTTTCTTGATTACCTTGTTTCTTGATTGCTTGTCTGTAGATGGGAAGCATCCTGCCTGCGATCAGTCCTACATTGGCCGAAGAGAATTTTCTTTCACATTAGATAATGACATTTACTTGCGGTTCCAGTCTTTCAACAGCATCCACGATATGGAAAATTCCATCAAAGACAAATGTCCATTCAAAATAGATATCGGGCCAGTTTACAGTGTGGATCCAGCTAAGAGGCATGCATATGCACAATCAGGCGACAATGTTTTTACTCCAGTTGAGAGGGAGCTAGTTTTTGATATTGTAAGCAAGCCAAATTCCAAACTGAGTGGTTGCACTCAACTTAAGTTTAATGACTTATTGATAATTTGGTGTTGTTTTGACTTCTAATTTTGTGCAGGATATAACAGATTATGATGATGTCAGATACTGCTGCTCGGGTGCTGATGTTTGTTTGGATTGCTGGCCACTAATGACAGTAGCTATTAAAGTGATTGATACCGCCCTCAGAGGTAGAGTATACGTGTCTGTGCATTCAACTGAGAATTACCTTTTTGGTGTTTCTTGTCTTCAATATTTCATGAATCTCTTTTGTTGCAGATGATTTTGGGTTTAATCACATTCTCTGGGTGTATAGTGGTCGACGTGGTGTCCATTGCTGGGTTTGTGATAGAAAAGCAAGAAGGTTATAATTGCATATTTGGAAATGTATCTTCTTTTTCCTTTGGTTTCTTATCTGTATTGTGACATTTAAAAGTTTGGATCTTGCTTCTATCATTTCCAGGTTGACCAATGAACAGAGGGCTGCTATTGCTGATTATTTCCGGGTCTACAAGGTGAATATCAATGTTTCTGAAATAATATAAGAGAGATTGCAGTTTTCATGGCATTGAGTTTAATGAAAGCTGCTGATTCTGTTTTTTCTTAGGGCAATGAATAGCCAGAAAAAGTCTCTTTAGGAGGTGCTTCTCTCCACCCTTTCCTTGTGTAAGTGTTGGTATTTGTTATTCCCTCAACCCCCTACTCAGGAAGGAAAATATTTCCTGTACTAAGACAATCCAAGCTCTGCAGGCGTTCATATATTGAAGTTCTGAAGGATTTTTTCGAGGAGAAGTTACTCCCTGGTCAAAAGTTATTTTCAACTGAAGACAGATATGAGAAGATCCTAGAAATGATTCCTGATGAATGTATAAATACAACTCTTATCCATCTTTTAAACATGTACACAGCTCTTTGTCAATTCCTGCAATAATAAAGTTTCTTTATTGAATAGCTGTACAAATTATGCATTTGAAGCAATTACTTCAGAGCTTCGGGGAAAGTGGCAGGAAAACAGGCGGTCATCCATATCAAAAGAAGATATTAATGCCATTTTAACGAACAAGCTTCAAACATGTGTTTGCAATCTGGAAGCTTTGGTAGCGGTGCTTGACCTTAACCTCCTCTTCATGGTATATAAAACTTTATGTTGAAAATCTATACAAACACATCTGGAAAATAGCAGAAAACTCGGATATTTGAGGCACTTATTTCTCCCAAGGAATTCTCAAGTATTTGGATTGCTATAATTTCAATTATTTGGACTAGAGATTGCGCACCTGGCAGGCAGCTATTGTGCTTTCTCTTGTGATTATTTCTTGAGGAACATGTCTTGACCCCATAAGTTGATTGGCTTGCTATCTGTCCGCTTAAATGCTTGATTCCCTCTCCATCAATGATAAGCATTTTAGTTTTGCAAGACTAGTTAGCATATTTTTCAGAATCTACAAGCTGTTTTTCCACTTTATATGTTGGACTATCAAGACTTTATATATTCAACAAATGAATGAGTTCTCTCCTGGTACATGAGTGTTGAGAAAAAAATATTCGATATTGAAAAATGTGGTCCAATGTTTTGAACTAAAGTTACATTTTTCCTGGTCCATGTTTCAGGCACAAGGTCTTCGCAGGTGTGTTGAAGAGATTGTGTTCTCTTATACCTACCCTAGGCTTGATATGGAGGTTTGTACAGCTGCTCTTCTCAACAAATTTTTTTCTTGCCACTTGAGTGCGTTGTCCTTGGGGTAATCAATCAGTCCAACCAGAGTCCCTACAATGGATACAATTATTCCTTTGGACTCAAGTGCCACCGTTCTGAACCTGGATTTTGTGTGCTAACTGACACTGATCTGTCTGTTGGTGTGCTAACTCACACTGACCTGTCTGTTTCTGTTTCAGGTTTCAAAACACATGAACCATTTGCTGAAGGCACCATTTTGTGTGCACCCAAAAACAGGTTAGGGTCCAGGATATTTGTTACTTTTGAAATATCAATGTACATGATGTGGGAAAATCTGTAATTGGGAAGTTTTCTGTTTAGCATAGTCTTGAGAATATCAAGGATTGAATTTTATCAAATATCGATGTTGGAAGTCAATATATCTCATGAACCTTGAATATTTTTCTGTTTTCAACAATCTGTTATGTTTTTGAGCTGTCTAGAGCTCCTTGTAGCTACTATTGTAATATGTTACTGGGAATTAATTTTATTCCATACTACCAGGTCGTGTGTGTGTTCCTATTGACCCAAAAAGTTGTGAGGAATTTGATCCTACCAGTGCACCAACTCTTTCCAAGGTAAGCATGTACTTGACCAATGTTTATATCTCTCAGATCGACATCCTTATCCATCTGCCTTATATTATTCTGGCATGTATGTAGGGTGAGGCCATTCTGTCATAATGCTGTCTTGTGCATAGCTGATAGTCCTAATGAAATGATTTTAGCCTTTTCTTTTTCCCTTGTAAAGTTCAATATAATATACTGGTTTTCAGATTGTGACTGATTTATCAACCTTTTATTCTGAAAGAGGATGGAAGATGATGTATGAATGTATACATACACATATCTGCAGCATGATATCATGGTTCCTTGTTTAATATAATCTTCTGTTCGCCCATGACCATGAGTTTTGTTTGAATTTTTTTTTTTCAAATTTATTTCTGATTTTTTCAAATCTGCAGCTTTTGGAAGAACTTAACATGGGAGGTTTCAGAGCAGATGCTGATGATGGTATGCTAATAGAATCATAGCCTACTCTCTTGTTTCTGTCTCCCTGGATAAACCATTATCTTGTTAAACTTACTGGACAATTCCAAAATCCATTCAAGGATATCTTTGTTATTTTTCCAAGGAAATCCATCAGAAACAGTGCTATTAGAATGATGCAAAAGATAGGCCTAACTCTTCATCTGGGATTTTTCAATTTAGTATTGCAACATAAAATTTGAAAAAAAAAATCCATGAACAGTTTAAATGTTTCATTTGAGTGTCCAAATTTTAGTTAGGATAACATAATGAAGGAGATTATTGAACCCTTCTTGAGACCCTTCTATTCTATTAAAAGATGTACTTTGACTTTGTGGTTTTTACCTGCTGGCAGATTGGGAAGAACTATCACTTTCAAAATCAGTCAAGTTTTTCAGATCGTCATTTTTGCAGCCTTTACTGAAGTCCAGCAAGGTATATTGAATCCTATTTAAGTTTTCCCATACTAGCTAGGCATGCCATTGATTGTAATAATTTAACATTAGGTTGTTGATTAGGGGCTCACAGGCTTTACTACTAAATTAGGTCGGATTTTAGTTTAAAGCATATTTTCAAGTTAATGACTGACCATATATACTTCTATAGCTCTGGTTCAAACGATGTTAAGCTTGGAAATCAATGTAGAAAGTCCTCTCTGCTCTAGTTTTCCCTACGCCTGAAGCTTGGTATTTTATTTCTCCTAAGTAAAGGGAGGTTTTCTTCCTTCAATTATTTACTTCTGGTGGGATGCCCTTTTCAGAGAGGCTCATGTATCCTTCATGTTTTCGTTTCTTAAAAAGTCTTGCATAGTCATACATACACTCTTTTCCTTGTATACAAATTTTTCAAAGAAACTAATAGTCTTAGAGAATGAGAAAGTGCTTGTTTGGCCACTGTTTTTTCAAGGAATTTTGTTCTATTAGAGCATGGAAAAATGCATTGGCAAATTTTAGATTTATTTATCTTAGGGGATGGAGGTGCAAATTTGAGAAAAAGAACAGACCAAGTAAAGTGTTTTTCACAATTGAGAAAAAACAGACCAAGAAAAGTGTTTTTCACAATTGAGAAAAAACAGAGAACAAAGAAACATAATACTGAACTTCTGAATCCCTGAATATTGCAGGAGGAGATGGAAAGTGCCTACAACTCCAAGCTTCAGCTCTCAAAGAATTCTCTCAGTTGGTAGTGCTTTTCCTGTTTATTTTTGTTTACTCTCCAGTGCTGTTCATAGAAGACCTCTCAGAAGTAGACCAGGACCTTTCACCTGATGCAGGAAGTGCTGAGTTAATGCGATCATTGAACACTATGGCTGTGTTTATGATGTGAAATGTCTTGCAAAATTCTGTTCAATTATGAAAGAATTTAAGTAATTTTGCATCCACACAACAAAGTGATTCCTTGTTCGATTAATTTGAAAATGAATCCATTTTTTCCTTACACATGTATTAAGTAGATAGAAGAAGCATTCAGGTGGCTCATGTTATTATCCTCGAGATATATTTACTCCGGAACATTTTATGGAGTCAGTATTCAGGTTTAGGCCTCTTGTATCCATTCGTTTTAATTTTAAAGCCCAATTTGCAAATGGAGACACTTCCATGGTGTAGTGAACAATGGGCAACTATTAGGTTGGGGTGGCTCATGTTTTCTCTTTTTCAAAATATGCTTAAAGCTAAAGCTTTAAAAAATAATCAGTATTTATTTCCAGTTTGAGCGGGAATCGATTAAAAATAATAATAAATAATTATCTTTGTATTACTCAGTTGAGCTTGATTAAGTTTGTGAGTGGCTTTCGAATCGGGTATTGTTATCTTCGAGGGGTCATTTCGATTAATTTCAGTATTCAAGGAGTAAGCAGTTTATGCCCTTACGCGTAGGCATCTGCTTGTATTTTCTGATGCATGAGAGGACCACAGGAGCCTTCTTCACTCGATCAATCAACCCAAGGCAAACAGAAACAGAGTCATTCCAAAAAGGTCATAAAACAAATAATAAGTATTGAGGGAAAAGAAAACCCCCTAAGAAAAACTCATACAATCAGCATAGTAAATGACATACTTCTTCTGACAAAGCATAAATTGACACTTCAAATCAAACCGCACAAAAGACAAGGAAGCAAAGTTACTACTCTAATAGACTATTACTAGTACATCATCATCAAAACTACCATTTACATTCACGATTGATGTTGAGAGAAGAAAATGATGTTTCTTAATTGGCGAGAACTTCCCAGATCAATTCAGGGTCATACGACGGCAGCCTCGCCAGAGCGTAACCTTCCGACTCTGTTCCCACCGCCCCCAGCCCTTCCACCAACGTCAGGCAGTCGCCGGAGAGAGAGTCCGCCGGCGAAGTGTCGCCTTTCCAAAACTCATCTTCAGAAATGCTCGGTGACAGCATTTCGCCACCCCAACTGTTGGTGTCGCCACCAACCAGCGGCGGCGATGCTGATACCGATGAGGATGCTGAAGGAGATGAATCCACTTTCACCTCCTTCTTATGGCCACCGCCACCGCCGGTGCTTTCGCCACCGCGGCCACCGCCGGTGCTTTCGCCACCGCGGCCACCACCGTTGCTAGTACTCTTCTTTTTGGTACTCTTATTGGCTCTCTCCCTTTTCACTTTCTGGCAAATGGCCTGAATTTTGGCATCTACGGCGCTCTTCAAAGCGTTCAATCTGGCGCCGTCGCTGAATCCGATCTTGCTTGCGTCCCTCAGGTTAGGGAAATTCAAGCGCGCGTATTCGCCTCTCGCAGCTTGACGCGCGGTCGTAGGCATAAGCTGCAGCCTCGGCAGTGTCAAAAGAAGGTGCCCAGCCACACCGTTCTGTTCGCAGGGAGTCTAATCTCAGCCACCGCACCCCAATGTCTCTGCCTCACTCCCTGTACAGCTTCTTCTTTTGGATTCAAAAGGTGAGGTGATGATGAAGTGAGCTCGTGAGTGAATTGCTTGTAATTCTCCCAGTTGCTCTGTTTTCTTCGCTGAACTTTTGAAGAAGATCTCTCTGCCGGAGATACACAGAAGATCCCAGCGGCTCCGGAACTGGATTGGTGATGGACGTCGATGGCGGACAGTGGGAGAAAATCGAGTCCAAGGTGTTGGAGCCGCTCGTCAATAGGAGCTGCGATAGTGAGGATCTGATGTCCAAACCATACTGGAACGAGAATGGGAGAGTACTGTTTTCTTGCATTTTCTCCATGGTTCTTGGAATTTCTCATGGAAAGAAGAAAAAGAGAGCAGAGTGCGTAAAAAAATGTGCAGGAAACAAGGTACTTCAAACTAGCCCCCTTTTTCCTCTAAAATGGAAAAACAAGGAGTAGGAACTAACCAAAATGGTATGATCTACCACAAAAATTTTCCAGAAACCTTAAAAAAAAAGGTAATAGGTTCAGGAAAATTTCAAAGCAAAAAACCTCAAAAATCAGACATCAAAGAAGAAACTCAGTGATCCTTACAAATACTCGGACCACTGAACAACAAATGAATTCCCCCTTCAAGACGAAGAATTGGAAATCAAGAAAGAAAACAAGGTGATAAGAGTATAGACATAACCAGCTCTTCTTATATATTGAAGATGCTGAGTTTGGTCATTGGTGTCGGTTCCGGTGCATTAATTTATAGGTGCAGAGAGCAGTAAATCAATTTTCCAATAAGACTACCCCAATTTTCCCCAGTTCACATTTTTCACACTCCTCTCCCTCCCTTTCTGTCATTTTCTATTTTGGTTGTGTCATCACCAGTGGACTTTCTTCTCCACTTTCTACCTATTAACACCAAATTATTTTTTAAGGAAATATTCCAAAAAAAAGTAAATAATAAATATTATGCATAAAAATGGGTCTCTAAGATTTCCAAGGTTGAAATTTCCTCACTTGTGGTCCTAAGCCATCCGTACCCATATATAGGGCAGTATAGCTTTTTGAATTAATTATTGAGAGTCAGTCAGCTCTTCTTCGTCTTTACAGTGTCTTAGTTTCGAAGGCCACATGTCCCTCGTCATGCTTTTGCTTGCCTCATCATGGCAGGAGAAATTTGTTCACATCCTCGAGCTTTGGATTATAATAATATATATATTTAAATTACTAAAATAATTTATATTTGGATTATAATAATATATATATATTTAAATTACTAGAAAACAATTTTATTTAAATTATTATCTAATATTCGTTTGGGCAACGTAAATAAAAGCTAAGTAAATATAAGATTATCGCCGATATCCTGTTATCATTTTAAAATTAAAATGTTGTAGTTGAAGACAATAATTATAACATTTTAAAATTATACAGAACCTTTCTTTCTCGTGAATTTTTTCCGTTACCTGATATTTTCCTTCTCTGCTCTTCAAGTGATGGTGTTAGGGCTTGAAGAAAATCTAGAATTTTAGCCCTCGTGCTATTACTCTTGTACTTTGCTACGTTGTTGCTTTTGTTGATATGTTTTGGGAGAAAAATGATATCTATTTTTTAAGATATAAGTGCTACTGCAGTTTCGTTTGAAAATTTAGAAAATATTAGTGGTTTCGTTTAAACAAATGAGGAAATAATTTCGCTAGTTTGAAATAACATGGAAAATTCAAAGGAGAAAAATGTGAAGGAAAAAATGGATTTATTAGCTTATTTGCGCTTAATTATTTGTGTTCTTCTTTTTTTTCTTTTTTTTTTTAACCTTTGTTCTTGTAAAAGTAAGGTATGTTTGGTTATGGAAAATCTTAAGGAAAGAGGAAAAGAAATTGAAAGAAAAAAAAATTGAAGTTAACAAATATGATTATTCTTAGATAATTTAAAGGAAATATGTTTTTTTTTTAAATTTTCTTATTTTAATCGATTTTTAAGAGAATAAGCAGGGAAAATTTTAAATTTTTACTTGCATTTCTCATATTTTAGGCCATCTAACTTGGGAAAATGTTTGTTTTCAAAAATGATATAATTAAAAAATTATTTTTTTGAAGGATAATTAAAAATTATTTAGGAGTATATAGGTTTAAAATCATTTAATATTTGTATACCAAACATTTCTTGTAGTGGTAAGGAACAATAGAGCTACATTCAGGGTTAGGCGTAGGATGAGTTTTGATGATGCTTTTCGGCCGGGCTGGGCTTGAGGGTGTCGCTGGCAGATTTCTTGGGGCGGATTCGTTGACTCCATGCGATTTGGACTCTACGCAAAAGCAGAAAGCAGGGTCGACGGGGGCTCGCCAGTTGCTTCTCGATGCCCCTAGAAGTCGATTCTTTCGGGGAAGAAGATCAGCTAACTGAAGAATGAATTTTAATGCGTATGTGCAGCGTCATTTCGCGATGGGGTAGCGATATTTTATAATGGATGATCGTGATAAACTTCCCCAGTTGGGCGATGATACGAATATTTACCGTTGGGTGAGATATTTTGCTTTTTCCCTTGTTCTTAACGATTAATAAAGGATAATTGATAGCTTTGCAGTTGGGTGATGATATGATATTCCTACATTGGGTGAAATATTTTTTAACTTTTCGCTTATTGTTAGCAGTTAATAAGGGATAATTGATGAACCGTAATTAGGAAATCATTATGTTTTTCTAATTGGTGGAGGTGTGTATTTTTCGCTGTCACAATTTTTGATTCATTCTGACCTTTTAAATGGGTGAATTGAATTTTTTGTTTTGGGCTATGTTGAGGATGTCATCAAGGGTCCGATCTTGTACTAGGCCTTCTTAATCCCCTTCTTAAGCACGGAATTTGGGCTCGTGTTACGGGCACTGTGTGCCTGTATTTTAAAGCATCCCGTTTGCCCCAGGGCCTTTGGCTAAATGGCGTGAGCAAAGTGTATTGCTTTTGACATTGACTTTTCTGGCGATATCTTTTAGGTTGTTGATTAATATTGTTTTTTTGCTAAATTGAGATCTTTGGTTCTGATGCAATGCAGGCTGTTTTAGCTAAGCGAGCTCTGCAGGGCTCGAATTTGTGTGCCTTTTGAGCAATTAGGCTTCCGAACAACCCCAGCTCTTGGGCGAGCAAGGAAGCTTTCTGGTATTAAGCTGCGCAAGGCGAAGCTAGGGCTCGTGGGCGCTAAGGCCCCTTCTGAGTTGTTAAGGCTACAAAGGCGAGGCTACGAGGGCTCCTGAGCCTTTGAGGCCTTCTTAGGCCTGTTAAGCCTGGCGACCGCTTGGCTCCTAGCCTTGAGGCTTCTTGAATTTGTTAAAGCTTTGCAAGCGGAGCCTCTTGGGCTCTGGGGCGCTGAGGCCTTCCTGAGCTGTTGAGCTCTGTGAGGTGGACTTCCTAGGCTCCTGCAGGGCCTTGAGGCCTTCCACATTTTGTTAAATTTCTGGCTCTATTCTGAGGGCTCTTAGTATTGAGACCTTCTTAGTATTTATTAAGCTCTGCCAGCGAAACTCTGCGGGACTCCCGAGCTACATGGCTCCCATGGCTGCTTGGCCTTCCTGGGCGGTAAACTGCGCAAGCGAGCTCTTTAGGCTCCTGAGCTACATGGCTTCGTGGGCACCTTGGCTGGCCTTCTGAGTTGTTAAACTGCAAGCCGAGCCTCTTTGGAATCTGAGCTACATGGCTCCGTGGCTGCCCAGTGTACAATTTGTTAAGCTCGCAAAGCGAACTCTTGGGCTCTGAGCTGCTGCAATAATTTGCACCAACTCTGGCTCTTAGGCTCTGTAATGAGCTGGGCTCTGAGCTACATGGCTGAGTAGCTGTGGCTTTTTAATTTGTTAAGCTCTGCCATGACTGAGCTCTTTGGGCTCCTGAGCTATATGGCTGGTGGTATAGCCTTTTTGAGTTGTTAAACTTTGCAAAGGCGAGCTGCGAGCTCTGAGCTATGGCTCAGGTGGCTACTTGGCCTTTTGAAATTTGTTAAACTGCGCAGCGAGCTACTAGGCTCCCCAAGGCTACGTGGCTCAGGTAATTTACTTGGCATTTTGGTACATTATCTTTCTATGGCCCGAATCACTGGGCTCTGAGCTACAGCTAAAATAGTACCAGCGCCTACGGTACATTAAGTTCTTCAAGGCGAGTCTTGGATCTAAGCTACATGGCTCAGTGGCTACTTGGCGCTTTTTGGTACATTAAACTCTGCGAGAGCCTCTTTGAGATGCTTGAGTTACATGACTCCGTGGCTACTTGGCCTTTTGAGGCCACGTATCGGCTGAGATATCCAAGTCGGATCAAGTATTCAATCTCTTTTTTTTTAGTGGATGCGGTCATCGTCGGTGTCCGCGATCATGCCGAACTCCACGATTATTTAAGTGTGCGTCTCTTACGGCGAGTTTGACTTCTTATGGGATGGCCACCTCGGGGAACCTTCGTGTTGCACTCGTAGGACACACGACGTGAAATTTGTCGGAGGCGTCTTGCTAGGATTGGAATACCCCGTTCTTTGCTGGCAGGTGAGGTGACCTGCGATCCCTGACATTCCCTCGCCTTGTCGGGGACCGTTCTCTGTTTTCTCTGCTCCTCCTTGGGGATCATCCACATGCACTTTTGTCTCTTGGGGCGCCGTTCTCTTTTTTGTGCCCTGCTCTTTCCTTTAATTAGAAGAGCTTCTTTGCTTCAGACGGGGAGGGCTTCTTCATTGTTGATATACTTCTACGTTTTGAGGACTCATTAAATGCGCCTAAGGTTGCTGAGATAGAACATTAGGTTTTTCGGTACGCACCCACAGGCTGATAAAAGTAGTAGCAGCGGGCACAAAATCAAGAATATCACCTTTGGCGATAAGTGTTAAACCTTTGAACATATGACCTCGGGCTTTCTTAAGAGCTGTTTGCGATTCGGAAGGTGATAACTCGACCGCATACGTCCTTGCTCTAATGAAGTAGGAGACGAATGCGATGGAAAGTTCTGTGAACGATGAGATGGAAGAGCGGCTGCCTGTCGTCACGAGGTCACGATGTCGTGGAGTTCCATTTGGTTACATGCGTATTGAGGTGGTCTATGGGGTCTTTTGTCTGGTCGAACGTCTCGATTTGCGACATTCTGAACTGCAGAAAGTCTGCAGCACCCCGTGAATGGAGACTGGACATTGCACGGGCATCCATGGCGAAGCTACGGCCTTTCTGCGTACTGCTTCATGTAGTGATTTCTTCTTTGAGATGTCCGGAACCTTTGCTCCCCTGACCTCTCCTCGTTGCGATCCTCTCACAGGGGTTGGTAGAATCATGCTCAGTGTGACTAGTTTCCCCACCTATACATCGCTTCTCGGCGGAAGCGAGGTGTTGCTGCTGGATAACGAGGGTTTCAGTCTTTTCGGACCTATATTAAATGCTCTTGGGGCGTGGCATGTTGCACGGTGAGTTGGGCAACTCTTTCGAGTGTTTGGTTGGTGGCGCGGCGCCACCTCGTCCTTGTTGGCTTACGCCTTGTCTCTAACAGTGCCTCAGGAATTCTGCGCCCGCCACACTTTGTTTGGTCTTGTCAGCGGAGGATTGGCGTTACTCTTGTATGTTAGGGTTGTCTGCTTGATCGGCTGAAATTGACTTTATTTGTAAGAGTATCGTTCCCATGACGGCCGAGCCAGATGATTTTTCAAGCGGGAATTTGGCTTGACGTCTTTGGATTTGCTTGATCGGTTCGCTAACTCCATATGTTGGACTCCTCTGCAAAAACAAGAAACAAAAAGAATCGGTGGGGCTTGGACACTCGATGCACAAGTGAGTTCTTCGGGGAAGAGAAGATCAAGCGCAGAATGAATTTTTATGCGTATGTCTGCTATTTTGCTTCATCGATGGGGTGACCTGATATTTATAATGGATGATCATGATAACTTTCCTAGTTGGATGATGATATGAATATTTCTCCCATTGGGTGAGAGATTTTCTTTCCTTGTTGTTAACCGATTAATAAGGGATAATTGATAACTTTCCTAGTTGGATGATGATATGATATTCCTCCCATTGGATGAGAGATTTTCTTTCCTTATTGTTAATCGATTAATAAGGGATAATTAATAGACAATAATTCGGAAATATTATGTTTTCCTAATTGGTGGAGATTGGGTATTTTCATTTAATACAAATTCTTTGATTACATTACTGGCCTTTTAAAGGGGTGAATTGAGCCCTTGTTTTGGGCCAATATTTGGGGGATGTCATCAAGGGTCCGACCTTTGATACTAGGCACACTTCTTAATCCAGCCTGCTGGATTTGGGCTAGGCCATTACAGACTGCTGCGTAATTATTTTAAACCCCATCAAGTTTGTTCTTGTTTTGCCATTTGAGAACAATTTTTTTAAAAACCCTGAAGAACATTATTTCGATGATCTCTAAAATTACATTATTCTCCCATTACATGATAGATAACATTAATATAAGAAACCTACTTCTCCAAGTTGATGTTCAAATGAAGAGATGATGCATAAAAATTTCTATATGGAAATGGTTTATGCAAAATGCTAATTCCACTATAGTGGCAATACCACTTGAAGTTTTTCTAATTGATCACACTAGTGTTTAGATATTTCTAATTCTAAGATTTTTGAATTATTTGCAAATTTGAGAGAGCCAAAGCCCATCTATTACGAGAGAACCATTTTTGTGAACATAAATCCAAAAATAAAGTCAGCCAAAGGGAGCCAAACCCCCTCATTTATCTCACCTCATTGATATGTAGAATATATTTGATTTTTGCAAAAAAATTTGATTTGATAAACATAAACTAATATTTACACGGAATATCTAGCTTTTAATTATTTTAAAATTATATTATCCTTTATTTATATTATTCTTTAAAATTTGTTTTCAAATTTATCTTGTCTGTATTTTTTAAAGTATCCTCTACTTTAATTTTATTCATTTTTATATTTATCTTTATCGTCTTATTTTAAAAAAATATTTTATTGTAAAATATTAAAAATACAACTTATTTCCAAATTAAACTAACTTTATACTCTTATTAGAATTATGTTAAAGTGCACTATTGCACCAATAAGAATGAAAATAGAACCCAAATAATATATGTACCTTGGGAAATGCACTATATCCATGAAATTAATAAAAACATACCCTTTTTGAGTAACTTTTGGTTATACCCTAAATTATTTCATTATACTTCCAACAATTAAAAATGACAGTACTAATAAAAATAATTTTTGATTTCAAAAGAATAAAAATATCTTTCAAAAAAATAAAATTTTACTTCTATTTTTCTTAATTTTTCTACATAATTACCAAATAAGGGAAAATGAATCTTTTCTTTTTCCTTAGAATTTTCTAAGAATAACAAAACAAGGAAAATTTTATATTTTCCTTTCCTTTTATTTTTCTTTCCTTACCTTTTTCTTTTCAATTTTTCCCTGTCGTTTTTTCGTGTTCCATACATAGTCTTTATATCCTCATATTATTTAACTGATTGAAATCATTTTGTATAGGTCAAATATGTTTGTTTCCACTATTCCCGTGATATGTTATTACAATAGAAAAATACTAAGAACTGGAACAGATGTGAAATATGTTGAGAACAAAGCTGTCATTGTGCCTTTGGATGTACTGGTTGATTGCACATTTGAACAATTGGGTGATATGATATATTCAAGGACAGACATTGACAAACAAATGTTCAAATTAGTCTTCAATTATTAGTATCATTTGAAAAGTGGAAATAAGTTCCAACCTTATCCAATATGAGATGACAGTAGTGTGTACCGAATGTTGAAATTGGTTAACATAACTGGCATGGAGAAAATTGAATTGTTTATTGGGGTCATTCGAATCAAGCCACAAGTGAATCAATCTATGGGTGCCTACATAGATTTATTGGTTGCAGGAAATTATAATGTTGCAAAATTGGACCATGGTTGTTGGCCTAGTAGCGCTCCAGCACCTGATACTGATAGATGTGAAGTATATGAAGATGATGAAGACTGTAAAGATAAAGAAGCTATTGATGAATTTGACGAAGATGGTGATGATGAATCTAATGGAGATATAGATGTTCAAGCCGATGGACACGTTTCACCTTTCCATACTCTTAACCAAGTTTTGGAGAATGGGCAAGGGATATATGTCTCCGTGGATGTGACATCTTGCGATGTATCAAATGACCTAGATCTTAAGGGTCCCTCGAGATGAGTCATCCCCTGTTCAATATCACTTAGCCCCATCACCTTAATTTGAAAATGTAGAAAACCTTGGTAATGCTATTTCAAGTGATTGGACTCCATGGGTGAAGCATACTACTAAATACTCAAGTGGAGAATTTGTAGTTTGCCAAGTTTTTAATTCCAAATCTACTTTGCAAGAGGCTGCAAAGATTTACTCAATTAAAGCACATCAAAAGTTTGTAGTTGTTGCATCCTTAAAAAAATTACTAGTTTTAAGATATAAGAAGGTCGAGGAATGTCAATGTCCATGGAAGCTTCATGCTACGCTTGTGAAAGATACTTGTTTATTTGTTATCAACAAGTATAAAGGACCATATACTTGTGTCAATCCTTGCTTGAATCCGGACCATCATCAATTGGACTCAAATTTGGTTGCTGCTCATATCATGACAATTATTAAGGCACAATTCACTTTGTTTGTAGCTGCTATTCAAGTAAGTGTGATGGAGAAATGGGGATATGAAATTTCATACAAAAAGGTGCTAAATGGAAAGCATAAAGCACTTCAACACTTATTTGATGACTTTTGTCAATCATATACAGAGCTGCCACATTTCTTCTTGGCCTTAGAACAAGCAAATCCTGGATATGTTGTAATTTGAAAAACATTTGATAGTAATATGCCAAACATTGAGATATTTCAACACGTGTTCTAGTCAATAAAGCCATCTATTGAAGGGTTTGAACATTGTTGTCCCGTATTGAGTATTGATGGTACACATTTGTATGGGAAGTATAAAGGCACGTTAATGATTGCTATGGGGTGTGATGGAAATAATAAGTTGTTTCCATTGGCATTTGCTATTATAGAAGGCGAGAATATTGATAGCTGAGGATGGTTCTTAGCATGTATCAGAAACAAAGTAACTCAACGGATGGGAATTTGTATTATATCTGATAGACATCCAAGTATTATGGCAACTTTGAGTGATCCTTATCTTGGGTGGGAATTTGAACCATGCTGTCGCGAGGATTTCTTGCGCATCGTCTTGCGAACAATTTTTATGACTCGCTTCAAGATAAACTCTGCAGAAAAGAATTTGGTATGGTAACTTTAGGCGCCTAAACAACGTAAATTCATTAGGCGTATGACAATAAATTGGAGAACAATTCATAGCAAACAATGGTTGAAGAGGCAATCCCTCTTGAGAGATATGGGCACTGCATGATGGAGGTGAAGGAATGTGGGAATGAAGGCTACCAGCTTATAATTTAAAATCATTTAACAGTGCTTTCTTAAAGGGAGCTTCATGGCTTACGATACTTGCATTAGTTGAGTGACCTTTGCCTTAATAGTTACTTTGTTGTAAGAAGTGAACAAGGTGCTACTTAGTTGGAATCGGGTGACAATACCTCCTTGTAGCAGTCTTTCTAGGATTAAGGCCCGTGTGGTTAAGGCTGGATCAATGGAAATTGTTCTTTACGATCACATCAAGGGACGATTTCATGTTAAGCCAAGAAGTGGTCGAGCACAACGCCTCAACTTATATGACCAGAAATGCACATGTGGTAACCCACTTATATATGGATTTCCATGTAGCCATATCATAGCAACATGTAAGCATCTCTGTGTTGATTTTCGATTATTTGTTCAAGGCTACTACACTATGCAGTCGTACTATGATACTTGGGCAAACGACATCTCAGAATTTAATGAAGATAGTGGTCGTCTTATGATGATCTATGATTGTACCTTATATGAGTGATAAAAACGCATAGGCGGTGGATGTTACAAATCAACTAGTTTGCATAATGAAATGGGCGTTAGGGAGGAAAACTACCTCACATATAGGTTATTACACAATATTAGGTCTGTATCGCCGCTCTTGTGATAATAGGAGTCAAGTTTAGTGAAAGATGTGACGTAACTCAATATATTTTTGTAAGACAATTTGCTTGTCATGTTTGTATTTGCTTGGTATAAGACTTATGTGTGAATGTTTATTTTTTGGATTATAAAAGACTATTATACCTTATTTAATTAAAAGAGACATCATTCTTATGCATTGGTTTTTTGTTCATTGCCTTAATAATTGCATTCATGGCTATGATGTTAGTATCTCAATGTTTTTTTTAACAATTATAGTGTCTTTGTGTTATTTGTTACAGTTATGGCATTCAGAGGGCTTCTTGATGATGATCCTTCATATTCATATGTCTTGGTATTGCAAAACAGACATATGTCGCATTTAGCAGATACAAAACAAGTATGTATTTTATTAAATATCAACTACTATTACATATCGTTGGTGTAATGTATATATAATCAGTCCCAAAAATTGATTTCTTTGTGCTGTAGTTTCAGAGGTACTCCACCCTCATGAACATGAAAGCCAGCCGTCGGTATGTGAAAGATGGATCTACGTATCCGTCCATAGGTGATATGTTCGAAATTCTATGGTATATATCGCATATACCACATCATGATCGATTAGTATAATACGCTGTCTCGTCAGTGATGGCGACTGAGAACACACATTTCATGTACCCATTGGAGAGATGATAGTCGTGGTACCAGGATATTTGTTGTCAATCCACTTGGGCTCTTATATCCATGAGATAGCAGTCACGGGGACATGTGTGTTTCAATGTGGCGAAGTTGTGTAGGCCACTCAATGTCATCCCACCGGTGATGCTCTCGAAAATTTGCTATCTGCATCACGGTGGTTATGTGACTAGTTATCCACGCCAGCACCTGACGCAGATGAGGTCACTTTAGGCGGAGGTGCAGCGTGGTTCATCTTAGCGATGGGATCGCCTTCTTGTTTTGCCAGAACAAGAAGGTCCATGTCCATCTGTGCTTTTTCCCACTACTACGGGATTTGAGGCAAACTACGGCGTATAGTTGGGGGTAGTGTAGTATTAACTGCAGTTATCTGGGGATTATATCAGTGGCAGGGTGTAGATGTGGTATTAGCAGTGTATTACATTGTTAAATTATCTACCATAACTTTATTTTATTACACACATTCATATACACAACATCGTCTTAAAGATTTGCACTTTTTGTTTATTTTTATTTCCCGAACTTAGGAAGAGAATTCATATTAGGGCGTGATACATTTTTAGGTGATCGTGACACATCTAACACCTCCAGTCGCTCATGACTTACATGATGACGACGTCGATGAAACATTAATAAGGGGATGTCCACGATGGTTCTCCCTGATTAAGAATTTGCGATGAAACCGTCCAACTCTTCCATTAGGGTAGGTGGAGAATACCTGCTTTGACGCTTTCAACCCATTTTGGTGTACTTCTCTATCTTAAATTATTTAGATGCATAGACTCTTGATATGGTAATGGTATATGTAAATGTAGATGGTTCTATAGTAATTTGATTCATATTCACATCAACGTTATTGATGTAAAATGTAAATGTGTAGGTCTTATGACAGCTATACATCAGAGAGTTAGTTGACTAGCTACCAAATATCTTCTTAGCTGATCAGGAGATCTGGCAGACGATGTCACCGCTTATATGTTTTGGGACTGTTGAGTGGCATTGTCTAGAGCAAGTCTTATGCCAGTTTGGGCTATACCAGGAGATACCTCCATCTTGCTCTTATGAGCAACAGCTACATAGAGTGGATGCACATGGACGACTTTGAAGAGATTGGGCGACGTATCATGCTCGATACTTTGCCTTATGGGATACTCGAGCAAACAAGATCATCACCGCACCCCCTATGGCGGGTATTATGGACTTCCATGATTCATATATGTAGTGGTATCATTGTATTACACGATCTTTTATGACCCCACCACTTCATAGGGATGATAGGAACAAATCACTACGATCCGATCTTCTTCGGATTTTGGTAAGTTAGAGTCTTGTGATTCTAAAGTGTTTTTCAAATTTGAATCAATAGATTATGTATTTATAATTGTTTAGTTTGTTCTTTTAGATCTTTGCCTTGGTTGACATAGCTAGTCGATCGCGTGGGGCTACCATAGGATTGGTGTACGACTTACATCATATTTCTAGATCCCGGTGTTACGAGATCGGAGGAGAAACTTATCGCATATTTGGACCTGATTAGGAGAGGCGGAATCTACTTCCTGGACCATCCATTGAACACTCGTTATATCCACTCCAATTCTTAAACAACCCATTAGGGTGGGGGAGGTCCGTCGATTGAAATCGTGGTCGAGATGAGTTGAGCGGGGTTATTAGTCGAGATGGTGAGGGGAGGTCGAGTGGCACCTTGAGGCTGACATTGCCACCATTATCACACACTCCCATGTTGCACACGATCTTTGCCACCCCCATATACCCATCACTGATCTTCATAAGCCCCCATATACCATCTTTCGATACTTCCATCGCCCCATCCTTACCCATCACCGATGCTTTTATACTCCCACAGACTTACACATCACCTTGTACCCCAGGACTTACATCGGTCGAGACTTCCATCTCACATGTCATCCACCATTATCTTTTATCTCCCCCTTTACAAACCACATCTTTACCATTTCTGGTGTCGCTAGAGCTAGCTTCAATGGCAGTAGATATCACCTTATCATCTCCGACTTTACCATCCCTTACATTGTCTCCCATCAGTAGAGGTAGTGAGACCATAGTTGACACTTGTCAAGTTAGGTGCATTTCGATAAGCGACCTCGCTCAGTACCGTCGAGTACTTCATCCATTAGCTCCCTTGGCTCCATCAACTCTATTTGAGATTGCACAGGACCCTATAGATCAACCAACTGTGTATTATAGGCAGCGTCGAGGAGAAATATAAAGACTCCATCTTGTGGGACTCATTAATATATGTTTATATTTGTTCATTAATATATGTTTATATTTGTATGTATTGATATTTGTACACATTTTTTTTTATATATTTATATGATTTGGTTTATATATGAAATCAAAGTTTCTTGTTTACTGAATTGGTTATAATTTGGATGCATGTGGGTTATGATTTATATATATTCTTGTTATCGGTGCAAACTTGCAAGTCATAATCGAGCTTCATGCAAAAATCTATTGAACATTCCATGATTCTATATTTTAAAATGATAATATACAACTGGATAAAAGATGTGAAATAAAAATAAAACTTAAAAATATTTTGCAGGTTTATTTGGGATTTAAGGCTAATTTGGATATGCTTCTTGTGAACATTTTAAAATATTTACAAAAATATTTGAATTAATGAATAACTTGTGTAAACATTTGTGTTAATGAAAACTTAAAATAATTATTTTTATAAAATGAATATTTTTTATGATTATGAATTTTTAAAATGTATAATAAATCTTCTAAACACAAAAATAAGTTATTTAAAGGGTGAGTAAATAGTATCAATAGGTGAATTAAATGAGATATCATTAATTTTAATAATTTGTATTTGATTTTTGATTGATTCAACAATTTGAAATAATATAATAAATGTCGCGGTCACCAACAATAGCATTATCATTTTAAAAATAATAAAACCATACTTCGGTAGGAACCAACGACAATTTATGGATATGCGCCTACGTGGCCCAAACCATTAAGTTGGGCGATAGTTTCAAAAATAAATTATTTTTTTTTGTTGATTGGGTTTTAAAATAATAGGCGCACGGGGCCCGGAATGCAAGCCCCAGTGTGTCAGACTTAAAAGGGTCAAAGGCTTGAATGATAAAAGCATAAAGAGCTCGGCCCACCATCGCCACAAGCGCGAGAGGTCGATTCGGGGACCCGGTTCACTATCGAGCGGGTAGTCATGAACATCCCAAAGAGCAGTGATAAGGAAAGTACTGACCTCCTAATTAAATCTCCACGTTAGGGAGTAAGATATTTTCTAATAATCGTTATCAATTATCTCTTATCATCCCGGTCCATGATAAAGAGAAAATCCCTCATCCAATAGGAAAAATATCCGTATCATCATCCAAATAGGAAAGTTATCATGATCATCCATTATAAATAGCAAGCCACCCCATCGGTGAAAGGTACGCATTCAATTTACGCTATAAGCAGTTGATCTTCTCTTCCGGAAAGATGAAACTTAGGCATCGAGAGCAGGCGATCCGCCATTCTTCTTGTTTCTTATTTTTGGAGGAGCGGAGCATCAGTCGTGGACCGGCCAGGCAATTAAGCGAAGCTCCAGCCCGAGTTTTGGTTGAAAAGCATCATCAATTTGGCGATCGCAAAGACGACGGTTCCTTTACAAATCGTGATCTCGGTGAGTTGATGGTATCAACTTGGAACACAAGCAAGATCCACGCCAATCCCCCAAGGATGCAAGACCATCAAGGCAGCGTGAATAGCAGGCCTCTCGGAGGCACCTTTAGAAACTGCGCTTGATACCCGGCCGAGATGGGGCGCTCCGTCTCACCAACGGTTCTTTTTGAGAGTTGAAGCAACTCACCAGGCAAATGCTATGAAGTAGCAGCAGGCCAGAGATGGCCAAACACCAGTACCCCGAAGACACCTCGACCACTCCTCGAGTAGATGGAAGGAGAAGCTAGCCAAACCGGGGTGTGAGGCCGCCTGAGGCCCCACAGGAGAATGTCCTTGACAGGAGGCGCGTGGACAACGAGAGCGTGGGGCCCATCCTTTGTCGGCTGAGACGGGAGCGGTCGTGGGAGAAGCGAGAGGTTAGGACATTGACAGAGCTCATCCATATGAAGGCGGTAGAGTAGAGTTCCGGTCTCTATGGGCCAGCTACGGTGCAACTCGAGTGAATCCCGTTCACGACGGGGTGTTACTTCCCTCTTAGATGGGTTCAAAATGCCCTGAATCGAAACGTTCGTGAAACAAAAGACCCCATGAATCACCTTAATACATATAAGAGCAGATGGAGGCGCACGGATATCGGGACCCATACGATCTAGCCTTCGCTATCACGCTAAAGGGCCCAACATTGGCTTGGTTTAACAGACTTCCATCTTCAATCTCATCATTCATAGAGCTCTCCATCGCATTTGTCTCCCACTTTATCGGAGTTAGGACGTACAGGAAGCCAAGTTATCACCTTCTGACCATAAAGCAGAACTCGTAGGAGAGCCTGAGGTCATATGTTCAGAGATTCAATGCTGAGTCATTAAAGGTAGATATTCCCAAACGAAGTTTGTACATCGCGTCGAGGGCTAGGGGTGCGGTCGGACCCTAATGTTCTCTATCTCAAAGAACCCTCAGGAAAGCATGGCCGAGGTGCTCGCCAAAACAAAGAAGTATATCAACGGTGAAGAAGCCCTCTTATCCAAGCAAAGGAGCTCTTTTACTCAAAAGGAGAAGAGCAGGGCGACAAGAAACGTGAACGAAGCCCCAGGAAACAAGGAGAAAGGGACAGATCCTCGAGGAGAAACAGAGAAAACATAGAGTGATCCCCAAAGAGGCGAGGGAACGTCAAAGACCTCTTGGGACCACCTCAGCCCGAGTTGCAGTAGCAGTATTCACCTCGACAATTCACCCCCCTGACAGCCTCAGTGTCACAAGTCCTACGCGAAGTGCAACATGAAAAATTTATGAGATGACCATCTCAGATGAGGTCAGACCCGGCAAAAAGAGACAATACCAAATACTGTGAGTTCCACAGGGATCATGGATATAGGCAGATGTTGCATCCATCTAAGGAAAGAAATTGAGTACTTGATCCGACGTGGGCATCTTCGCCGTTACGTGGCTTCAGAAGGTCAGGACCAGGTGTAGCCACCACCACCTTGTCAGCCAACCCCAGCTCAGCACCAGTTGCCCTTGGGAGAAATCCATGTGATCTTCGGAGGATTTGCAGGGGGTGGGGAGTCCAGCTCAGCCAGGAAGGCCCATTTGCGTAGCATCAGATTAGGGGAAACATTAGAAATACAAGCCGTATCCAAACTTCCTCGGCTGGATACTACCATAACCTTTTCGAACTCCGACATGGAAGGCTGCCAGCATCCCCATGACGGTCCACTAGTGATAAGGGCCATCGTAGCCAATAAAACAATCCATAGGGTCCTTGTCGACAATGGAAGCTCGGCAACATCATCTTTACATCAGCTTTCAACAAAATGGGCATTGGAAGGGAGAAGCTAGAGCCAGTCAACGCCTACCTACGTGGATTCTCTGGAGAAAGAATGCTACCTCTAGGGTCGATACAACTAGTGCTCACTTTAGGCGATCCCATGCCGGAGTTACAACAACGATGGATTTCTCATGGTAGATGCCACTGTCGACACAACATGTTCTTGGGGCGGGGGCCCTCTCTCGTACCATGGGGCCGTCCCTCACGCCTACCATGGTAATCAAATTCCCGACTACAAAATGGGTAGAGATGGTTCTGAGAAACCAGCGCGTAGCCGGGGAGTGTTACTCGACATCGATAGAGCAAAAAATAGTTGACAGCATCTACATGGGTGAGCCGACATGCGAGGAGCGAGGTAAACGCACCGACCTACGCCCTCGAGAGAACTAGAGCTTGTGCAAACTTGGCGACTAGCTAGAACACCTCGTCACCCATAGGGTCTAAGGCGGCTAAAGACATCGAAGCCTTCTCATCCACTTTAAAGCGAACACGGAGGTGTTACGCACGAAACAGGAAGACATGGGAGGAATCGACCAGATTATCCTTACGGGTTGAGCGTCCAGTCCGTCCTTAGAAGCGGGTCAAGCAAGAAGGAGCTTAAGCGAGAAAGTAGGTGATTAATGAAGAGGTTGGCAAGCTCCTCCAAGCAGATGCAATCAGGGAGGTAGAATATCATGAGTGGTTGGCCAACGTTGTTCTCGTCAAAAAAGCAAACAACAAATGGCGACTTTGCATCGATTTCACAGATATCAATACGGCCTGCCCAAAAGATAGCTTCCCTCTACCTCGAATTGACCTCATAGTGGACGCCACTACTGGTCATGAGCTCCTTAGCTTCATGGACGCCTTCTGCGCTACAACGGTCAGTATGGATCCACAGCCAGAGAAGACCTCATTCGTTATCGGGCAAGGAACCTACGCATTATCGGGTTACTATCGGGTGATGCCGCGGATTGAAGCTATGAGGCCACTACCCGAAAGGTTATTGAACAGATGTTTCCCGAAACAAATTGGGCATCTATGGAGGTATATATAGGCGACATGTTGGTAAAAAATCGATTAAGTAGAGATCATAACCCACCTGGCAGAGGCATTCCGAAGTCTGAAGAGCTACAATATGAAGTTAAGCCCGGCCAATGCGCCTTCGGATCTCCGTAGAGAAGTTTTTGGGTTTTTATATTGGTAGGGAATATAAGTAAACCGAGGATAAGATAAAGGCCGTGCTCGGCGTGCGCCGCCTTGAACATTAGGACATTCAGCGCGTGGTGGAAGGAATGGTTGCGCCGTGAAACGCCGTGTCGAGGCCGACAAATGCCAGTACTCTTTGGGTTTGCAAAAGGTCTTCCAATGGGATGCACACTTTGCAAGGGAGGCATTCCACTTGGCGCTCAAAACTACAGGCTCTCCCAGTTCTATTAAGCCCTTAGAGGAGAACTCCTCACTCTACTTGGCCGTTTCAAACTTCTCAACTAGTGCCACTCTGGTTAGAGAACGGGATAGGGTCACGGCGGCCCGATCTACTATGCAATTTGAGCTTTGGGAGGGAGCGGATGAGAGGTATCAGATGGAAGCTAATCCTGGCATTGGTAACTACATCCGAGAAAACTCATTGTACTTAGAAGCCATTACCATGAGGTCCCAGGCCAGATATCGTGAAGCAAATCTTTAGGCACGAGAAACCTACAGAAGGCCCGATAAAGTGGGCTATAGAGTTGGTGAGTTAGACATGGATATAAGCTAAGGACAATGATAAAGATGAATCTTGGTAGATTTAATCATGGAGATTCACCTCGGCGAGCTAGAGATACCAGTGGCCTTGAGCCTCCCGTATGGAGGTTATCCATGGATGGGGCATGATGCTCAAAGAAAGAGAAGCCGGTGTGGAGTCGATCTGACCTCTCCATATGGGATAGATGTGGAATCTCACGTGATTCGGCTGACCGCCAATAACGAGGACGAATACCTGGGAGTATCATAAATTTGGGCTTAACCTCGCCTCGTGGAAATTTGATCATTTGGAAGTGGCTTGATGACTCGATTAGTAGTAAAACATATAGAAGACTCCTCTGAAGCTAAGGTGAGAAAGATGATCCTGTGCCTGGAAGGTGCGAGAGTTTCTAGCAAAAGTTCATACAGTTAGTCAAACATGTACTAAGAAGAGGAATTCTCGGCGATGCAGCCGTGAGTGACGAAGCTGACCTCCGCGAAGGAGACACAGGCGGCCCGATACACAGTGAGCCTGCTCCGAAGAACCCTTAGTAACGCCGACAGCGGAGAAGTCTACGCTGTGATTTCGAGCGAAGTGGATGGACCCGTATGGGATTGCAGTAGAAGGAACGCATTGCGAAGCGACGAAGAGCATCGAGCTCGGGCCGGTGGCCGAGATTCGCTCGTTCGTGGGGGACCCGTTATAAGCGAGAGATTTTTATACGCCCCTGCTTGATGCGTGGGGAAGAAGGCGTCAATTACATACTTTCGAGGCACGAGGTGTCTATGCCAGCCACATTGGAGCTCGGACTCTTGCGGGGAAAACCTTGGGGCGGGGGTGTGCGGCCCCTGATACTGAAAGCCTTGACAGTGGTCGAAAATCTGGCTTGTTAGAAGACATGCCAAGATCTCTCGTCTCCGTCTAAGTATGGCGTCAATCACAAGCCCCTAGCCTTTTATTGATAGGGCTAGACATGTGGGACCCTGCCCATTGGAAGGGGCCAATGCAAATTTATCATTATGGTTGTGGACTACTTTACCGAGTGGGCCGAGGCCGAACCCTTAGCAACAATCACAAAATAGAAGGTACGTAACTTTGTCTAGCGTTCTATAATATGCAGGTTCGGGATCCCGAGGTCCCTCTTGTCTGATAATGGGAAACAGTTCGACAATCTTGATTCCAGGGATTCTGCTGAGCTCGGAATGGCGCTACTCATCCTCGACTCATCCCGCAGTCAGTAAGTAGCGAAAGTGCTATACAGGACTCAGCGCGAAAGGCTAAATTAGAAGATCTAAAGGGAAAATGGGTAGAATACCTCCCAGTGTTATGGGCACCTGAAAACTACGGCGTAGTAAGCAACTCGAGAGACCCGTTCATACGGCCTTTGCTTGCCGAAGCGATAGCTCTTGTCGAGGAGTCGGATTAAAGTCGCGAGATCGGGTCGCAAATGCAGAACCTGCAGAAGATTCTTCGCACAAACTGGATCTCTTAGAAGAAGAGTGGGAGCGGAGTCTGCAGGCGTATTGAGGACTATCACGGAAGAGCTGACAAGATACTATGTAGAAGGAATTGAGCCACAAGAATTACAAGCCCCGAGGCGGCACAGTTACAAAAACACGCGTGAGAAAGACCTCACGCCAGGAAGTGGGACCCGATTGGGAAAGGGCGCTATATCGATCAGCATGTTAGGCGACAACTACAAGCTCCAAACATAAGAAGGAAAAACCATACCCCACTCATGGAACACTGAACACCTTAAACGATTCTACCAATAAGACCTCGAAATGAAGTCTTTAATAAAGTATCCAACGTTTTGATTTTAAATAATAGTCTCGATGTTCATTTTTAGGCTGCTTAATATTATGGTGGGTCAAAAAATAAGTTATAATGATAAAGCAAGGAGCACGGCTCGGAAAGGTCTGGGTGCAAAAAGCGCATGTTTTACAAAAGATTGTTCTTTATTTCAAAGGAGTTACAGTTAACATAGAAGATCACAATCAACAGAGTTGTTCCCTGCGACTTAGAGATAATGACATAGAGAATAGTTCCCTATAAAAAGAAAAACCCCTGAGAAGAGGAAAGAAAGCAAAGAGCTCGGCTGGTAGAAGCTCTAAAAAGTCACATATCACAAATACAAAGTTTCATTTTAGGAAAACTACAATCACCTCAGAGGATTACAAAATCTTTCTTTACATCTAAAAAAAAAAAAAAATTACAATTAGCAAAGCCATTCTTCACATCGGCTAACTTCGGTCGAGGAAAAACCACGAAAGAGAAGAAGAGGAGAAGAAGAAGAAGGAGAAGAGAAGAAAGGAGAAAGAGAGAAAGGAAGGAGAGGAGAAGAAAAGGGGGGGATAGGGAGAAAGGGAGGGGAATTTGAATAATGGAAGCGGGACTTAAAAGTTTTCCCACTTTGAAGCATACCACCCTCAGGGCCACATTCCTAGTCCATTTCACTTCCCGATGGCGGGGCTGAGGCAACCACAAACCCGAGAAACTAGGGGAAAAACCACAGCTCCATGAGCAAGCGGAGGCGGAGAAACCGAGCGCCCATTGCAGCCTCAAACTAACGTCACGTAGTGATATTGAACAACAGGCTCCATCGCCACGAACCCCGGGGCACTATCGGGCGGGAAGAAAAATGAGAATAGAGTATAACACACCGTCGAGGAAGGCGGAGTTATTTATAAAGAAGCTGACGGCACAGGAGAATTCAAACAATCAAGCTGCCCAGGATTCATGAACTTGCATTAAGGTATGCGCGCTTCCCGAGGAAGGGATGTTAAAGAGGCCATGTGACCGCGATTTCAAAGGAGTCGTTCTAGCTTAGTTTAAAGCGAGATAGCCCTGGGGAGCTCGTAGCTCGAGTTTTGGAGCAGTGTGAGAGGCCTTGTAGCCAGAGCCATTTGGCTCGATTCAAAGAAGAGCGAATGGCCGAGGCCCAGTAGCTCGGTTTTGGGCTTAATCGCTTAAAGAGGCCTGATAGCCCCGGGGCCTAGTAGCTCGAGTTTGCGGAGCTTAAGCGCTCGAGGAAGGCCTTGTAGTGAGGCCGTTTTTAGCTCAATTCGAGAGAAGGCGGAAAAGCCGGGAGCCCCTAGTAGCTCGAGTTTTTGGAGCTTAAGCGCTCGAGGGAAAGCCTTGTAGCCAGAAGCCATTTGCTTCCGGTTTAGGAGAAGCGGAAGAAGCCCGGAAGCGATGCTCAATTTTGAGGCTTAACTACTCGAGAAGGCCTTGCTTGGCCTAGAGGCCATTTCAGCTGATTCGGAGAGCGGGAATAGCTCAGAAGCCAAGTAGCTCGATTTTGAGAACATGCCTAAAAGAATGCCTGATAGCCCGTAGGCCCAATGGCTCGAGTTTTTGAAACAGCGCTCCAGGGAGGCCTTGGCCCGAGAGCCGTTGAGCTCCGGTTTAGAGAAGAGCGGAAGACGGGGCCCAATGGCTCGGTTTCCAAAGCTCAAATGGCTCGAGGCCTGATGGCCCGGGGCCCCGAGTGGCTGCGTTTGCGAGCTTAATTGCTCGATAAGGCATAATGGCCCGGAAGGTCGGGTAGGCCCATTTTGGAGCTCAGAAGCCGGCTCGAGAGGCACAATAGCCGAGAGCTGGTGGCTCGGTGGCTCGGTTTGCGGGAGCTTAGCGGCCAAAAAGTTTGAATATCCCAGTGCCGAGTGGCTCGGTTTCGAGAGGGCTAAGCGGCTCAGAGCGGACTAGGAGCCAAAGCGGCTCAGTTGTAAAGGCTCAATAAAAGGAGCGATAAAATTAATCAATGAATCATATCAACAAAGAGTGATGTCATAAAACGTACAAAAATCTGACTCGGCGCCAGGAAATAGCAAGGTTAAAATAAAAGTGTCTAGGTGCCTAAGGTGGACCCGATTCACTAAGTAGGGGTCGAGTGAAGCCCCTGAGGCAAGAGGCCCCGCAAGAGTTGGCTCCGGGGTAGAAGATCATCGGGAAAGGGAGCACGTCGGGAGCCAGAAGCACCCTCGGCGCCGCGTCGGCCTCGGGCAATTCTTCTACCTCCTCGTAGAAAATTTGGATGTTGAACTCTAAGTGCAGGAGCTGGAAGCCACTGCATTTTGCCTGGAAGCGAAGCCACTGGAGGCAGGTGGAGTGCGGGAGCCGCAAATCTTGCAATCCTCTACTATCACTTCGCCCCTCGGATCTTGAAGCCTCTACCCTCTCGGTTTATCAAAGCACAGGCTGTAGAGCTTCCCGACCTCCAGCCTCTTGGAGAACCGATCCAGCGTCGTCACTTTGGCGCATGAGTCACCCTTGACGACCTGCAACTCCTACGCCAGCCGTGGCTCGCCTTTTCGACTGTGAGTCCTTAGGAGCCTTGATTCTTCTTTTATCTCACACTTGCACCCTGCATTGTGAGAGCATGTAGTTAGACTGTGCTTCTGGCTCCTCAGCTAGGTCCCTTATGTCGAGCTCGAGAAATGGCCTCTGGATCAAGGAGGCAACCTTAGCCTTATGAACTTCGCCGCCACAGCGAGAGCCTGCAAGCCCGCCCTCCTTGCCAGACCTTCGCATAAGTAACCGCCTACGAAGAACAAGAAAGAGTTAATTTAACAATGAAACAACAAGGGAAATGGGATCGGCTTGAGAGAGCACTTGGAGCGTACGAGAGCGATTCAGAAGCATAGAGCGAGAGCCTCCTCAACGGACGAAACGTGTGCCTTCTTGAGGTGGGAAGTCATGAAGAATGGAGAAAGCGACCACTAGTGGCGAAGACTCATGAGAAAGCGGGGAGAGTCCTCATCCTCTACGGCACCAAGCAGCGCTTCCCATCATCGGCATTGGAGAAGGGGGCTGGAGTGCGCCTTTGCGATGTAGGACTCTGGGCGGCGGAAGAACCTCAGGGGGCTCGGCCGCCTCACCCCAGGGAATCTCGGCCGATAGTAGATGCGGGCGAGAAGAAGAGACCCGCGCCGATCTTACCGGGCGGCCCACTGGGGGGCTTGATTTTCCAGCACTGCGCTTCTTTTTCTTCTTTGCCGCACCTTTTAAAGGCGGGGCTCAGAAACTCTCCTCTAGTGGAGAGCCCATTTGTAGAGGCTCCTAAAGCAAAAGACGAAGACTTAGAGACAAGGGGGTGAGAGAAGGCTTCATGGCGGAGTGGAGGGGAGAGACCCTGGACGGGGGAGTCATGCGGGCCCGCGCAAGCGACTGGAATGTCAGGCCCTAATGACCCGGAGTATGCTTGTGGGTGGCACCTAACCAACCTCCGCTTCACCTCTTCATCCTTAGGGCTAGACCGAGTGCACACTGAAAACCACATAGCCGGGCGGGTTAGAGACACTTGAGGACTTTCGAAGGTGGAGCTCGGTGAGACGGAGGAAACCACGTAGGTTCTCAGGGGTGGTCCAAGAGGTCGGAACGCCAAGCATGTCTTCCTGATCAGAGGGATTATACTCCCAATTGTGGCCACTAACAAAAAAATAGCGTTCCTTCCAGAATTTATGGGAGGATGGCATGTCGGAAATAATCGACTGAGGTGGGCCAGCATAAATGTATAAGAAACCTTCCGCGGACTCTTTTACCTTTGAAAGGGTATAGTAATAGAGGCTAAATTTGAGAACCCTGACCTTTGTACTGAAAACAACAAAGGAGGCCAACCAAAGCGCCCCGAGGAGAGTTGGGGAAGCTAAGTGGGCCTACGTTGAAATCTTGAAGGGCCTTACTTGAAGAAAGGGTGTAAAGGAAGCGAGAGCCATTTTGAATGACCTCGAAAAGCAAACCATCTTAGGAACATGGACGACGTAAGTAAAGAAAAGAATCTGGGCTGCCAAACATAGATACCAACCGAAGGTTTATAAGCGAGTAAGCAAAATTTTCCGCATAGGAGGGTACCTACGACCCAGGCTAGGGCCTTGCATACGAACACCTCCACGGCAACCTAAGATATTAGATTCGGTGGGGTACGATCATTAATCCTCTCTTGCCGCCGCCGGAGCGAGAGGGGATGACCCACCCGATGGGTAAAATGCTTGGTGCAATGGGAGACACGAGACCCGCGCCTACCTATTCGGGTTAGGACCCTCGGCGGGCGCTACCTCCTATATGTAGGCTAGTAGAGCGACTAGACACAGAAGAAGCACGCATGATTGGACAAAGATAAAGAAAGGCGAAAGAATGACAAAGAGGCTCAAGCCATAAATAGCCCGAAAGGCTAAGGCAGGGAAGCTAAAAGAGGAAGAAGGAGAAGGCGTCTGGGGATACGAGGAAGAAAACAAAATAAAATGATGATCCTTAAGAGGCTGGAAGCGACGGCGATCTGAGCAACGGACAAAGATGTTTCGAAAGGGGGAAAATCCAAACCCGTGGAGGAAGAGGGCTGAAACGGAGAATCTGGTAATTGCTGAAGGATGCCCTAAAGGCAATGGGCGATAATAGGGTGGAGCCGCAATCGAAGTCGTCATTATCCGCAGCAGGAGGCGTTTGATGGCGACATGACCCAATCAAACCATCCCGAGTATGCGTGATCACCGATCCATGAAAACAATCCTGACTCTTGACTACGCTGAAACTGCTTGAGGGTGAGGAAACAATGATTTGAGTTTTAAAATAATAGGCGCGCATGCCGGAACCTGACCCCGAATGTCAGAAGCAAAAGAGATAAGGAGTAGGCCCGATAAAAGGCAGCCAAAGAGCTCGGCCCACCACATATGCCCAAGCATGAAGGCCCAGGCCGGGGACTTAGTTCACCTGTGAGAGACGGTGGCGTATTGTCAAGACCAGTATTAAAGGAAAAGTATCCAACCTCACCTAATTAAATCTCACCAATTAGGGAAGTAGGATATTCCCTGTAATGAATTACCAATTATCTCTTATCGGTGAGTCAACGATAAAGAGGAAGAAAATCCCTACGCCCAATAGGAGAAAAATATCCATTATCATCATCGAATAGGAAAGTTATCATGATGTCTGCAATTATAAATAGTAATTAACGTTGGTAGAAAAGTACACATTCAATTTTCCTGCATGATTGATATTATTATGCTTCCACGGAAGGAATGACTTGAAACATCGGATAGGCAAGCGTGATCCACAAAATCAATCCTTCTTATTTCTTATTTTTTGCGGGAAGGCCCGACATCAGTCGTTGGATGAGTGACAATTCATGGCTCTATCAGTTTAAGTTAAAAAACAACATCATTTGTAATTTTTTTTTAAAAGTATTATTTTAATCCAAAACTCCTCATCCTCTTCATTCTATATAATACAGTTTATTTAATTCCTATACCCATCCGTTTGTCTTTTATATTAACATATGATTATTTAATAGTCTTTATTCAATTCTTATAAATTTTTATGTAAAAGACTTTATTACTACTGATTTATATTTAATAAAATTGAATCACGTGCAAACAAAAAGTAAAAAACAAACAAAATAATATAAACTTTTAAACTTGATTTCATGCATATATATATATATATATATATATATATATATATATATATAGAGAGAGAGAGAGAGAGAGAGAGAGAGAGAGAGAGAGAGAGATGATCTCTACAAGTACAGGATATACCATTACTTAAGAATTCACTTATGAAAGAACAAAAAAAATTACTGAGATGATCTCTACAAGTACAGGATATACCATTACTTAAGAATTCACTTATGAAAGAACAAAAAAAATTCATAATTATTTTTGCCCGTGCTTTTTGAAAAACAAACTTTTATAATATATAATTGATTCGTGTTCTTTAGGATTTAATCTAATAATATCAGCAAAAATTACATTAATTAAGTTAAACTAAACATTATTAGTAGTAAGTTGAATAAGTTTGGGTTAGCAGTATACGAAACCCTAGCTGTCCCTCCCATCCTTTTCTTTTATCTTGCTCTTCTTACCTATTTTCTTCAAGCCGAGAGGGACATTATTTTATTATTAACGACTTAAATCGTTCGTATACATCTTCTTTTTTTCTTGCTCAGTAAGTGGTTCTTCCTAACTCGCATATGGTAGAGAAACTCAAAAGTTTCAAAAGCGGATCATAAGGGAGGGGTTATGGTTCAGTCTGAGTAAGGGACGAGTTCTTATATTATGCTTAAAAGTGTTTAGCCCATAAAAAAATGGTTATTCATGAATTTAGGTCTTATCTTTTTTTTTGCATTCTATTACCGGTGGTGTTTGGTTTGTCGTCGACTTTGTTACAACTAATGTTTTTAATTATTTTGTTGCGATTATTGTTGTATAAGGGTGATTAGAATAAAGCAAAGCAGTTGTTAGTTGAAAATATCATATTATGGTCGTCAATATGTTGTGTTGAAGAATGAAGTAGATATTCTAGTAACTATATTATCAAATTTGTTATTTATAGATTTTATGCCGATTTATTATGTTATTAACTTTAATGTTGTTTAAATCGCATAGTTTTTTAACGATTGTCTGTGGATTTATGCATCATTGCGAGAGTTTGAATCGATAAAATTATTTTGCTTCAGAAAAAAAGTTTGGATTAACCCAAATAATTTTTTCAGGATTGGATGGAACGTAATTTAAACATCCATGATAGAAGGATAGTGAATGGATTGCAATTTTTCATTTATTCCAACATTTCGAATATATCATTCTAGAGCCTACTAAACAATAAAAATTGACGCCCTTTGTCAAAAGATGTAATTGAAGAAATATCATTTATAATTGACTTTAAATTGGACTAAGTTAAAGACTGGACTATTTACTACTGTAACATTTGGATTTTATTTACGAAATAAGCATACTCTCTTTTAAAAATAATGACAAAGTATGAATTGGAATAATAGGTTTTAAGCTTAATGTTAAAGTTGACTTATTATGGGTTGAAGTTGAGCATTGATGTTTTATGAATGGGACGAGATTGACTTTGTGGGTTGATGACGAGGTTTATCTGCATGGTTGACCTTCACTCACATTAAAATTTTGGGTCCGTTTCATTAATTCATTTTTTTGACATTGTCCGAACTTCACTCGACTTGAATTAACATATTTTATCATTAATGATCATGCATCTTCAAATCGTGTAGTAATGGTATGAAATTTTTCATAAATGTAAAGAACTTATAAAAAATTGATCCGAGAATAAAATTTTGACGGTTAGTGATCAGTAATAATCAATTAGTCAAGTAATAAGCAATGAAACCAGTTTCAATCATTTTTCTAAATATACAAGAGTTTTGTATTAATAAGAAAATCATCGTTGCTTCACTAATATATAGCTAAGTAGGATCGATTTCGGGTTTTCTTAGCTTCAAGCAAGAAACTTAAAATAATCATCAGATCTAGAGGGAATTAAAGTCCAGTGTGCATGAAGATTGCTTATACTTAGGAAATATGCATGATTTAACACATTGAGAAAGATCACATTCAGGTTTAAAATTTTCATCCAAAATCATATATATGACTTCATTATTCATTTATGTATTAAAAAGTTAATATTTCATTAAAACCTAAAACAAACTATACATAACTTTCAATAAAAAAATTTCAATAGCAACTTATTAAAGATTCTAGAATGCCATATTAATTTAAGTGTTAGAAGAAAAAGGTTTGAAATATATACAGGCTTGTTGATCAATGCTTTATTCAGCCCAGTCAAGTAACTAATCACGACTAGTAACTCTTTCCGAGAAGAGGATCCATCGCGGAGACATCATAATTTTATCTCTCATTGAGTGGTTTTACCTTTTTTTTTATTGAGGACACCCTCATTCTTGATTGAGGTTCGATTGGAGATCCAATGGTCATATATAGTGCAATTATTGTAGGGAGGTTATATGTATTTTATTTTTTACTTCAGTTGCATATGAAATCATAGATTTTTAGAAGAATGTTTTGAGGACCGATATTTGGTATCGAAGCGAAGGGTTCCTGGGCTACGAATCTGCAATTTTAGATTTCATACATTAATAAAAAGAAATTTTAATTTTTTTATTTGATCTACATTCCTATATGCTTTCGGAGTTGTTTAAAAAAAAAATCATCTGCTTTTGCCTTAAAGTCGCCACTTTTGTGTATTTTTTCATGCAAGCATTAATGCAATTATGAAATATATGTTTGTCTGTTACATCTAAATGTTTAATGCAATTTTTGATATATTTAACTACTTGCATGGCATCCGAATAATGCATGAAATTTTGAAACATGCAAATATGTTTTTGTAGTTATAAATTTTCATGTCATGTCGATATATGATTTCCAGGGACATTGACCAAACATATTACATTTAATAAGAATTGCAGTAATTTAGAAATTTTAGTCATTTTCACTTTAGAATGAGTTTTTTTTTTTTTTTTGGAAAGTGGGAATAGGATCTTAACATATTTTCTTTTTCCTATAAAAACTCATTATTCAATCTATATATCTTTGATAAATAATTTGACTTATTTTGGATTATTATTTTTCATGAGGTTTTCTATGATGAGAAAAATTCTAGATACATTAATTTTAATTAATTTTGAGATTAAGATAAGTATGGTTTAACAAATTATCTTTTAATAGAAAGTAAAATAGATATATAATTTAAAATTATTAGGAATTAAATTATATTTTAACATGAATTACCCTAGATAATTGTTAAATAGATAAATAATTTAATTTGACAGTAAAAAATAAAATTATATTTTAACAAGACTTTTTCATAAATGAACAAAATGTTAAAAATATATATATATATATATATATATATATATATATGCTATATATATATATATATATATGCTTAACTAACATATATACATATATATATATATATATATATGCTGCTGCTGCCTGCTATATATATATATATATATGCTATATTATTATTATTATTATTATTAAAATGATGGTTGAGTAAGACATGTTCTTGTTTTAAGGTATTTAAGTATTAAATTAAATTTAACAACTTACAAGTCGAAGAAAATTAAATCTATAATCTTTGTTATTAACTTGTTTTAGAATTGGTTTGACTATATATATATATATATATATATAACTATATATATATATATATATATATATATATATATATATATATATTATTAAAATGATAGTTTAGGCCAAGACATGTTCTTGTTTTGGTATTTAAATTATTAAGTGGGGCCCAACAACTTACAAGTGAGAAAATTAAATCTATAATCTTTGTTGATAACTTTGTTCTAGAATTGGTTTGACTATGAAATTTACTAAATTAGATAAATTTAGAATCCAAGGTGGTCGGAAGAATAAGCAGCCCCTTGGAAAGACTCTGGCTTCAAAACACTTCCAGTTTTTAAGTAATTAAGTAGGAGAGAAGGTTTAGTAAACTGCGGCTAATGTGAGGATCCTAGTTAAGTAGGAAAAGTCACTTAATAAATATTTTAGTGGGAGCAACCAACCTAAAATTGGGGTTCTTTACTTAAGAAATATTGAAACTAAGATCAATAGTGCTTACACTAAACCTGAAGAAAATAATAAACTATCTAAAATAGTCACTATTTATTTTCTCAAATGGCCAAAGTTTAAAGGGTAAGTCAATCGCCTAGTCTAAAGATAAGTGACTTTTGAAATTGATTAGATTATATATCTTATTAACTTTGAGAACCTGCCTAAAGTAGGATAGCAAGTTCTCATGGAAGTTAATTTATCATGTACTTATGTGTTTAATTTTGAGTGATATATTATATATTATCAGTGCAAATTGTATATATAATTAGACATATCTTATGCTAGTAATGAACACATACCGACCAACACTAATTTGATTCTCAAGATAAAAAAAATATGTTTGTTTTCTTTCCGTTAACATCAATCAGTCATAGCTACGGGGATCTCAATTATAGTTTTGCATGATTGTTTATTTGTATCAAATTCTAGAAAGAATTTAGTTTTAGTTTCTAAATTATGTATTGACAATTAAGTCGGTTTATTTTAATAAAACTTTATTTCTATTATGAAAGAAAAAAAAATTTGTTACATTTGGCACATTAAATAATCTTTTATCATATTGATTGTGTTGTGAATCAAGTTGATAATGTGAAAAAAATCATTGAAAATAAAAAATCCTAGTACAATCAACTCAAGTGTGATCTTTTAAGGTTTGAGGGATTTACATAAGTGAAATAATACAAAGATTAGTGAGTTGTGTGCCATTAGTCTTTTTTAACCTAGAGCAGCTACCACTATGTCATCATTATATTCAAGGTAAAATGACTAAGAAATCCTTTACTACCAAAGGAGTTAAAGTTGAGAGATGTTTGGGTTTGAAACACTCAGATGTGTGTGGGCCATTTAGTGTCCATGCAAGAGGTGGTTATGAATATTTCATCACTTTCTTGATGACTACTCAAGATATGGATATCTATACCTAATGAAGAAAAAATCTGAGGCCTTGGATAAATTCAAGGAATTTAAGGCTAAATCAGATAAACAATTAGGAAGACACGTTAAATCACTTCGTTTTAATTGAGGTGGTGAGTATATGTCTATTGAATTCGTTTCTTTCCTCAAGGAGCATGAGATTTATCTTAACTTAATGTTCAAGGAACTCCACAACAAAATGGAGTGGCAGAAAAAAGAAATCAAACTCTATTAGACCTGGTAAGGTCAATGATGAGTTTTTTCATATTACCTTTATCCTTTTGGGGATATGCCTTAAAGACAACAACTTACATTCTAAATATGGTGTCATCCAAATCAATACCAAAGACACCCATGGAAATATGGATAGGTAGGAGCTTTAATTTAGTCGTATCGCGTATGGGTTGATACACTATGTATTAAAGCGGTCAGCCCGACAAGTTTGATGTAAGTCGAATTGTGTTGGTTTGATGGATATCGAAAGGTACGAGGGACTACTTATTTCTACAATAAATCTGACATGAAGAGTATTTGTGAGGTAACAAATGCTAAGTTCATGAGAAAGAATAATACATCATGAATCACATAATTAGGGATATGAATGAATGAATAGAAAGAAGCGAATTCTCTAACATATATAGATATGTTGTTCACATTGATCCTGACCACTAATACCTGATATTAATACACTAAATATGCCTCATCGTAGTGGGAGCACCTGCTAAGCTCACGTTGATGGGAGAATCATCTTTGACGATCCCAAGTGTGGCATGGGGATGATCCCACAGAAGTTTTCTGAAGCAATTAATGATAAGGATTTTGATTTTTGGAAAGAGGCTATGAAATCAGAATTAGAATCCGTGTATTCTAAAAATGTGTGGAATCTTGTGGATTTATTCCAGGGGGTTAAACCCATTGGTTGCAAATGGGTTTGCAAAGAAACAGAGGAGTAGATGAAAAGGTTGGCTATATAAGCCCGAGGCCGAAGTGATAGAAAAGGTTATAGTAAAAAATCAAGTTTTGACTATGAGGAAACTTTTTTACCAGTGGCCATGATCAAGTCCATTAGAGTACTTCTATCCATTGCAGGATATTGTGATTATGAAATATGGCAAATGGATGTCAAAATAGTCTTCCTTAATGGCTATCTTAAAGAAAACATTTATATCATCAACCATATAGTTTCATAACCAAAGGTCGAACACATGGTATGCAAAGTTGCATAAGTCCATATATGGATTAAGCAAAGAAAGCATCAGAGATCATAAAACAAACGTTTTGATCAGGTAATCAAATCTTTTGGTTTTGATCAAAATGAAAAGGAACCTTGTGTATATAGAAAGATGCAGGATGATATAGTGGTTTTCCTGATTTCATATGTGGACGACATTTTGTTGATTGGAAACGACTTTGAGTTGTTGTCAGAGGTAAAGATCCAATTAGCTACTCAATTCCAAATGAAAGATTTGGGAGAGGCGCAATATGTTCTAGGTATTAAGATAATACGAGATAGAAAGAATAAGATTATTTCACTTTCTAAAGAAAATTATATAGATAGTTTATTGTCTAAGTACATTATGCAAGATTCGAAAAGGATTTACACCTTTTTAGATATGAAATCAATCTTTCTCGGGGACTAGTCACTCTAAGACAAGCGAAGAGAAGAAGAAGAATACATGAAGGCGTTTTATATATGCTTCGGCTGATTGGTAGTCTTATGTATGTGTGTGTACAAGACCATATACATGTTATTTAGGTTGAAGCAGTGAGAGTAGGTACCATTCTAATCCAGATAGGGAACATTGGACCGCTTTGAAGTATATACTCAATTACCTTAAGAAGACGAGAGATTATATCCTAATTTATCATGGCGATGAGTTGGCCCCTATTGGATATACTGATTCTAACTTTCAGTCATATGCGAAGTTGAGAAAATCCACTTCTGGATATGTTTTTACATTATGAGGAATAGTTGTTAGTTGGAGGAGTATTAAGCAATCATGTATTGGTAATTCAACCATGGAAGCTTAATATGTGGCATCATTAGAGGAAACTAAGAAAGCGGTATGGCTTAGGAAATTCCTTATGAAATTAGGAGTCATAGCTAAGGTTGTTGATATTATGATCTTGTATTATGATAATTGTGGGGTTGTTGCTCAAGCCAAAGAACCAATGAATCATAGGAGCACATCGAAAGGAAGTATAACCTAGTTCGAATTGATGCAGAGGAACATAATAGTAGAAGATTGCATCGAGGGATAACATAGCAAATCCTTTTACTAAGCTTAAGACTAAGTGTTTGACTCTTATGTATACAACACAAGGCTCAAAAAATGTACTCTTTATTTTTTTTTAGTTTCATGGTTTATAATGTAATTAGTTTACAATAATAAAATTGATGTTTTAGTTACTTCAAATTATTGTGTTCATTTAGGCCTAGTTCAAGCACATTGTACATGTTTGGGTGTGTGTGGATGTATGGAGGACACATATATGGGTTCTTTGTGTTTGAGGTTGTTCACGACGGTTCATGGATGTTAGCAATCCATAAGTAGTTGTGGGAGTAGTTTTTCTTTGTCACAACTACTAGGAATTGGGTCTACAGGATAATATCATGCGGTATGTACTTGGTACATATTGGTGGGACCGTAAATAGTCATATACTATCTTTGGACGGTTTTTCCCCTAGCTACTATCTCACATAGGCTCTTAACCCTGAAGGTCGTTGGAGGGTTGAGGGGAGTATGTTGTCATTTTGAGGTGCTCCTAGTGACCATCTATTAGTGATAGTCATTCAGAGTGATCTTAGATGGCTTCTTGCTCCAACTCATAGAATCTTGTTTGGTAGACATGGGAGTAGTGATGACCCCCAATATAGGGCAATATACAGTACGAGGTAGCAAAGGTAATTTATCATAGTTGTCCTTGGCAGGAGGCCCCACGAGTTTTGGGTGGACTTGCAGTCATGATCACTCAAATGAAACTTGTAGCCTTAAGGTAAATGGTAATTTTTCGATATTTTTATAGTAATATGTTTGAAATTACTAGTATCGATTCATGGGGAGGTGGTGTGAGTGATTAGTAGGCCTTGGTAATCTTCCACAATTATTTGGAATGAGAAGTTTTCGATTTATAAGTGTAGTTGGTCTACTATAGTGGTCTGATTGACTAATTGTGGAATGATGTATGATTAATTCCACGGGAGCCAAATTTTGAAAGTGCCATGGGTCCACACGGGCAAACCCGTTGTAAGTGGCTAGTGTTATGAGCGATTTATGATCACATGGTAGCTTTAAGAAGTTTGCTTTAGGGCTAGTGGGAGAATGTTAGAACTAAGCATAGATAAGCAAATTAGAGTTCTAATTAAATTGGACTACTGAACTTATATGGGCTAATTATAGACCCAAGTATGTAAGTGGATTCAATCGCCCACTAAACCCTCTTACAAATATAACATTACATCTGCATTGTCACTGAATCTTAAAGCGAAAGAGCGTTAGATTGTTCTTGGAGCCCCATTTGTGGTTAAGACCTTTAAATTGGTTGTGCTTGAAAGATTCATGAATCAGGCTGGTAGATCGGTATGTATTTATGAAATCATAGATTTTTTGAGGGATGTCTTGTGATTCCAACAATTAAGGCGTTTGGTTCGCCGTCGGCTTGTTACGACATGATGTTTTTCATTGTTCTGTTGCTGTTCTTTATTTGTATGAGAGTGATTTAGATAAGCAAAGCGAATTCGATTAGTTGCAAACATCATGTTACGGTTGTTGGTATGTTGTGTTGAAGAACTAGAGTCGATATTCTAGTTACTATATTATTAAATTTGTAGATTTTATGTCGATTTACTATGCTATTAATCTTAATATTGTTTCATCATTTATGATTTTTAATAATTTGTATCTTGGATCTATACATCTATTTAAAGTTTGAATTAATAAAATTATTTTTCCTTTCAAAAAAAGTTTGGGTTAGCAAAAAATAAGATTTTCAAGTTTGGATGAATCGTAATTTAAACATCGTGATAAAAGGATAGTGAATGGATTTTTAATTTTTTCATTTATTCAACATTTCAAATATATCTTACTAAGAGCCTACTAAATAAATAAAGAAATTGACATTCCCTTTGTCAAAGATGTAGTGAAGAAATATATTTATAATTTGACTTTAAGTGGACTAAGGTGAGCGTTTGTTTTTTGACTTATCTTGAAAATGTAGGCACCGGCGTGCACTGTGTTAAAATTTTACCATGACTTATTCGCGAAATTTTTTAAAGTTCTTAATAGAAAAAGTGAAAAATGGCCCGAACTTACATTCAGCGATCGTTTTCTGAAAATAAGAAAAAACTCAATCGTTGTCCGATAAAAGAAGAAGCTAACGATATACGTGCAGGGATGACAACAGGAGGTTTGAGACGAGTGGGTTGCATCACGACTTGGAGCTTCGTTTATTTCAATTCCCAAACTTGTTCTGTTTAAAAATTAAGCATGCGAGGGGTGAAATTTAAACACTATGTTTACATTTATTTTGTTTTTATTTTTAAATTTTAATTTTTATATTTGCTTTTATTTTTGTTATATTAAAAATTAATATTTTTCATAAAAAATAAAATTATGATAATTTTATAAGTATTTATTAAAAAGCTTTATTATAATAATAATAATTATTTATATTAAAGTATAAAAATAAAATAATAAAAAATATTTTTAAAAATATATAATCGGGGGCCGAGGCATTATTATTATTTTGGATATATGGTTCATATTGCTTCATTCGGATTCATTTCTGCCCGAAAATCGAAAAAATCTCGTCCTTGGAGTCATTGACAACTTATCACCCAGAAAATCGAAAAAATTTCCGTTTGTCTCAGAATTCGACGAAACTTTTTTGGATCGCCGAATTCCTTGACGAATTTGCTTGACGCGGTCGGTTCGTTCGCTCAGAATTTAGAGAGAATTTTCTGCTTCCCTGAACCCTTATGATAATATAGTTTTTTTATTAACATTTTCTTGAATTTTGAAAATTTGGTACTACCGGTCCCACCTACGAGTAATATCTTTGAGCGGTATCGGTTGAGAAAATAAACTCAAACCCATTAAGCCGATTAAATTAAATTAAGCGTATTGCCGTAGAAGCGAGGTGGAGACGAAGCGCAGAAATTAGCCGTTGGTTGTCGTCGCATTAATACTTTATGTTAAAAAGCAAGCAAACTATCTTTAATCTTATTAAGTCTTATTCGGCGCGTGGAAACGAAAAAGTTATATTCGGCGTTAAAGTGAAATAACGTAACACAAGTTAAAGGCGGACTATTTCTTGTAACATTGGATTTTTATTTTGAAATAATCTGTCTCTTTTAAAAAATAAATGAATGAGTATGAATTGGAATAATAGGTTTTAAGCTTAATAATGTTAAAGTTGACTTATTATGGGTTGAAGTTGAGCATTGATGTTTTATGAATGGCACGAGATTGACTTTGTGGGTTGATGACGAGGTTTATCTGCATGGTTGACTCACATTACAGAATTCTTTAGGTCCGTTTCATTGACCATTATTTTGACATTGTCAAACTTCACTCAACTTGAATTCAATTTTATATAGTTGAAGTGGTTTGGACTTTGGACGGTTTAAATGGACTAATACTGTTTCTTTTTTTTTTTCTTTAATTAACATATTTTATCATTAATGATCATGCATCTTCAAATCGTGTAGTAATAATTTATGAAATTTTTCATAAATATAAAAGAACTTATTAAAATTTGATTGAGAATACGAAAATTTTGGATAGATTAGTGATCAGTAATTATCAATTAGTCAAATAATAATCGATGATAGTTCAAATGTTTTTTCTAAACAAGTTTTATTATTAATAAAAAAGCATCGTTGCTTCACTGATATATAGCTAAATGGATCGATTTCAGGTTTTTCTTAAGGAATTCAAATAGAAACTTAAAATAATCGTCGAGATCTGAGAGCCCTGAAGTCCAAATGTGCTTGAATTGCTTATACTTAGGAAATATGCATGATTTAACGAAGTATTATTGCTTAGGGGTTAGTATGTATTTTATTTTTACTTCATTTATATAATCATGGAGCTAAAATGTTTCGGAATTGATATCACGTATCGAGAGCGGGTTTCTTAGATTATATCTGAATTAACGCATGGGTTTTTAATAATTTGTATCTTTGGATTTATAAATGCATTATAAAGTTTGAATCGATAAAATTATTTTTAAACTTCGAAAAAAGTTGGGTTAAGAAATAATAAGATTTTCGGAGGATTTGGATGAATCGCTAATTTAAACATCCAAGATAAAGGATAATTTAATGGATGTTTAATTTTTTAATTTTCATTTATTCCAACATTTTGAATATATCTTACTAGAGCCTACTAAGCAATAATGGCATTCCTTTGTCAAAGATAATTGAAGAAATATATTTATAATTTGACTTTAAGAGTGGACTAAGTTCAAAGACTGGACTATTTACTGTTACATTTGGTTTTATTTTGAAATAATCTGTCTCTTTTAAAAAATAAATGAAAAGCATCATAATTGGAATAATAGGTTTTAATAATAATGTTAAAAGTTGACTTATTATGGGTTGGTTGAGAGCATTGATGTTTATGAATGGCACAGATTGACTTTTATTGGGTTGATGACGAGGTTTATCTGCATGGTTGACCTTTACTCACATTACAGAATTTTAGGTCCATTTCATTAATTCCATTATTTTTTGATTTTTGTCAAACTTCACTCAACTTGAATTCAATTTTGTAGTAATTGAATGGTTTGGACTTTGGACAGTTTAAATGGACTCTTTTTTTTTAATTAACATATTTTATCATTGATCATGCATCTTCAAAATTCAAATCGTGTAGTAATAATTTATAGTAGTACCATAAATGTAAAACTTTCTGAAAAGTGATTGAGAATGCAATTTTGAATGGTTAGTGATCAGAGTAATAATCAATTAGTCGGATAATAACCCGGGTAATAATTCAATGTTTTCTAAATATACAAGTTTTATTATTAATATAAAAGCATCGTTGCTTCACTAATATATAGCTAAATGGATCGATTTCAGATTTTTCTTAAGGAATTCAAACATAAACTTAAAATAATCATCAAGATTTAGAGGAGTACAAGTCAAAGTGTGCATGAAGATTGCTTATATAGGAAATATGCATGATTTAATATTGAATATCATTCAAGGTTTAAGATTTTCATGTCAAATCATATATGTCTTCATTATTCATTTATCGATGCAAGTTAATATTTCATTAAAACCTAAGTATTTAGCATAAGCTTTCAGTAAAAAATTTAAGAAACTTAACTTACTAAGATTCTAAAGACCTTATTAATTTAAGGGTGTTAGAAGAAAAGGAATTGAATATAAGAGAGGATTGATCAAAACAAAAGAATTTAAACAGAAATAATAAAAATAATAATAAATTTAATAGATAATCATAATTATTATTATATAAAAGAATTTGATTACTATAATTATGAAGGAATTTATAAATTGATAAGATTTTTAGATAATATAAGAACATTTTAGAATATCTTTATGATTAAATATCAAGAAGAAGTCAAAGGTTATAATAAGAGATAATATTATAAGAAAAGCTATATTAAAAAACGTTAACCATAATAAGTAGTGAAAAGTCCAAGTGAATTAAATGCAATAGTAAACAAAATAGTAGTTAAAATTGATAGCATCAGAAAAGTCTTTGATGAGTACTATCCATAATAAGAGAGTATTATTAAGTACATTTAACCATACATTTACTCTAAACCCTAACTACTATTTGGCAAAATAGTAGTTAAAGTAATAGCATCAGAAAAGTCTTTGATAAGTACTATCCATATTAAATGATAAAGTAATAAAAGTTTTAAATAAAACAATAAAAGATCTCCATACATGTTGAAGAAGAAGATCATGAAATGTTTTAGTCGCACTGAAAAATTCGTACCATATTTATAACATGAATAGTTGTGTTAAGAGCTTTTAAAATGAAGATTATAAAAGAACATGATGAATATCATCAAATGTTATTGGCAATAACCGAATTTTAACTTATTATAAGTTATAATTTTTAACAAAAATGATTTGATATTAGAACATTATATATATCTAAGCCTCCAAATATATTTATAAATCAATGATAATTATATAACTAGATACTCCTCTAAATGAAAAAATAAATATTAGAAAAAACTAAGATAGAAAATTTAAGAACAAAAATATACTTGATGATTATAACCTTTGATTTAAACCTAATAGAAGATAATACTGAGAAAGCTTACAACCAAGAAGAAAATCTTAATGAAATATTTTATTATGATTTAAATAAAATAGAAAATCCAACATACGATGACAACAGGGAAAATATAGATTTTGAAAACTTGGATAATGAGTAAAATGGTAATAAAAACTTTTATACAAAAAAACATAGATAAATATTTAGAAAAAAGACAACATTTATGTAACTACTTTAATGAAAAGAAGAAAGAAAGAATAAAAAAATAAAATATATGAAATAGTTATAGAATGTTTAGAAATTTGTTTACCTTTATCTAAAAAAGTTAGTCTAGAAAAATATATAGAACTTATAGATATAATAATTCCATATATAGTAGAAAATTACAATGAATATTTACCCTTAATGTTAATTTAGACTTAGAAAAAACAAAAAAAAATAGAAAAAATAAAAACTAGAAATGAAGGACCATCAGAAATAATTAAAAATATGATGAAGAAGAAATGAAATTTATTTATCCAAAGACAAATAAAAATAAAAGGTATGGATTAATAGGCGGAAAATTTGTGATAAATAGCCAAACTAATAAAAAGAAATCATATATTGGATCCTTAGATAAGGTCGAGAGCTATATAAAAATCACATAAAAATGAAATCTAGAAAAATAGAAATATTAATAGGCAGAAATAATTAAAGGATGTGAAAAGAATAGACAATAGAAGTTGGAAAAATCGAAGAAAAATTAAGCAACTTAGAAAATAGAATGATGAATATGAAATACAACAAAACTCTGAGTTATAAGTATAGGAAAAGACCCAAAATACATTAGAGGAACTACTAGAAAAGTAGTAGAACAAATAATATTTAGAAAATATCTAGAAAGAACAATAAAAAAGGATGACATAGAGAAAGGAAGTTTGGATAAAAAAAATTGTTAAGGACAATACTTGGAATTAGAAAAGAAAGGGAAAAATAAAATAAGGAAAACGGATAGTAGAAAAGCAAACTACAAGAGAAATAAAAATAAATGAGTCAAATTAGTGAAAGTGATATAGAAGATATAATGATATAAATACAAATAATGAATTTAAATGAATCAAAAGATGTAAATCCTATAGGACATATAGGAGGACCCAGTAAAATTGTAAAACCCGAGAAATTTTTAATTTTCTGAAAAATGGTAAAATGGTAATTTCGGGTCAAAATGCGGAAGTACTACGAATGCCAGAATGACAAAGCCGAACTTTTACTAGGATTAGAATCATCTAGCGAAATCTAGCTACGCGTAGAATTTCGGTCGAGTGAACGATTACGATTTTCTTTTCGAGGCAATAGGGGTGAGTACGGGGACGCTTGACACATTTTGAGGTGAGATCGCGAGTGTCACGTGTCATGTGCAGTAGTCAAACATGGTGGGAGGTGTGGTACGTGGTGGATACATGACATCCTTATCATTGGAGGAAGAAAATCCAAAGTAGGTGGATAAGAGGATAAGGTGTATCCGTGGCCGATATAAATTTGACATGTGGCGTAGAGAGGGAGACGAATCCTCTTGACCTAGCAGCGGTTTGGGAGAAGCAAAATAGAGAGAAAAAAAGAAAAGAGAGAGAAAGGAAGAAGATTTTTTAGAGAGAGGCTCCCAGCTTCTAAGCTCCCGGCGTCCCGAGCAGTCGGGTTTAGGCGACGAAGAAAGCAAGGTGCTCCCACGGCAAGGGCTACTCGTGGGTACCGGTTTTGTGGAGTTTTGACAACTCCGGGAGGTAGGGGTTTTTTTCTACTTGGTTTATTTTTGGTTTAAGAGTCTTGTTAATGGTTTTGATGGTATGGCTGTGAGAGGCCGTTTGATCGGTCCCGAAAAAATCGGGACTGCATGCTGTTAGGGACCGTTTTGGACAGTCCATGGACTGTTTGTGTGGCTTGTGTTATATTTGTGTGTTTTTGCTTGATAATTTGAATAACATGCAAATTGTGGTTTTGGGTGTTGTTGGGTAGGAAACGGCCATGGATTTCGGTTCCAAAGAAGTGGAGGGGGGGGCTTTCCATGGATAGCCGCCTTGTTTTGGGGCTGTTAAAAGCGGTCGGGTTTGTGTTGGGCCAGAAAATATTAAAATTATTATTTGCATAAAATGAATGACTTGGTGTGTGAAAAAATATTATGTTAATGCATTGAATTTAATGTTAACGTGATGTTTGAATTATATAAATATATTGTGTGTGACCATTGGAAATTGAATTGTTTTAATAACCCATATTGAGTTGAGCTTTGATGTTATTGCTATGAATAAATAACATGTGGTTAGTATGTGAATTTTATCAAAATATGCATGATTGATATATTGGCATGTGTTGAATGAAATTGGCATAATGCATTTCATATGCACCGGGGCAACCTAGAAAAATAGGTGTGAGTGCATGACATGAAAGAAAAAGGAAAATGGTTGTGAAAGAAATTTCAAAGGAAGATTTTCGAAGAATTGCCTTGGAGAGTTGTCCAACATTTATCTCGGAGGCGGACCCATGACTGTTTCGGAGAATTACCCAGCAATTCACCTCGGAGGGTTGTCCAATGGATTTTACCGAAACTCGGTATGATGTTTTCAAGAACAAAAACCTTTTGTTTTGAAAACGATGTTTTCTCACATTTGGCTTAGGCATGCGTGAGGGGGAGTCAATGAGGGCTCGAGAAGTGGAAAAGGGTGAGTCACATTACCATCGTATCATGTAGATGACCAGTAGGATGCGTGGCACAGCACGAGATGTGTTTGTGTTGAACCATTGCATGTGCACTTAGGTGGGGAGTAACCCATATAGGAAAACTTCACTATTGGGCATTGCTCACCCTGTCGAGGGAAAATTTATTTCAAGTATTGAAGATTCACCTAGGGATGGGACGCATCCGAGGTCTTAGAGACGAAGAGATGGTCATATATGGCCTTGTTATGTATTTTGTAAAAATACGGGTGGAACTCCAGTTTTGGATAATTGTAAATTAACTCATTTTTTGTATAAAATATACATTTTTTTGAGTATGAATGTATGGGCCAATGTGGCCATTTTACTCATGTATGGGTATCATGATATGAGACACAAGTATTCCGCAGGTTGATGGTGGTTAACGGGACCCCCGGGATTTGGGGCGTCACAAAAATAAAAGAAAAATACCCAAAAACATTTGAAAAACAATACAAAATACCTAAATATGAACCAAAAGAAACAAAAATTGAACAGTTAGGAAATACATGTGTATGCTAGCTAGATATAGATTGCTTGAAAGATATCAAAACAACTCTTAATAAATGATCACAAGCAATGACTTTATACTCTATGACACAAGGAACAAATTGAGATAATAATACTAAAACCCAGATAATGATAGGAACATTGACAGGATGTATTAGAAAATGGTGGGAAGGATTATCATCCCCTAGTTTAATGTCACAACAAATAACACAATTATGTCCTTTGAAAGTAGTCTTTTCGAAGAGAAGATACTTTTTATTGATATATAGTAAATGAATTTCTAGAAGAACAATGAATGACATATAGTATAGAACAAAGAAGGAAAGATATAAGAGAAGCTAGAAATAAATTAGCACAATTACAAATTTGTAAAATGAAGAATATATATGAATATACATGTGAATTTGGTAAAAATGGTATTATGATTGCAGCGATAGCAATATGAATATGACAATCTTGGTAAATACATACCACAGAAAAATTACCCGGGAAAATTGAGTAATTAGTTTGAGAAGAATATGAGAAAAAATAAGAAAAGAAGTGTTGATACTCTAGGAGCGATAAGTCTTCGTGACGTGCGAACTGGGGGTCCGTTGGCGGATCCGTCGACCGCGGAATACATGTAGCTATTGAGTGTCTCAATGCCACAAAATGAGTGTCTCTCTACCCGAGACTCAACCATAAGTAAAAATGGCCACGTCAGGCCCATACACCCCTACTCACCAAAATATAACCAACTACAGTACAATGGTTTCAGAGTTAATTACACTCTTATACAAACATGTATAGATCAGAATGTTTCATACATGTTTTAGAAAAATATATAATCAAAGCCATATGTGGAAACTTTCTTCTCAAGCGACTTCTAGTGGCGCGTCTCCCTGTGAGCTGTATTCCATGTACCTAAAAGGGATTCACGGCCCGGGGTGAGCAATGGCTTGATAAAGTAATCTCCTCTGAAGGGCTACTCCCCACCTAAGTGCACATGCAATAATTAGATTGCCACAAATAAACATTCCCACTCATGATTAGCATGTCCTCTAGGATGCCACATGCCATGAATGAGATGTTGCCTCATGTCCCATGCAAAAAGTCTCACCACACTTCTCTGACATGCTAAATGTATTGTGGTTTTCCCAACAAAAGTTTTTTTTTTTTTTTTTTTTTTTTTTTATTGATTCAAACCATTGGACAACCCGATGTTCATTTGATTTGATCCCAGAATTTCGGTGTGTTTATGCATTTGTGAGCCTGGATTTTCGGGATTACAGGCGGGGTGCTTGAGCGCACCTTTCGACATTTTTGATGGGCTTTACGCCGGAGTGATCATGTCTAACCTCAATAAATTTGGGTCTTTCACCTTAGGGGGAGGGGGGATCTACCTCATCTTGCTACGCCCGACACACGTATATTTATTTTCATTTCTTTCATTGTAAATGAATTGATCTCATTTGGTTGTCAGTTTGAGCGCACCACTCATTCACTAAGAATGATGAATTAACCGTTTCTACGCACCCACACCTGACTCGACGTGATGTTACCGTGCATATGCAATGCTAATGTGACATTGCCTATTACAATGCTACATGAGTGAATGCCTGTGTGCGCTGCGCGCCTCTGCGCTTGTTTACAACACATGCATCAGTGACAATTCATATCCTTGAGCATACAGAATTTCAATTAAATTATACGATCATATTAATATTTCTAATATGCAGCTACCAACATCAATTTCATGCAACTTCGACATACTACATCAAGAATCGAAGCAATGATACTACCGCAAAAAAAATCCTTAATTTCGAATCCTTATAAATAGGATACAACGCGTGCCTCATAGTGCCCAGATGGGTCTTGGTTCGGAGCATCACTCAACCTCGGTTGTTTATAAACATCCACAGAATCTTAGAATCATACCCATCCCCAAACATTAACCGGTGAAGAAGACCAAAAAATGGTCTAGGTCACTCAGTTGGATTCGAATCAGGCTAATCAGCTCCGTTATGAGGAAAGACTAAGCCCAACTTGGAAGGCCATGGAATGGCTCTTAAACAGAAGTTAACCAAGGTAAGAAGAAGACCCTTACCTACTGTGGGACTTTTATTCAAAAACCCCTAATTCCGGTACCCGCAGCTTGCAAGGCGCATCGAACCAGCATACACTCTTCAACCGACGAGAACCAACGGTCCAAACGCCGTAGATCTTAAAGAGAAGGTAGACTCTCTCTGCTACAAACTCCCATATTTTCTCCTCTCCTTTCTCGGATACCAACCCAAAAAAATGAGAGAATGATCTTTTCTTTTTCTTTTCTTTTTATTCCCTTTTATCCTCTTGGATTTGACTTTAGGACCACTTTACACATGACTTAATAAGGAGAAGTCATTATCTGCTATCCTTTCACTATTCATATTTTTGACATGTGTCCACATGGATACACGTAGTAGGTGGCCCTTGCCACACCACATGCCTCTAAGGTCATGTGAACTGGATCTGGCTTTACCATGTGGCATCGAATATATGTTAGCAGCGAGAAGACGTAATCGACAGATTTCGAATTTAGCGAGAAGTCGACGGTCAGCTAGAATTTCACGAGGCGATTCCAACGGTGTGTGGTTCATTACACAGAGATCTAGAAAATTCCATTTTCCCATTGATCTCAACTAACAGAACCTGGTTTTGCCATTTTTCGAAAAGTAGCCTCAGGGTTTACAAATTCTTAAAGAAGATTACCATAATTACTTTTAGGTATATTCTTAAAGGTGCGAAATGGAGCGCCGAGGGTGTAAGGAGTATAAGAAATGAAAATTTGGAAAACAAATAAAAAAAGCAACAACGATTTACAAAATAAAGATTTAGAAAATAATGGAGAAAAACCAATTTAAAAGTATAATGCAAGAAAAGATTTAATTAAAGAAAAGAATATTACCAAAAATATGTCAAGAGACAAAAATAAATCAAAATATTGGAAATGTAGAGAATTAGGACATGCAAGCAACGAATGTCCAGAGAAAAGGCATTTACTCATATGGGAGAGAAAGAATAAGAAAGATGATATAGAAAATATAGTAAGTTTTGATAATGAAATGAGTAGTATTTATAGTAAAAATGATAATAGTTCCTCAGAAAGTGATACAGAATGAGCAAGGAAATAATTGAAGATGATGATATTTCTGAATTTGAAGTTATTAGTACCAAAGACCCAGAAGAACTCATGCATTTTTAATAATAGAAAAGTCAAAGAAATCAGAGTCTAATTTGATGAAAGCCCAAAGAGAAGGATTACTACGGTACTTAAATAAAAAATATATGCATAAAAATATATAATCACATGAATACCAAAAAGATGAGAAGAAATATAACAATTAACAAGCTAAAGCAAACCCCTTGAGATTAATTTATTAACAAAAGAAAATATAAAGTAACAACATTAAGTAAGATAAAAAGTGAAAAAGAAATAAGAAAAATAAATGTATATTTAATAGAAATACAAATAATAAAATCATTATTCCTGAAAACCTAAATATACCAATAGTTTTTTAAGTTTACATGATAAATATAATAAACATGAAAGTCACCTAGGAAGTATCAATGAAATTTAACATATACAAAATTGAGCACAAAAGTACACCAAAAATATATGTTAATCTAGGTGATAAAAGATTTTGATAAAGCAGTCTAAGCATAATTTTTCAAAATTATGTAGGAATAGTTTTATAGAAGAAAGCGATAATGTAATGATAGTAATGACATTCAGTGTTTTGTACACACTATCAAATTCAAATTATGGAAGAATTTATCAAGATAAACCATTTATAGAAATTAGTGACGAATGTAGAGAATTTGTGCTGAAATAATAGAACCTCAAAAGTTGGATAGAATAGAAATATCAACAAATTACATTTTAAGTCTTAAAGATGATATTCCTGGAGAGGATTATATACAAGAATTGATTTGCCCATATTTGGAGAATTCCTTAATAAATAGTAGCTGAAATGATACAAGGAGAAGAAGTTTCCGAATAATAAAAGAAGTACATTCACGTTTCCTAATAATAGGAAATTATTATAATGGAGAAGAGAAATTGAGAATACACACAAAATTCTAATAGAAACTAGTGCTAGTTACAGCCATATCCAAGCTTATAGATGTGAGTAATTGTAGTATAACAAACCCCATATGTTTTCCAAATTATGATGATCAAACATTGGTGTAAATTTAAGGTAAAGAAAGCTTGCCCCATAAGATTACAAAAATAACCTTTTTGATAGATTGTTTACTTAAGATGATAGAATGCTAGGAAATGGACATTATGATATTCTTTAAAAATAGTTTCCTGAATAAGTGAATAAATATGAATTTACAAAAAATGAATATAATATATAGTGAAAACATATATATTTTCTTGAAAACTAAGCAATACATTTCCCTACGTGGTGACTTTTATAATAGTAAATATTTCGAGAAACTTCAGTAATATACATGTAGATTAATGAATCAAGAGATAAAAAAAAACAATATTTAAAAGCTTTTGGTAAAAAGAATGAGTATACTGAAATCTCATAAAAGATGCTTGAAATAAAGAAAAGATTACAAAACAAAAAGAAATTATGGAAATAATGATCGAGAATAAAATAGTAAATAGAAAATGTTTTATCAATATGACAATATAGAATGCGATAATATATTAGGAAATGACCTTTTGCAAGCAATTCTCCAATATATCAACAAACTATTTATACTATAATGTTTAAAAACTTACTTTGTAACAACGAATAAGAGTATATAGAATATTAAAACATTTTAGAGTATGACCAAAATGTAAAAAATGGAGAACAAAAAAAGCATCTATTACTTATAAAGTAACGAGTCCATGACACATGTGAGAAAAAATTAGAAGAAAAATTTTAGTAAAAACCCATTAAAATATTGGGGAAAAGATAAAATCACATTGTAAATTAAATATGATGAGTACTCACAAAAAGATATGAAGACTTTAAATCAGAATTAATGAATTGGCTAATGAATAATAAAGAAAAAAAAGCTCACATAGTATACATATGATGAAAAACATAAATTGAAATAAAAGATGAAAAGCAAGGATGATAAATTACAAAAGAAGCAAAATAAAAAAACACAATTTACGTTGGATATTATATTCAAACAAAGAAATACCTAATAAATCTAGCAAGGAAAAATTATTATAATAAATTTGATTGCAAATGCGGATTTTTTGACAAATAAAAATGGAAAATATAGTATCCCGATAACAACTTTTAGTACACAGCTAGGGGGGTCATTATGAATGGTTGTAATGCTCTTTGGATTAAAAAAGAAAGACCTCAAATTCTAAAGAAAGAAAAATAAGATATTCTCCCGAATATTCAAAAATTTATAATAGTATACATTGACATACTAATCTGCTCTAATAATGAGAAAGATGATGAAAAACATTTAAATACTTTCATAACACTCTATAAGAACATGGTATAGTTCTCTTAGAAAAGAAAGTTGATTTTAAGAAAAAAGAAATCGAATTTCTAGGAATGATATTAGATTCTAAAGGAATAAAGCTACAATCACATATTTCTGAAAGAAATAAGGGTTGCTCTTTGACAGGAATTAAGAACAAGAAAAATGATACAAAAATTTTTAGGATGTTTAAGTGTTGCTTTGATTTTATTAAAGGTTTAGCTAAGGAAAGACAAGTACAGAAATTATTAACAAAAATAAGCGGGATGGAGTACAAAAATAGTTAAAAAAAACTAAAAGGAAGATTTGTTTCCAATTTACCAAACTTAGATTACCCAATGAAAATGACAATTTAATATTACAAACAGATGCTTCATATAAGTATTGGGTAGGTATTTTAAAGATAGATTTAGGAGAACTATGTGGTTATGCAAATGGAACATTTAATAATAATCAAATTAATAATGACATCAATGAAAAGTACTGCAATAATAAAAGGGATTAATAAATTTGGCTAATTGCTTGTTATCGACTCCTTTTACTATAAAAACTAATAATACTTTCAGTTGTACTGGGGATTTATAAGAAACAACATAGGAAAGAATGCAGGCTAGAAGATTATCTACGAAATGGAAGAGCTGCTGTAGTTATTACAATTTTAAGATTGTTCATATAAAAGGAAGCGATAATTTTCTTGCAAACTTTTTGGTAGGAATGTCAGAAATAACATCTAAAGAACTACGATAAGCCATTGATATAGCTGAAAATGTTCTATGATGAAGAATTGCGTATTATTAAACATGTTGAAGAAAAGCTATTGAAACTTTTGAAAGTATGGCAAAACTAGGAACGAAGATAGCTGTGCATAAAATACAGAAAATCTATAGCGAAAAAATTGTTTCAAAAATGGGAGAAATAGTAGTAGAGACGAGAAGATCTTTCTCGGTCTCCCACGAGGAATTTAAAAGCATCAGAGATATGCTTGGATATGTCATCCATCACAGAGAAAAAGCAGACAAACAGTGAAATAACGATAGGACATGAGATATATCTTTGGTTTACTTAAGAAAATATCTCCAAAAGGTATCGAAAAAATGCATATCCTTCAAAAGGATGAACTTGAAAAACAACGGTCGTAAAGAACCCGAGTGGAGTGGACCTACTGATGGACTTAACTGCTCTTAAGGAAAAAATTCGCAATGAAGTACTCTTTTTCTCGAGGAAGAAACAAAAAAACCGCAAATCCCACGTCATTTTTATTTGATATGGAGAAAGATGTTGGCGTTTCATTTATAACAATCTCAATGGAAAAGGATATTACCAGACTTCAATTAAATCCATTTATCCTAGGATAATGATAACGGACCAAGCAGATCCTATTCTCATCCAAAATGCAATAGATTATGGTTTTATTAATCGAATCTACCTGAGTAAAGATTGCAATGAAATCCCATATGACACTTTAAAATCTCAATTATTGTGACAGTATAACTATTATGCTAAGTTTTTGAAGCGCCAATCACTGGAATATAATGAACAACGAAATAGTCATTAGGCTTTCCATGTAACAACTCTAGTGAAGAAACCGAGTTCAAATAAATGACAACAAACCCAAGACAATTGGCCAACTAAATAGACAATGGATAAAAACAAAAAGAGCACTAGGAGTGAAAGTGGTACTTGGAAGAATGACAGACTTAAGGAAAAAGAATTGTTCAGTCCACTATGCCACTAGCAATTGGATGATACTTATTGAAGATGGGAAAGCAAGAGGCTATCGAATGATGAATGTAAAGATAACAGAGTTAGACCAGTTAATATTTCCAACTAGTCAGGCTTTGAGAACAGAGGCAACCAAAACAATGAAAAAGACAAAGAAAAATAATGAAGGTTGGATTACTATTGGAAAAAAGATGTAATGGTCTATTTTAAAGTGGCCTGACAAAGGGCACATGTCGCATGTATAAATGTGTAAACAATAAAGTGATCTTACGATGAATAATACATTCTCTTAAATTGGCAATAACGAAGATGGCACAAAGAAGTGATAAAAAAGATAACACAACTGGTGATAATGACAACACAATTGAAGATAATATCAAATTTTCTTATCAGAAAAAGATAAGATCACAAATAAAGGAGAGTTGAAAAACAAGATCACAAGAGGACAACTGGAAGATAGGAAGAAGAAGAGCCGGTTGGAGATAAGAAGAAAACTGATTGGAGAGGAATAAGATGCAACAAATCTTACTTTTGACAAACAGCTATCAAGGAGAAAAGCTCTGGTTATAATGAAGAAACTGCTCGCTTGAAAGAGGTGAAGCATCATCCTCTTGCATAAGTATTGTAATGGCTATCTAGCTTTCTTTAGGAAAACTATCTTTGTAAAGAATAAAAAAGTGTTTTAATTAAAAAGTTTGAATATTTCCTTTCAATCCTCTTTGTGTGTGAGACTCTATATAGTGATTGTCTCACGATGCTATTTATGCTTTCGTACTTTTAAGCAAAAGAAGCGTTAGAAAGAAAACTATGGTAGTGAAGTGCGAAGGTCGCTAGATTTTGCATATAGCAAATTTATTGATTGAAATTAATTCAACGTATTTTATCTCTTATCTGCATAGATTGCTTTCCCTAGTTTTATTCAGCAATTTTCTTTGATCAATTGCATATCTATAATGGTAAACCCATTATAGGCGGGATATAACATTGGTAAACCCACTTTTGAATCACGAAAACCATTTTCGAGATATAATGGTAAACCGGATTTACTATCAATAGATTGTATTTTGTATTGATCTTTTATACTTTAGCATATAAAGACTAGCCTACTTTATAATAACCTAGGAAGTATCCAAGGAAATTTAGCATATACAAAATTAATGTTCACTTACTACCCAAAATATAATATTAATCTAGGTGATAAAGATTTTGATAATAGTCTAAGCTTATATTTCAAATTCTTAAGAATGATTTTATGAAAGAAGGAAATAATGTATTACAATGCTTTGTACACACTATCAAAATTCCGAATTATGAAGAAATTTACCAAGATAAACCATTTATAAAAAGTGGTGAAAGAATGTAGAGAATTAGTTGAAATAATAGAACTCAAAGTGGATAGAATAGAAATACTAACCAAATTACATTTTAAGTCTTGAAGATAATATTCCCGAAGAGAAGATTATATACAAAGAATTGATTTACCCATATTTAGGGAAATTCCTTAATAGGAAATATTGGCAATGATACAAGGAGAAGAACCAAGAATAATAAAAGAAGAGGCACATTTACCTTTCCTAATAATAGGAAATTATTATAATGGAGAAAGAGAAATTGAGAATACAAAAATTCTAATAGATACTAGTGCTAGTTGCAACGATATACAAGCTGATATATGTGAAATGATAGGAAGTATAACGAGTTCATATGTTTTTAAGAATTATGATGGTCAAACATTAGAATGTAATTAAAAGGTAGAAATACTCATAAGATTACAAGGAATAACCTTTTTGATAGATTGCTACAAAGATGATAGAATGCAAGGAAATATACATTATGATATTATTTTAGGAAATAATTTCCTAGATAAATTAGATAAATATAAAATTACTATGGCTTGACCCCTAAACCCGGGGGTCCCCAGTTGGCAATAAATCGGCGCGCGAGTGTGTGGATTTCGGGTGACTCGATACCACACTGTTGTGTCCCATTTATTGGGATCCATATTTTCACAAAAAAAATCGGGCAGTATCCTTTGTTCGGGGAGCTCTACCCAACATACAACCTATGAAATTACATGGAAACATGGCCCAATATTATACAACGACCTCACCGGGTCTACATATGAGAAAAAATGGCCACGTAGGGCCCATTTATCCATACTCAAACATAAAAGCACATGACTATAAAACCATAGTCCATAAGAGCTTAAATTACATCACTCTTATAGAAAACATATATCAAAATTAAGCATTCTAGTACATGTTTTACAAAATATAAATCAAAGCCACTATCCGGCTTTCTTCTCAATCATGACCTTGAGTGAGCATCGTTTCCACTGCTCACATTGCCTGGCTTGAGGGGTCCCACGACCCAGGGGTGAGCAATGCCGGTAGAATATGCCTCTTACAGGGCTACTCCCCCGCAAGTGCACATGCAATGGCACACCACATTCAAGTAAAAACATGTTGCATTCCTGCTCAAAATGTCTACATGTCATGGATGAGAAAATGATTTACCTTATCCCATGTCGGTCCTCATCGACTCCACTCACACACATGTATATCGCAGAGTATGAAAACTAAGCGAATCATTTTTGTTCCATCAATGGCCATTTTTTCATAAAAAGCTTTTGTTTATAAATCAAATCCATTTGACGGTTCCCGATATCCAACTTGCATTTCCCTAGTTCCGGTGTGTTTATGCATTTGTGGGCCCGCAGTTTGGGTTTGCACGGGACGGCGCACGCCCCTTTCCAGCTTTATTTTTATGGTCTTTCACCGCCGGTGATCATGTCTAACCGTGAATGACAGGTCTTTCACCCTGGGGGGGATCTACCCCAACTTGTTATACCTAACACACATATTTTTCATTTTTAAAACCGTGAGACTTATTTTGGACGTTATCCCATGTTACCGAGCCCACCATCGAACACCAAATACAGTGTCGATCAACCATGTACCCACGACATACCATTGAACACCAAACACGGTGTCGATCTCTACCATGCACTCTCACCCATGTCATGTGATGTCCTAGTGCATAATGCAATGCAATCATGTCATTGCTCATTCATACCATGCTACATATATGATGAGTGCTATATGTGCATGTCTACTCATGCATAGTACCCATGCATCATTTGAATATTTATATCCAAAAAGCATACAACTTCCAAATATCATAAAATTCATGTCATCATATCAATACACGCATACATTGACATCTGAGTCACTGCTACTCGGTATTGACATCATCAACTTCTAGGCACGGTGTGACAAGACATGTCTACTTAAAGCCCAAGACCTTTAAAGCAAGCAATGGCCTTATTCATACAAGCACATCACAAGCCAAATCATTAGAACACACTATTTGACTTCCACCTGGTCAACCAAGTATATCCTTTCAAATTCAGTAATGATATTCTATAATCATATACCCGGTGTGGCAAAAAATGCGGACACAAATCATTAAAAACATCCTAAGCGCTATAGCGGTCAGCAGGACCATAGCGTGACGCCCCAAAACCTAGGGGTCGGATTGATTATCGACACACGAGGAAAATCTATCGTCTCGAATCACGAGAAGCATACTTGAGTAAAAATGGGGTGTAACGGTCCGTAAACCAATACTCACAAATAAATATCACAACTATATTCCAACTTAGTCAAAAGAGTTATACATTTCTCTTCTTTACAAATACATATTAAAATCTATATTTCTAATACATATTATCCAAAAAACATCAAAGCCACAACTTGGAGCTTTCTTCAAAATGGGTCTCCCAGAAAGCCGGGTCTTCTCGAACACCCCTATGCTGAAAAAATGTTCCTCGACCCGAGGGTAGAGCTATCGCCCGGTGGTGGAATCACCTAAATGGGTTACTCTCCACCTAAGTGCGTATGCAATGCTCCAATTTAAGCACACACTCAAGAGTAAATACGTGATCTTTACTTGAATGTCTAAATGCCTAGTTCCCATGTCTCGAGTCCTCACCAGACTCCTCACACTTACCTAAGCCATGTATCAAGAGAAAAATATCATTTTCAAAACAAAACTTATTGTTCTTTGAAAATACACTACCAACGTGTCGGTAAAAATAATGGAATACCCTCGAGGTGAATGTGTTGGAGAACTACACAGCTTGATCATGGTCCTCATCAAATGATACGGTGGACCGTCTCCTAACACAGCAATTCTGGGAAAATCATCTGTGAAATTCCTTTCCCGCCAGCCATGTTCGTTTTTGAAAATTCATGTCATGCACTAACACCTAATCTCTAAGGTTACCCGGTGCATATGAAAATACATTATGCCATTCCAAAACCATTTATACAATATATCAAATATATCCAATATCAAGCATTCTCAAATTTGCACTCACAACACATGTCATTCAATAGTGATCAACCATCACCCAAATTTGCTCACTTGAGCAAATCGCAATATCATCTCCAAAGGCCTATACACACAATTATATTCCATATAATTGTGACATCATGTTAACACATCAAGCTTATGTATTAACCTATTAATTTCACACAACTCAAGCCACTCATTTCAAAAATATTTCAATAAATTATGAAACAAACACCCTCAACGGCCCACGGTCACGGCTGTCCAAATGGGCTCAAAAATTCTCAAAAATTCCAACAGTGGACCGATCACTTTCATTTTAGTTCAGACCTCAAACCAACCGAAGAATTACAAAACACTTAAACAAAGTGTAACTTCAGGGCGAGATAAAACCCTGCCTCCACGGAGTTTGTCGAAGCACTGACTTTTGGTGTTACATAAGGTAAGCTACTGCGTGCACCAACTTTAGTCCTCGAATTGTCGACTTCGACCGCCCGAAAGCCGAGAAATTTTCCCTTTCCTTTTCTCTCCTTTCCTTTCCTTTTCTTTTTTTTTTCTTTTCTCCTTTCACGAATTCTTTTTATTCCCACGAACTGTTTTCTTCTTGTTTATTTATTTGCTTTTTTTTTTGCTTTTCTTTCTTTTCCTTTTCTTATCTCATTTTCCCATTATTTCTTCTTCTCATTTCTCTTCCTTTTTCTCTTTGCTTTTCTTTTTCTCTTCCTTTTTGGAGCATTGATGTATGGGTCAAGGAGAAGTTTCCTTCCTCAAGCGAATGTTGGCTTTCCCGTCTTTCTATCTTTATTCCTTATTTCTTTATTTCCTTTATGACATCATACCCTACATGGCTTAATATGAACGGAATCATCTACCCATGTGGCAATGTGAAGCCATTCCTTTTATGCCAAGTGTCACACTCTTGAAGTACCATGTGGCATCCTTACCTTATGCATGTGTCGTCCAGGCCGTATTTTCGAAAAGCATTAATCGGGCCACCTCGAATCAAACGGTGACGTGGTAGCTAAATTCGCTGAGCGATTTCAACGGAGAGATCTGTTTCATCATCGAGATCTAGAAAATTTTCATATTTTTACCAAAATACGATTTTCCACCAGTGGAATTTTCTCGGGGTTTCACAATAACTTAAGTTATAGAGGTTCGATTTGGGTGATTCATAAGACTAACATCAAGTTCTCAGATAGAGCTACAAGTTCCTCAAAGGATGCTAGTCCAAATTCTCCATTATTCATAAAATCAGCCCAGCGGATCATATAGGGTCAAAACGAGACACTATTCCCATAACCCATTAATTTGCTTAAACAACCCTTAAAGAAAAAAGGGACAAACAACCCCTTAGGGCATTAAAACTCAACCAAACAGCCCCTAGAATGGAAAATAAACCAAAGTAGGAAGAATCCTTACCTCTTGGAGCATGAGCATCGCCCTGAGGAAGTCCCGCGGACACTTCCTGAACCCGAAGCTTTCTACTTCACGAACCTCCCACGCAAAACCTCGACGAAACTTGGATTTTCCGATGTCCACGCGTATCCCTTACCGAGTACTCCGACTTTAGTTCTTGGTCCGCCGAAAACTGATTACTCGATCTCTGTAGATCGTAGAGAGAAGGTAGAGCTTCTCTCTCCTCTCTCTCTCTTCTCTCATTTCTCTCTCCGTTTCTCTTCTCTCTCTATATGTTTCTCCCTTTTTCTTCCCCTTCTCTATCTTTTTGTTCTAACTTAATTTAAGTTAAGTCGGATAAGTGGCTCTCATGTTGCCACATGTCACGCGATCCTCGCTTGGATCCGTTCCTATCCCGAAACAATTTATTTTCGTCCCGGTTCAAGTTTAATTTATTTTAAATGAACTTAACTTAATATATTTCCTAACTCCCGAGATTCTTGTGAAACTCTAGATCCCAGAGGATTTCTTGAATAACTATCACGCAAGAAATCCCAAAAATCCGACGTCTCGAATTTAAGCAGGAAAATGTTTACGGGTAACTAGATTTCACGAGACGAATCGAGAGAACGGTAAAATCGGTTTCAAATCATCCAGAGATTAGAATTTTCTTGGCTTCCTTGAACCATTCGGCAATTTTATTATTTTTGCTTCTTCGAAAAAATTGGTACTGCGCGGTTTACACTCTTCCCTCAAAAAATTCCATCGAAATTCACACGCGCAGCTATTCTACATCACATGCATATCTTGTGTACACAATCATATGCATACAAACTAGTCATTTAATCACCAAGAAATGCTAAACCACATACTTTCGTAGCCAAACAAGAAGGATTGGGTGGCGGCGCATAGATGATCTCAGTTCCCCATGTTATCTCCTCCAATCCTCGATATTGCCATAACACCTTCACTAGCCTCACGGTCTTGCATTGCAAAACCTGATCCCGGCTATCCATGATACGCACCGGTCCCTTCTCAAAGGTCCCATCTGTATCAACAATAAGCTCGCCTCAATCCACTACATGGAGTGTATTTCCGGAGCATGGGGACATGGAATACCTCATGGACGCGATAAGCTCGGCCGATGTGCAGCAATGCACCTAGCCCCATTGCCCACCCTCTCAAGTATCTCGAAGGGCCCGATATCGGTGACAGTTTTCCCTGCTTAGTGAACGACCACTCATCTCTTAGGCATCACCTTCAAGAAGACGTGATCTCCCACCTCAAACTCTAGAGGTCGACGACGCTTGTTAGCGTAGCTCTTTCCCTTTGGTCCCGAGCCGTGAGGAAAGCAGCTTCCGTGTATCAAATCCACCTTCTTGGGAATGCCAACTAAATCGGGACACTGTGATGGATCTCTTTCCTACCTCCATCCAAAAAATCGAAGGTGAGCATGGCTCCCACGCAAAGCTATAGGGGTGCCATCGTATGCTAGAAGCAGTGGCTGTTGTTGTGGCGAACTCCACTAGGGAAAATGTTTCTCCGGCTACCCTTAAGATCCGGGACCTGGCTTCGTGGAGTGTCCTCCCAAAACTGTATAATCACTCTCGGCCGGCCGGGTGCGTTTGATGATGAAGCATGCTCTCATCAGCGTGTCCCCATGGCTCTCGAAAACTCTTCCAAGTGGGGCGCCAAGCCTAGGATCCCGATCAATACGATAAGCGGCACTCCTGTAACGAACAATCTCGTAATGCGACTATTGGGAATTCACTCGAGTGAAGGTCATCGTGATGAGGTATACTTTATACTCGTTTATCCCTATGTTTTACTTATATTTTTAGTATTTTTATTATGAATAAGTGATCTAATGCTCTAAATGTTCAATTTTTTTATTAGGCCATCCATGAGCAATATGGAGCAAAAAACAAAGAGATAAAGCCCAAATCAGCAAGCAACACACATGCGGCCGGCGACTTCTTGTGTTTGATGTGTTTTCAGCTGCACAATGATCCCCAATTACTACAATATTGTTCTTGGATAAATAAGAGACTTCCTGGGTATTTCCAAAGAAGACCTTATTCACTCCATTTGGACTTCAAATGACAAGAGATTATGACTCTTGGTAGTTGAAGGAAGAAAGAGAACAGAGTTGAGTGACCAGTTGGAGCATTTTTCTACATTCAGTATTTATAATGATTTCAAAAAGTGTTTTCCTGGACATATCTAGATTCTACACTTCGAGATTTCCAAACGCGGTACCAAGAACCCAAATCAGAGTTCGGATGACTTACAAGTTATGGTTTATGAAGTTTGGCGAAAACAAGAGGATTGCCGGCAATATTGCGGCGTTGCGAGAGAGGCTGCGAAGCTGCCGGCGCATGCGGAAACGTCACGGCGATCGACGTCGGGGTTGATTTTGGGTGGAGTGCAGCATTTGAGCCCATAATTGTGGGGTTTAAAGCTAAAACCCTAGAAGCAACAGAGGAGGGGCGATTTGGGATGGATTTTGGGCGTTTTGAGGGAGAACAAGCTCCCTTTTGGTGGAAACACCCTAGGGTTTGTTCTTGGAGAGCTACAGGGTGCGTTCTTGAGGAAGAACGAGGAAGAAAGATAATGGAGGAGAATAAGGGGAGCTTCCACTTTGCCAAATTTGTTTTCTCTCTTTCCTTTTCCGTTTTTTTTTTTTTTTTTTATGGTTGTATTTACTTTTCCACTTATGTTTTAGTTAGTTTTCTTAGGGTTTAGATGTAGCCAAAGACATGTTTGTATGAATCTTTCATAATTTATATTGATTGATGTCTTATTTCATATTTATGTTGAGTATTTCATTTGGATCTTAATGCTTGTGGGTATTTGTGGCATATTTGCATGGTGTGGTTTGATTCAAAAATCGAGAAGTGAGAGTTAAGATTAGACCATGGAGGATTTACCATCTAGTATCATGAGATAGAGATATAAGTGAGATTGTGGTATTAAGATTTATAGGGTTCAATGCATCCTTAGTTACATGATGGTTTGAGCGAGGAATCTGATATAACCTTTTATAAGGGTGAATTGATGCGGATCTTTCGAAGACCGAATATACATTAGTGAATCGCCATCTTCATGATGAAGTGATCATCCGATTAATTGGGTTAGGAGGTTCATACATCATTGTTGGAATTAAAAAATCTATGCCACTAGGGCTTTTAGTCTTTATACGATCATTCTTGCATACTGGAATTAGTGTCTTTGAGTTTTTCTATAGATTTTCCAACATCCAAATAAAGCATAGGCTAGATTATAGTCGATACTAGGTAACCTAATTCTCTGTGGGAACGATACTCACTTATCATTATATTACTTGAGGTACATCGCACATAGCACAAATCGACTCTTTATCCGCCACGGTAGAAAATGTGCCCAGATAATTGGCTTGGGTCCACTATAACCCACACCACATCATGGTTCCGCGATATTAAGGTGGCAGAGTCAGGTCTAAAATCATCGGTGATATGTTCCCACTTCCACTCTAATACCTCCAATGGCTGGAATATCCCTGCTGGCCTCTAGTGCTCAGCCTTTACCTACTAACACGTGAGACCTCGTCGAACAAAATCCCCAACATGTCTCTTCATCCTGTTCGACCAAATCTTGGTAACGAAGAATCGAATACATCTTAGATTGCCACCTAAATGCCTGATAAATCCAAGAGCAATGGAATTCCACGAGGATCTCCTCTCTCGAGATACGTCAGCGGGGAACCCTGGCAGTCCACTTACTCTGAAAGGCCCACATCATCTATGTGTGCCTTAGGTCACCCACACGACGTACCAGGTCCTTGATGAACATCTTTGTGTCATGCCCCTGGGACTTAATTACTCTGCTCAATAGGAATGGCATAGCCACTAGACTTCCCAAAGTACCCTGAGTCTAATCATCTTGTGCTTGACGCCCCACAATCTCGAGCATCTGCCACTCCCGAGAAGCTACGCTAGCGATTGCACTCGCCATGACTTACTGGAGCTTAGTGTGTGCTAGCCACCACATTACCGTACGAATGGTAGTACAATGTTAATCATAATCCTCGAGATACTCCATCCATACGCATTGCCTCATGTTGAGGGTCCCGATGTAAAGATATACTAGACTTTTGTGGTGCGAAAACACCACCAATTGCTTTGCGTATGGGTACGGAGTGGCGCTAAATCTTCAAGGCAAGACTATGGCTAACTCCATTTCCGTAGTGCGGGGGTAATTCCACTCATGATTCTTTTAACTCTTAGAGAACCGTACCCTCCGAACTACGTCAAAAACACATCGGTTTGTCTTTCGAGGCATCACAATACATTGTGTACCTTTGTCCCTTTTTCGGGACTATCGGAATAGGGGTTGTAGTAAGGCTCCTTTTCAGTTCCTGGAATGCCTTCTCACACATATGATGCTTGGCAGGGGGATCCCGATTGACAGCCGTCGACCCGAGCGGAGACCTGTTCGGTGGGCGTCGGATGTCCGTGTTCATGTTGGTCGATCCTCACGGGGACTCATTTCTCCGCTATTTTTCTTGCACAAAAATGCATACAACTTCCATATTATTATACAAGAGTTTGATATACGGCACACAAGCAAATATATCAAAATAGATTGTTCCCGATATATTTTTACAAACATAATGTTCAGGCCATAACCCGGCCTTCTTCATACTCAAGGCCTCGAGAAGGAGCGTATCTCTCGATGTACTACGAGAAAGGGTGATCCCGAACGGGGGTAAGCAAGCCGGTAGATGTATCTTTTCTGAGAATTCACTCCCACCTAAGTGCACATGCAATGCTAGTTACTGCAGTCACACACTGAATGCTTGCATGTCATGGTAGATGCGTCCAATCATGACCCAATCCGAGTCCTCGTGATTCCCTAACACATGCATATGCCAAGTGTGAAGAAAAACCGTCCAAGAGCGTTTTGTCCATGACCGCTTTTTCAAAAACAAAATCTTTTTGTTTTTATTTTTGTGGGCGGTGTGGGCAGTCTCCGTCACGATACTGGCGGTCTCAGAAAAGTACTTTGTGGACAATCTCCGAGAAAAACTTACTTCTTTTTCTACAAAGTAGGGACGAGAAACTCCGATATATATATATATATATATATATATATATATATAGTGGGTCTCTGAGAATCATTTGCATTCTTGATGTACCATCGAACCCCTTACCCGGGGTCGATCATTTCCATGCACTCACACAGATGATAAATGCGTGCCACGTGCGCGTGCGATACGAGATCGTATTGCATGTCATTTCATGCTACATGTACGCTACGTGTCACATGCAACATATAAATCACACATTACATGTCAAGTGTCATGGATAAATTATGTTTAACGCATATAATTATTTTTATTTTTATCCCACATATATCACATAATTTCACACATTAACATATTATTCCATTTATAGTAATAACACGCATTAGCCATTCCCGGCCATAAATCCGATCATACTTGGCCTCGGAAAAATCTAGACTTAGTCCAGAAATTCCAGCTTTTATAAATATCACACAAAAATTCAACATGCAATTTCCTGCCCAGGCCATACGTAGCTCCAAGCATTTCAGATACAACCTAGTTCTGAAAACAGAAGTTCCAGAAACTGGAACGGACCGTTCCTCAACTGTCCGTGACCCACCCAGCCCACTGCTCAGCCCACGTTTTGGTTGAGAACTTCATCTTATTAAATTATAGACTCAACGAGCTTTCCATAGAGTCTAAGAATGTGCAAATCGGAGTTCTGATTGGAAAGTTATGGCCGTTTGAAGTTGGCGCTGTCGATTCGCAGGGGTTGTACGGAAATTCGAGCATATCCCCATTTTCCACTCTACCCAAATTTGTGTTGAAAAGAGCCAAACAGCCCCTTAGGGCATTAAAACTCAACCAAATAGCCCCTATAATGGAAAATAAACCAAAGTAGGAAGAATCTCTACCTCTTGGAGCATGAGCAATACCCAGAAAGTCCGCGGACACTTCCCGAACCAGAAGCTTCGACTTCACGGAGCTCTGCCTTTGAGAAACCTCGACAGAGCACGGAGTTTCCGGTGTCCACATGTAGCCCTGCCGAGTACTCGACTTTAGTTCTTGGTGCGCGGAAGCGGAGCTGCCAGTCTCAGAGTGGAAGATAGATAAACTCTCTCTCCCTCTACGTCTTCTTTCATTTCTCTCTCCGTTTCTCTCCTCTCTCTGTTTGTTTCCCCCCTTTTCTTCACTTTCTCTTTCTTTTTGTTCTAACTTAATTTAAGTTAAGTTGGATAAGTGGCTCTCATGGTGCCACGTGTCTGCGATCTAAACTCAAATACGATTTCTTACCTCGAAAACAATTTATTTTAGGTCTCGAGTTCAGTTCGATTTATTTTTAAATAAACTTAACTTGAGTTGACTCTCTGCTTCCGAATTCTCATGAAAATTTAGGTCTCTGGGAGTTTATTGAATAACCATTCACCCAAAGAAATCACCCAATCAGAAGCGTCAGAGTCGACCAACTAGATTTCACGATATGAATCCAATGGTGAAATTCATTTCGTCATCTAAGATCTAGAGAATTTTTCAGGCTTCCTTGAACCATTATGGCAATTTTATTATTTTTGTTATTTTTCAGAAAAATTAAATTTTTCCCGGGTTTTACAATTACAAAAGAAGGAATATAAATATATAGTAAAAACATATGTACTTTTCTTAGAAGAGGCAGAAATGAAATAAATTATATATTCCCTACTATGGTGCTTATAATATTAAGCATTCTGAAACTAAGTTCATATATAATAAATCACAGTCGAGAAATAACAACATTTAAAAGCTTTTTATTAAAAGAATGGAAAGATGTTAAAATCTCTATAAAAAGTATGCTTCGGAAATAAAGAAAAGATTACAAAACAAAAGAAAGATGTGTGGAAATAATGATCGAAATAGGAAGAAATTTTATCAATATGACAATATAAAATGTGATATTGTATTAGGAAATGACTTTTTACAACAATTCTCAATATATTAATAAACTATCTATACTATAATGTTTAAAACACCTTGTAACCACTGGATAAGAGTACTTAGAATATTAAAACCTTTTAAAATAAATTATAACCAAAATGCTAAAAAATGGAGAACATGAAAAATAAATACATTTATTACTTATAAAGTAACAGTCCATGACACATGTGAAAAATTGAAAGAAAAATTTAGTAATAACCCATTAAAATATTGGGAAAAGACAAAAATCTATTGTAAATTAGAAATGATAGATCTTGACAAGTATTGGAGTAAGACTAATAGTATATACTCACAAGAAGATATAGAAAATTTTAAAATCCAAATTGATGAATTAATACAAATGAATCAAATAAAAGAAAGTAAAAGCTCACATAGTAGCCCTGCTAACATGGTAAGAAAACATGGTGAAATAAAAAGAGGAAAAGCAAGGATGGTGATAAATTACAAAGAAGTAAATAAAAACACAAAATTTGATGAATATTATATTCCAAACAAAGAAATCCTAATAAATCTAGCAAAAGGAAAAAATTATTACAGTAAATTTGATTGCAAATCTAGATTTTGGAAAATAAAAATGGAAAAATATAGCATCCCAATAATAGTTTTTAGTACACCTAGGGGTCATTATGAATGGTTAGTAATGTGAAACCCCAAGAAAATCCTAATTTTCTCAAAATTGGTAAAATGGTAATTTCAATTAAAAGATGGAATTTTCTGGAATTTCGAATGACAAGCAAACTTCACTTGGATTAGAATGGGTCTCGTGATCTGGCTACCACGTCCGAATTTCGGTCGAATGCAGAAGCATTGGCGAGAAATACTCACGTTTTTCGAGCAACGAGGTAGTGCGGGACACTTGGCACATTTTGAGTGTCCAAATTGCCACGTGTCAAGGTCTTAAGGTAGTCAAGCCGGGGAGAGCCAAAGTGGGGCCCATGTGGACATGGCATCTCCTAAGTGAAATCCACTATTGTGGATAGAGGTGTAATCCAAGTCAACCAATAGAAGGGTTGACATGTGGCAAGATGAGAGGACAAGGGAATAAATGAAAGAGAAAGAACATCTTCCTCTTCTGCGGGATGCTGAATCAGGTTGGAGGAAACAGGGCAAGAGAAAGAATCCGGCTTTCTCGTTTTGCGGAAGATCAGACCTTGGTTTCAAAGGCAGACAGATACAAGAAGTTGATTCTCTGCATTTTGCAAGGGCTACACGTGGACACCGATTTTGTGGAGTTTCGACAACTCCGGAAGGTAAGGGTTTTCTCCTACTTGTTTTATTCTTTGGCTAAGGGTCATATTAATGGATGAGGATTTGTTAAGGCACAGATAGTAGATGTTTTTCGATTTCGGAATTTGGACAGTGAAGAAATCCCTAGAATGGCTTTTGGATGATCCACGAACTATTTGTGTGGCCCCGTGTTATATATTTGTGTGTGTTTTTGCTTGACAATTTGAATAACATGCAAGTATTGGTTTGGAGTGTTTGGGGCAGAAATGGCGGTGAGTTCGGTCCTCAGTGGGATCGAATGCTGAAATTTTGGACGGTTCGGTCAGCGAGGTTGAATCTGAAGCGCCCTTGGGGTGGTGTCTACGTGTGTGATTGTGTTGCTTGGGCGGTTCAAAATGAATTGCTTAAATTGTTTATTAGCCTAGGTGAGCTAATTTTGGATGTTATTGCTATGAATAAATAACATGTGGTTAGTATGTGAATTTTGTTAATATATGCATGATTGATATATTAGCGTGTGTTGTATGAAAATGGCATAATGCATTTCGCACTTAGGAGCAACCTAGAACAATAGGTGATTGCATGACATGAAAGAAAAAGGAAAATGGTTGTGAAAGGAATTTCAAAGGAATATTTTCCAAAGAATTGCCTTGAAGAGTTGTCCAACAGTTCACGTCGGAGAGGCCCATGACTGTTTCGGAGAATTACCCAGCAATTCACCTCGGAGGGTTGTTCAATAATTTTTACCCAGCTTCGTATTATGTTTTCAAGAACAAAAACCTTTTGTTTGGCGGTGTTTTCACCCTTGGCTTGGAGGCATGAGTGAGAGTCGTGAGCTCGAGAGTGGGAAAGGGTGAGTCCACATTCTCATCCATTTCACGTAGACATTTGGTAGGAACATATATGTTTTCTTGAATGTTTGAGTTTGCCATTGTATGAGCACTGGGTTGGGGTAACCATGTGGGGATATTATCACTGCGGGCATTGCTCCCGTGGAGTCGGGATCCCCACTTTAAGATCTGGGGAGTGTTCGAGAGAACAAACGCTCATTAGAGCCGCTTTGAGAAGAAAGCCGACATGTGACTTTGATATATATTTTGAAAAACATGTATTAATTCTTGGTACGATATATGTTTTTGATTAAGTGTGTAACAACTCTTAGAACTTATTGTCATATAGTTGGATATATTTTGAGGTGGTATGTTGTGTAGGCCAATGTGACCATTTTTTACTCATGTATGAGGTCATGATATGAGACATACGGGGTTTTCAGCGGGGTTGACGATTGGTCGCGAGGACCCCGAAATGGGCGTCTAGTAATACTGCTGGATTAAAAAATGCTCCTCAAATTTTTCAAAGAAAAATGGATAAAATATTCTCTGAATATTCAAAATTTATAATAGTATACATTGATGACATACTAATCTGCTCTGACAATGAGAAAGATCATGAAAAACATTTAAATACTTTCATAACACTCTATAAAGAACATGGTATAGTTCTCTCAGAAAAAAATGTTGATATTAAGAAAAAAAACGAATTTCTAGAAATGATAATAGATTCTAAAGGAAAAAGGCTACAATCACATATTTTTTAAAAACTTGACAGGCTGAAAGCGTGGTGTGTAAAAAATGTGCGCCTATGTGCGCAGTGCACGTCGTGAGAAATGGCATACGGTGTACTTAATGGTACGAATATCGATCTCGGGGATAGGTGAGTTGACTTCTGAATTTACTTTTCAATATTATCTGGATATATGTATTGTGTATAAAAGTTACTAATGTCTGAAAGTAAAATAAGCAAACTGATGCGAGAAAGAATTACTATGTGTTGATGGAGACTGGGTCATGTCTCCCCGCCACTTTCAATGGTTATTTCTTAAAGGTGATATTATTGATGCGGTTATGATTTATTAATGGCAAGGTGATCTTATTTACGAGGGCATGCCCTCTCTCGGGATGTATTCGCCTATTTAAGCTAGTAGGAGTGAGTGTATCTACACTTGACTTGACAAATGCTTAAATGTTCTAACCTTAATTGCGCCTTCGGGATCGGAAATATCTACATTTACCCCGAGATCAACCAAAGGCTGCTCTACTCAAAGTCCTAGGTATCCTCATCTCTCGAATCTCGGATCTCTAGTATGATCATACTAATGCTATTGAAGCTTATTACCGAGTGATCCACAGATGTAAAAGCGATTATAATGAATCATAACTTCGATGAATTAATATAAATTAATAAACTTTTAATCATTCAAGCGTGACAAGGGTTCAACAATACCTAGGTATAGATCTAGAACATAATGAATAAGAGAAAATATCCATAGGCTATATATAAAACATCAGTTCTAATATCCAAGCAAAGAGAATACAAATCACGGGGCTCTTCTCCCGAATCGATCACTACGCCTTGATTTGGCGCCCTAGTTTGTACGATTCCCGATCTCCCGATCCCCCTCAAATTCTGCACCCTTTTTGCTTTTAAATGATGAGGAGCACTTGCATTGACGTCGCGACGTTGAGACGTTGCGTTGCGGCTTGTTACTTTCCGCATTAATTGACCGCGATCGCGGCGATGGGGGCGTCGCGGCGATGAGGCGTCAGCGGCGTTCAACGTCTTCATCTGTGCCTCGCCTTACACGCCAAAATTGGCACCAGCGGTTGCCTTTTGCCCGATGCACACGCATCCACACCAATCACCAAATCAGGTATCCAGCCACAAAAAACTATGAAATTAAATATAAAATAAACGTGAAAATGAAAGACCGACGCGGGTATAATATGAGTGTTTTAGGCACTCATCAATTTTCTTGACGAATTAAGAACTACAGAAATGATACAAAAAATTTTAGGATGTTTAAATTATTCCTCTTATTTTATTAAATATTTAGCTAAGGAAAGACATGAATTACATAAATTATGAACAAAGAAAAACCAAACATAATGGAATGAACAACATACAAATTATAATGCGAGAAATCGTCATCGATATGGCTGAAGGAATGAATATAATTGTAGAAAATTATAATGCTCTTATATCAATTGAAGAAAAAGTAATAAACTTACAAAAATATATTAATAACATAAGAACCAAGTCATATATGTCCTAAAATCTCCTTGAAAATTGTTTTGAAAGAATGGGAGAAATAATAGTGAGGACAGAAGATGTTTCCTCAGTCTCCTTAGAGACTAAAAACATCAAGAAGGTATGCTTGGATATGTCATCCCATCCGGGAAAAAGCCATGCAACAGCAATTGCTAATAACATTAGGACATGAGATATATCTTTGTTTAAAGACAAAAATATCTCAAAAGGTATCAAGGAAATGCATATCCTTCAAAAGGATGAAAGCCTGAAAATAACAGTCCCAAAGGATAAGCTTTTCTTCAAAGGAAAAAATTCTAATGAAATCCTCTTTTTTTCTAGAGGAAGAAACAGAAAAAATACCTATAAATCCCACTGTCATTTTATCTGATATGGAGAAAGGGTATTTGGCCTTTTCAGATTTCATTTATAAAAATCTCAATGGAAAAGGATATTACCAGACTTCAATTGAATCCATTTGTCCCAGGATAATGATAACATATAAAATAAATCTATTCTCATCCCGAAAATGCAGCAGTGCGGTTTTACGTTGGCCAGAATCTACCTAAGTAGTACAGTAAATCATATGACGCGGAAATCTCCAATTGTGTAACCTAACACAAAACCAAAAAATTACGTATGCTATTTTTAGTATCGGAGTCTTGAATATAATGAACAACGAGGGACATCGTGGAGCTTTCCATGTAATAACACTTAGCTTTCTAGTGAAGAAACGAGTTCAAATAAATGACAACAAACCAGAGAAAATTGGCCAACTAAATAGACAATGGATAAAACTGAAGTGGCCGGTACTTAGAAGAATGACAAACATAAGGAAAAAGAAATCATTCGGTCCATGTGCCACCGGCTGGCGGGGATGATACTTATTGAAGATGGGAAAGTAAGAAGCTATCGGTGATGAATTAAGATAACGAGTTAGACCGCCAATTAACATTCACGATGTCGTGCTAAAATAGACTTCCATAGGCCGGGACACGGGCGGTGACCCTCAATAAGCAGGGTCTCACGTATGGAGCAGGCCCATGATGACGCCTAATTGCTTCAAGGCACGAGCTGGGGCTGGCGAGCCCGGTGGGCGGCAGGTGGTGGGGATATCGGCGTGGTTGACGGCGCGTGAAGGAAGCACTCAATGCCGCGTTGATATCTACCCGTGGGAGAAGGATCCTGCGTGCGACCACTATTATCCTTTAATATTCGGTTAGCGTAAGAAGGATATTCCTTTGTCGGAAGGCTCACGCGTTGTAGCCATCTAACAAGAAAAGTCATCGTGATCATCCATTATAAATACCAAGCAATTCCACCAAAGAAAGGTGCATAATCATAACGTCATCAACAGTTGAATTCTTTCATTTTCATAAAGCCCGACAGGCATCGGAGGCGGCGGCCCAGGCACGACCCGCCGAGATCACCCTTTCGGTGCGAGGTTGCGGGTGTGGCGATCGGGCCCAGCGGATCGGCCCGGCCGCTCAAGCTTTTGCCCGGTATCAATAGAAAAAGCACCATCCCGGTTTGGCGTGCGTGGGAATGACGTTTCACTGCAAATAAGCCGGAATTTCTCGGTGACTTATGGTATTGACTCGAAACCTGAGCATGAGTCACACGGCCCCAGGGCATAAAGACCCACCAGGCGACATTGACGGCCAGACAACCCAGGAGATGTTCCCTGACTCTTCACTCCGCTAACAGCAGATAGAGGCCCTCAGTCTTCGATCGGCGTCTGTAGGGAGTTGGCGAACTCACCCGAAGAGACGAGATGCGGCGCCCACGAGGATGCATAGCACGAGCCTATGAAGGTGCCATGCATTCCAGGAGGGACAGCACCGGAGCAGAGCGTTGACGGGTGAGGAATGGCCGAGACCAGGGGCATGATCCTGCACCCCCGGGAGGCCGGTCGCCCGGTGAGGGGGGTGCGAGCCGGGGGACGGCCGAGGCGAAGAAACGACTCCCTCGTCGGCGGGGGGAAGAAGGAATGATCTTAGGAGCAGCGGTTCAAGGACATCTAACAAGAGCTCAACCACATGAAAGAGGCTGTAAAAGTTTGAGCCCTAGTCTCCATGGACTCTACGGTATAACTTAAGCGGAATTCGGGTTCATGGTCGGCGTGTGCACTTTCCTCTCCCAGCGGTTAATCTTGCGGTCGAAGAACGACGGGCGAAAGACAGAGTGGGCCGCCTCGGCCTCTGAGAACCAGATGGGTTGCATGGATACCAGACGCCCCATGAGAATGCGAGCCTTTGCCATCACACTTGGGGCTCGACCTTGGCATGGTTGATAAATCCGCCACGACCTCGGTCTCATCCTTGAACTCTCCATTGCTTTAGGTGTCCCACTTTTATCAGAGCGGGACATATCACAGAAAGCGAGCTACCTGCACCTGGCGGCCCAGTAAGCGAGGCCCTCAGAAAACACACAGGGTCCTAAGTCCCGAAAGGTTCAACTTCGAGATCATTAAGGCTAGACATTCGGATGAAAAGTTAAGCCATCATCGCGCACATAGCGGTAAGCATCCAAGAACTTCAATGAATTTCTCCATCTCGAATAACTCCCGACAAGCATGGTAGGTGCTCGCCAAAGCGA
>JAEQBH010005995.1:0-172866 GCA_016808115.1 Tetrastigma voinierianum
TTAATAATTAAATGATGAGTTTACACGCATGGTAGAGTGCACGTTGCATATGCATGTGTTGTGTTAGATTTGTCCCGACCGTGATCTAAATTCCTTTAAGGAGGGGAGAATGTAAGACTTTATGAAATCTAATTCGGAAAAATGGTAAAATCGTAATTTCAGTAAAAATTCCGAAATTTATTCTCTATATCTCATATGACGAAACGGACTACTTCGCACCCGTCTCGCGAATTTGCTGACCTGCAAAAGTTTTTGGCCGACCTCGAGACAATCAAAATATTTTACGAATTTCTAGGTGATAAACGCCAAGGATTCTTCGTGACCTAGATTTTTACGAAAATCTCGGAAGTCGAAATGGCTTGAAAGAAGTTGATTTAAAATAATTGAACTCAAAAGAAATAAAATTTTTTCAGGAAGAAACTTAATCGAATGAGATAATATAAGTTATGTATCCAAATAATAATAATAATAATAATAATAATAATAATAATAGTAATTAAAAAAAAGAAAAAAAGAAAAAAAATCAATAAAAAGGGAGGAGAAGGGCGTGGAGGACGGGAGATGAGAGAGAGGAGAGAGAGATATATATAATTTTAATTTTTTTTTCTCTTCGTTTTTTTTCTCGGGATCTACGAAAAATCTGACTCGCAGGTTTTCACGGATCACAAGTTGATCTACGCGATGAGAGCTACGCGTGACACAAGTTGAGTTTCAAAACTCCGTGAGGTAGGGGATTTATCCTACTTGGGTTTTACACTTTATTTAAGTGTTTTATAATGTTTCGGTTAGATTGAGGCCTTGAACGACCGTTTGATAGGTCCCAAAACATGGGACCGAATTATTGAAATTTTTGGGAGCCATGGAGTAGCCCGTAACAGTTTTATGGGCTGTTTGGGTTATTAATTATGAAATTTGTGAAACAAATGATGCTTTGATGTGTATACGGCCGGGAATGGCCATGAAATTCGGTTTCCGTATGAACCGATGATCGTGAAATTTATGGAGTTCCAAATACACAAATCTCGTGACTGCAGAAATGCTTGGGGTGTTTATTTGCTAAATTTATAAAATAAATCTTGTGTTGATGGTATGAGGCTTCAAATGGCTTCACCAGTGGAAATGACGTGGCCGTGAACCGCGAATAGTAACCCGAGGGTGTCATTGTTCCTGAGAATAGTGTTCACAAAATAATTCTGCGGAAAAATATGTCGGTCAGTAATTCAAATCAAATTGCTCAGGTTGGATAATTAGCCCAAGTGAGCTAATTTCGTGTAATGGATTGTGAAATTATATAACATGTTCTTGTGTGATTAAATTATGTAAATGTATATTATGTTATATATATTCGCACGTGTTATATGAATTGTATCGAATTGACATCACGCATTCCATATACAAGGCAACTTTTTAGAACAATAGAGTGAGTGCAGTGAGATGACTTCGAGAGAATGTGGTTTCGGAGGGTTGATCAAAATAATAATTATCTGAGTATACTATAAAATATCAATCTGTCCGAGTCGGCCCAATTGATATACACATCTAGTAGTCCATATAAAATATCAATCAGCTTCCGAGTCACCCCAACTGGATATATCTCTGAGGGTAGTCCACTAAATACAACATCGAGTCGGTCCACTACGCATCTGAGGGTAGTCACAAATAATAACAAATATCTTTGTTAAAAATAATGTTTCATATGTGGCTTAGGCAAGTGTGAGAGCTCTGCAGGACTCCTGATATGAGTTGGCATGTAGACATTCAAGTAGATCACGATTTACTTGAATGTTTTGCTTTATTTGAGCATCGTACATGCACTTAGGTGAGAGAGCCCATTTAGGGTGATTCCACTACTGAGCATTAGTTCACCCTGTCGAGGGAACATATTTTTCAGGTACAGGGAGCGTACGAGAAGATGGCTCGTCCTAGAGGCCGGGTTTGAGAAGAAAGCCGGGTTGTGGGTTTGGTTATCATTATGTATACATGTATTAGAATTCTAGAATTTTGATATATGTTTGTATAAGAGTGAATTATCAACTAGAACCATGAGATATGTATTTTGTCAGGGATATACTGTCGAAAGTGATGATGCAGGGCCCAAGTGATCATTTCTTCACTCCATTCGACCCCTATGTGGTCATTTGACAGGTCAGGACGTGTTATGCAATTAAGGGGGAGCCCCGTACAAAGGAGACTCGCTCCGATTGTGAGAGACGCCTGGTCATCCGATTCACGAAAGTGTTTTCGCGGGGTTGACTCGACAGTCAACTGACCCCCTGATCTGGGGCGCCACAAAGGCCACCCAATGCATGGAATGGTAGAAAAGTCATCGACTCGTGACATAGCATTGTCATACTTCAAAACTACTCTTTCTTTCCTTTTTTTTTTAATGCATTGAAAGAAGTTTTCGCCTTTATTTTTTTATATGATTTTTTTAATTGTTAAATTAAATAAATATTTTCTTTGATAAACCTATATATCGTGATATTTTGATATTTTGATAAACATTGACTCGTGATTGTTGATATTTTGATAAAATTGCCAATATATCACGATATATAAGTTATTTTATCGTTTTATATTCAACCATATACATTAACAATTTATTTTAATATTCATATCTAATACATAAATATCCATAGTAGAAAGATATATAAAAATATAAAGATTTTTAAACTTATAAAAATATAAAGATAATCCAGATTTTTTTAAACTTATAAAAATATAAATTTACATAGGAGCATGGGTTTCAAAATAGATGATATTTTAATAATGATTTACCGAGTATCAAGGAAGAATTTAAGGCAAACTTTAATGCAAAATTTAAAAGGGTGTGGGTATCAAAATTGATGATATTTTGATAAAATAATCAATATATATACCGATATATAGTCGATAAATCAACGATTTTATCGCTTTCAGGTCATCTCCTCCACATGTGTTGGCACACTCCACACACGCAGCATCGATTCTTTCACCGAAATATCGCTTCATATTGATATATATCATCCATTTTGTTAGATTTTTGATCAAACGATTATCGAAATCGACATCGATCGGATCAAATCCACCCAATATATGAAGAGTATAGATCTACTTGCTAATAAATCCAATTATTTAAATCCATCAATTACTCAAAATAAAGTTTATGAATTTATAATTTACTAAATAATGGGCCTATTTTATAATAAATTCAATCATTTAAATCCATCAACTAATTATAATTTACTAAATAATGGATCTACTTGATAATAAATTCAATCATTTAACCATCAACGAATTATAATTTACTAAATAATGGATCTACTTGATAATAAATTCAATCATTTAAATCCTCAACGAATCGGGATCGCGCGTCAGATCGAAATGTAGGGGCGGGCATACGATCATGGACTAAAAACCGATAAATGCAATTATAGGAAGGGTTTCCTTGGTTCGATGTGAAGTCAAGCATAATCGTGTCCACAAGACTAGACCCTACCAAGTCCAACACATTGAAGGTCTGTATATTACTCTTCTCAAGGTAGTAGCTAAACTCCGTCAAAAGAAACATCTTTCCATTTCACCATAATATCACCGCTGGGATTCTGATGCCATCCATAAACCCGACATAAAGCCTGGGAGCGCTTTATCTGTCGTATGCCATCGCCTACTCATGTTCAAATCAAAGTTATAAATACTTCAGTCTTTAGATGTTCCAAGACACAGAATAACTAAAATTACAACAGTAGACAATAAATAAATAAATACACATAAGAACCAGAACTAAAACACATTACACCAAATTAAAATTGCAAACACAGTGGGGGATATCAATGTCCTTTATGAGGAGAATTTTTTCATAAAAGGAGATTTGTTTGAATGCCTACCCTATATAATCATAAGTTGTTGGGGCACTGTTTTGATTGTCTAAATAGATCGGTTCATACAAGCACTTTCCTAGAAGTTATGACTGCAATAGCAGAGTCTCCTGAGTGAATTGCAGACAAGTGTTTTGTCAATACTTAAAGTTTCCCCTGAAAGTGCCTTGTTAGGAATAAAAAACCTAAGTCCCCTTCTTGTTTGTCCAAGAAAACCATGATGACAACCATTTCTACAAAAGTAGGGTAAACTTCTTGATTTGCCATCCTACGACCCCCCCTCTTTCTGAGCTGATATATCCTGGGTCAATATCTACAAAAGAAGACATTGTTTTTAGTCTTCTTCCAAACCATAACATAATCAACACCTGAAGAGACGGAATAGTCACACAGCCTCCCAAAGAAAGCTTTTACTTCCTCCTCCAACCCCCATTCATTAAACCATCTACTAAACCTCAAACCCTTACTACGCCCCCATCCCAAACATCAACCCCTACATCTTTAGAAGATGCAGTAGAGAACAAAGTTCATGAAGAAGTCTATTCGGGAAACTTCTTGACAGTAGAAGGGATCACCCAAAGCACACCAAAAAGGGAAAAGAGTAGATCCTAAACAGCTTAGAGAGATCACAATTTAAAAGAAGGTGATCACAAGTCTCCTCCTCCCTCCCACAAAGAAAGCATCTATTCGCCAAAGCCCAACCTCTTCTCTAGAGCTTATCCTGAGTTAAAACCTTACACCAAGCTACCTCCCAGGCGAAGATCCCCAATTTAAAAGGGACCTGGTTATTCCAAATCACTTTAGAAGGGAAAGCCTCATTCTAATCACCATTCAAAGCATTATACAACCACTTAGCAGCAAATTGTCCATCTTTAGCCCCTACCCAAACACTCTATCCTCCAAATATTTCAACTTTTTCCATTACAATCTCACCAAAACGTTTTCCGCTTCCTCTAACTCCCAATCATTGAAGGGCCTAAAAAAATGAGAAGCCCGACTACCCCCCCTCCACCGAACCGCTCCATACCTCCCCAACCAAGCCTCCTTAGAGACTGAAATAGAAAAATGTTATGAAACCCCTCTCAACGACACTTTCACACCATCTATCTAACCAAAAGCACACCTTTCTCTCTAATGCCACAACAACAGGCACCCCCGCACCCCACCAAATCCCAACCTGATCTGATGGACTCCCACACCATAAGGACCTCCTGCCTCATGGGTTCCCCACCCACCCTCCTCCCCATATTTACTACAAATCACCCTATTCCAAAAGGCCCCTTTTTCTCCATAAAGTGCCAACCCATTCACCCAAAAATCTTTGTTGAGGATATCTAGCCTTCTTACCCTCAATCACCTTTATGTTTTAATGTGCAAAACCCAATTGACCAAATGAGGTCTCTCTTCTGCATCTCGCCACAAAAGTCTCTTAATTTCATTCAACATCAACCTCACTAGTTCTGGCAAGCAAAAGAAAGACATGTAATAAATAGGTAGACTAGACAGTGCTTCAAATCAAAGTCAACATGCTCCCTTTGAAATATATTGCCTTTTCCATAATGCTAATCTTTTACGAAATCTCTCTTCCACACCATCCCAAACTGAAACGGACTTGAAAGAGGCTCCCAAACCGACTTGCCTATTATAGAATTTCCGAAACATTTAAAGGAAATGATAAACATATCTTCTATGCTCCTTGAGGAAACCCACATCAAGCTAGCTAAACTGAAAAGCTTTTTCCATAGCCTAATAATGAAGGACGATGAAGGAAAAGGTGATTGATTGACACTCCATCTCCTTCGCAAAGAATAGACCATTGACGACGAAGGGATTCATAAGGTCATCAAAACTATAGAAAGCCATCTAGGAGACCATCTAACCACTATGTTGGCATCCCATCCATTTGGATGTGCCCGATAAATACTGGTTATAACAATATGCCAAAGACCATTCCTTTCCCTAAGAAACCTTCAAAGCCATTTTCCTAGAAATGCACAATTTCTCACAAAGATCTTCCCAATACCTAACTCCCCTCAGCCCTTTGATCTACACATAATCTCCCAACTTAAAAGATGATCTTTTCTTACCTCCCGTATCCTTGACTAAAGGAAGTCTCAGTGTTCCTCCAACTTTGTAACTACTAAGACTGAATCTTGGAAAAGGAGAGGAAGTAGCTAGAACAAAGGGAGTATAAAAGATTATATTAAGGTAATCCTCTCCCCAAGCAACAAAAAAAAGTCTTTTTCCATCCATCTAACTTTCTCGCCACTTTTACAAACCCTGGATCTCAAAAAACTTTCAATTTTGAATTCCTACCAAAAGGTAAACCTAAATAAGATAAAGACCAACCAAACTCACAACAATCAAGAACCAAGCCAACCAAAGACAATCACCTTATTGGTATTAATACTCAAAGGGGAGCTTTTCTCTAAGTTTATTTTTAGACATGAAACCTTCCCAAAAAATCAAAAGGATATTCTTGAGGTTCTATAAACATTCCAAAGAGGCTTTACAGAAGAAAATTGTGTCATCTGCAAGCTATAATAAAAACACCTTAGTTCTATTTCTTCCAACCAAAAAGCCCTCAATTAATCCATTCTCCTTTTCGCTTAACATCAATATACTTAGAACATCAACCACTAGTGTTAAAAGGAAGGGAAAAGAGGGAAGCCAGAGGCGCCCTTCTCGGGTCCTACCCGATCAAGGGTCCAAACCCGATACGGTGCTCAAGCATTAATTACTTCAGACGCCCCATTCGGGGCTCTATTACCTCATGAACTATAAACTTAGAACTTTAAGCTTTTTCATTAATATAATGTTATTCATTTAACTTGTACTATATTATATAGCAAAATGGACATGTAAATATATATACAAGCTCCATAGATGGAAATGTTCAACATTTACAATATTTACATTGTTTATAAAACAATACTTATACAAAAATAAACCAAAAGGTCTTCTAGTGGGCACCTATTGATGTGTTGGCCTTGGTTGCTGTTGTGGAATGTCCCATCTTTGCTCACTTTCCCCGTACCTACACGGATGAAACACCAGTGCTAAGCTTATAGCTTAGTGGGAATTTATTCATATGGGCGACCTATAATAATGGTTATCTCACTTTATACACATGCATATACTTATGACAAATATAACCTTTACATATAGTTATCTATTTTTCATATCTACTTTCATAACATGTTTTTTTCTTATCATATTTCATATATTTTTTCGTGTCCTCTCATACTCAGACTCTTGTTTCAGATACTATCATCGCATAGCAGTTGTTATACTTCTCATATCATATCATATACTTTATACATTTCCTTATGTGATACTTTTCATTTCTTTATGTTCATGCCTGTAAATACCTTAGAAGTGGATACGGAAGAAAACTGTATGTACCCGAAGGTACTATCATTGTACGAGACAAGGATTCTATCTCAGATAAAATTAAAGGTACTATCACTGCACGAGACAACATCTCATATTTAATTCAAATGTAGTCGCTTATAATGATCCAAACGAGATATATGTCATCGACCCAAACGGGGCCTCGAGACTGTAACCAGATGTTGCAGAAATCGTGATCCCATAGGCATGCCTATCTAACCAACTGTCCTGTCTTAGGTAGGCAATCTGTTTTATTATATTTTCTTATTAATCTTTCTATCTCATATACATAAATACCTATCGATATCATGTATACTTATGAGATATTCATTTTCAACTAATATCTTTAAATATTTAATCGTACTTTTCATATAACCAAATTATCCATATACTTGTATTCATAGCAGACTCTTATCATATAATTCCTATCTTATCATAGGGCATTAAATTTACCCACATCACACTTTCGCCACGGTGCTTACGAGGTACTAGATAAATTTTCCTTTACATTTTCAACATGAACGGACCTCTATATACACTTATAGGGTCCAGTCCTATAGACATGTCCTTGGAATAACGGAATAACGAAATAGAACAAAACACAAAGAATTTTCCACATGCCGTGGAATGTTGGCTACGCCGAGGCGAAGCACGTCGCTATGAAAAGCCTTGCACGCGAACCCGCGACGGTCCGAAACTCCACTCTCAGCCACGCCATGGCATGGACCTTCACTGCGGCGAGGGGTCTCTACGCCGCGGCGTAGGACCCTCGACAATGCCTAGAATTTGCTATCTTTGGTCCTTTTTCAACCAATCTAACCAAAAACAAACTAAAATTCATATATTCTCTAGAAAAACGTCTCCCAAGTGGGTTCTAACTCAACCAAAACCAATCATAGAGATCAATTAGAGTTTTTCCGAACCCTTAATTCAAATACTTGTAAGTTAGGTTAAAGTCCTAACACCCAAACAAGTATCTATACCCCGTAAACCAAGAATCCATACCCAAAGGAAGGATTCCATACTCCTCTTATACAAAATAGGGTTTTACCAACCCAACCTTCAACAACTCTAGGTTTAGGATGGATTCCTAACTAAACCCTAGAGTTGGAGCAACCTATTCCATACAAAAGTCATAGTATTCCATACAAGATCCTAATTCCATACCTTTGCTCTTCTTTTCCCTTCCTTCTTCTCTTTCTTCTTCTTCTTCTTCTTCTTCTTTCTTCTTTCTTTCTTTCTTCTTCTTTCTTCTTCTCTTCTCCTTTCCCTATCCTGCTTTGCCTCTATCTAAAGACCAACATGAGATATTGATTTTGATAAGGCCATGTTTGGCCTTATCACTTTTTGGCCAATTTTTTCCCCCCTTTCGTATTTCGTCCTTTATTTCTCATCTATTCTCAATTCAACTTATGCATATTCTACCTCTGCATATGAACTTATTAAATTGGCGACCATTCCGAATTGGTACTACCACTTACTCCTTGACATTTGTATTAATTCCTGGTTTTGCTTATTTTATTTTTAAAGATTATTTTATTCTAGAAAATATACATATTTACTTTTATTATACCTAAAACATGTTATAAACCTGTCGTGGTATAATTAGATGTTGCGCCTTCCTTGTTCAAACCTCTAGATGCTTTCTACCAAACCTTTAGCACTTCTATTAACAAGGATTGAGAAACCAGTAAATGAAAAGGCAACCTCTCATCCAATAAAGGCAACCTCATTCAAAACATGCATGGTATTCTATTTCTAGGGCGTGTTTGCTTTCTATTTTTAAAAAATGTTATTAAGAACAGTTTTTTAGAACATAGAAAATACCATTTTATTTTTTTATGAAAATTGTTTTTGTTCTTTAAATTTAGTATGTTTTGTGTTCTTTATGTTTTCAGATAAAAAATTTATCTATGTTTTTATAATTAAAAAAAAATGGGAATAAAATATGTTTTCTTGTTTTCCCTCGTTTCTTTATGAACAAAAACAATTTTCAAAAACTAATATTAAGGCATGTTTGTTTACCGTTTTCTAAGATTGTTTTTTGTTATGAAAAAGATAGATAACACAATATTTGGTTCTGATTTTCATTTTTTTTGTAAAAAATAGGAAAAATACAAAAAAACACTAAATTGAGATAATAAAAATAAATTTCAAAGTGTTGGGTTACGGGTCGAATATCCAATCTGGTTGGAACATAAATGCAGCGGAATTTATAATTTTTATCCCTTAGCCCACCAAGGATCACATGCTTGCTAAAAACCAAGGAAGGGTAAACTTAAACTACCTCTTGTAGATCGATTCGCCAAGCCTTCAAAGTCTCGCGCTTTGGTTTATTCGATCTTCAAAGGTGCCGCTTCAAAACGACTACCCTTACAAGTATCCACACACGAAAAATAATGAACGACCTTGTTTAATGCTGTTCGGGATTCGTCCTCTCTCAAAACGAAATTAGGTTTCTTCTGCTTTTGCTGTTCCTTCTTTGTAAAAGACGACTATACACAAAAATATATGTCTCACATATATATATCTATATAGTCCGCTAGGTTTTAAATCAAAACGACTTCTTATCGATAAGGAAACAAATTTATCATTATATATTTAAAACGCTTAAATAGTGACAATTTAAATTCAAACCTTATCGATATGAAACGAATTTATTTATATTATTATATATTTAAAACTCTTTTAAATAATAACAATTTAAATTCAAATCCTTATCGATAAGGAAACAAATTCTTATATTATTATATATTTAAAACCCTTACGTGATTATTTCCTTATCCAATAAGAAAATATAACAAATTAATTATTTGTTATATTTAAATCATGAATTTAAACTTTCAAAATTAAATTCGAATTTAAATAACAACTACTGTTATTTGTAATTTAAAATAATCTCATCATTTTAAATACACAGAGAGTGAAAAACCATAGTTATTATTCTGCTTCCAATTTGCGATTCTATAGGTTCATTAAACATTGGCAGTGAGGCCTAAATCACATTTTGATCCTGCCAAGTCATAAGTGGGCTCTAGCAAAGACATTGCGACTACCCAAGCAAATGAAAAGCTCATGATCCGAGACAACCTTATCAGCTAATGACATAATCCTTTTGTCTCATGATATATTCTTGATAGAATATAAGGCATGGACAGTCAATCTTTATATCGCTCTATCTTTGACACTCGAAACCCAATTAAACCGACTAAAACAAATGACATTGATCTCCATCAATTCATTCGGCACGGCCATGCATTTCGCCTCACTGCGAGGGCACCCAGAGATATCTCTCTTTACGAGGGACAAATTCCATCTTAATCAAGCCATATCTCACTACATAATTCTTATTAGTTCAAGTATAACCTTTATAGTCATCCATTAAAGACAACGCTTGATTATATCAAAACACAATATTCTTATGTTGAGAACTATAGATCTCGTGTTAAAGGATTTAATGACACAACTATTAGAGATTAACTTATGACTTCGATCCATGTATTAATTCAAGATCTGCCCGTCTAATATTTGTTCACCAAATAGATATAAATTTGATTTATATCTCACACATATTCATCCCATGAATATCAATCAAATCCTTATACTAATCTAAATTATTTATTCCCATAACAATAACCGATTAGGGACATTTAGAATAATTAATAATATTATTCAAGGACATTATATATAATAAACATGCAAATCATCATAATAATAAATTCTCATAAATAGTCAAAATATCACGTCCATACAATAAGCCTAGAGCACTATTACTAACAATCTCCCACTTGCGCTAGGCCCATTCATCAATCTATCTAATACCTATGAACCTAGCATGACAATCATGCTTTGCTTCGTGGTAGAGGCTATCAATGGATCGCCACATTATCATCCGTTGAATCCCCGCATATCTTAACGCTATCTCTCTCAATGATTTCACTAATGAGATGATAACGCCTGGCACTGCCAGATCGCCATGTGATCTAGGTTCCTTGCTTCGTGCAATAGCAAAGATTATTGTCACAATAAACATCAACAGATTTGTAATGCTAGGAACCAATTTCAAGATCAGTAATGAACTTCTTGATCCAAATTGCTTCCTTTGTCGTGATCGATGTGCCGCTATGTATTCAAATTTTCCGCTTGTAGAATCAGCAACAATGCTTTGCTTTGAACTTTTCCAGCTAACTGCACCACCATTTAAACAAAACACATATCCCGACCGCGATCGGAAATCATCTACCGATTGAAGCTTGCATCCGTGGTAACCATTTACAACCGCATCATCTTCCAATCCGCTCATACACCAAGAACATATCTTTAGACCTTCTCGCATACTTAAGAATGTTCTGACGCCATCCGCTGACTCAACGGATCTCGATCGGTATCACTGCTATGCTTAAAGCATAAGATACATCCGGCTAGTGCACAACATGACATACATGATAGATCCTATTGTCGGTGGCATATGAATCTTACTCATCCGCTCTCGCTCATCTTTAGTGCTAAGACACCGAGATTTGCTAAGAGTAATACCATGAGACATGGGCAAGTATCCTTCTTGAATCTGCATACCGAATCTGCTTTCAAGATTTCACCTATGGCACTTTGACTTAGACTAATCAGCCTCTTAGATCTATCTCTATAGATCTTTTTATCCCACTAGGATATAGCGGCTTCGCACAGATCTTTCATTGAGAAACACTTCCCTAACGAGACTTGACATTTTTGCAAGGTAGGGATATCATTCCCGATAGGTAAAATGTCATCAACATATAAGACCAAAAATACAATTGCACTCCCGATAATTTTCTTATAAACCTGAAACTCATCTTCATTTTTAGCCAAATCGAGCCCTTTGGTGATTCGTAGCTTGAAGATTCCAACTCAGAGAGGCACGCTGAGAAGCCATAAATGGATCTTTGAGCTTGCATACTTTACGAATTCTTAGGTTGTACAAAACCCTCGGGTTGTGTCATGTACCCTCCTCAGTATAAGTTTCCATTAAGAAGCGGTTTTAACATCCGATCATGATATCTGTGATGGCAATAAGAATACGATAGACTTAAGCATAGCTCACGGTGAAAAAGTTTCATCATAGTCTATACCATGAGTTTGTTTGAAACCTTTGCAACTAGCCTTATAACTGTAAGTATACTTTGCCATCCATGTCGATTTTCTTCTTAAAAACCCATTTGCACCCGATGGTCTTTGTACGCTTGGTGTAAGATTCGATCAAGGTCCATACCTGATTATCATACATGGATTGAATTCGGACTTCATGGCCTCTAACCATTTCTCGAGTCTAGATCTTATAGCCTCTTGATAGGTAGTGGGTTCATTTTAATCCACTAACAATATCATAGTTATCGATCCTGAGAAATCCATATCTCTCGGGCTGTAGCGTATCTGTCGAATCTACGCAAATTTTGTGCTATAGGAGGTGTGTCGACAATAGTTTGTTGACTATGAGTATCCACAGAGTTGATGTTATCTTGTGGTTCTCGAACTTCTAGCCCGAGTTGTACCTTACTCCCACCGAGTTCCTTTAGAAATAAATTCCCTTTACAGAAAGACACCATTAAACAGCAAACACTTTGTTCTCTATGGGATTGTAAAGTAGTATCCTTAGTCTCTTTAGGATGCCCCCTGAAAAGAAATTTATCGGACTTGGGCTCCAGCTTATTTGAAACTTGACGTTTTACATAAGCCTCACAGCCCAATCTTAAGAAAAGACAAAGTTGGGCCTTTTATCAGTCCACATCTCATATGGTGTCTTTTCAACCGCTTTGGATGGAACTCGATTTAGTGTGAACGCAGCTGTTTCAAGTGCATAACCCCAAAAGGTAAATGGAAGATTTGTTGGACTCATCATAGATCGAACCATATCTAATAAAGTTCGATTCCTCATCTCAAACACACCATTCCATTGTGGTGTTCCAGGGGGAGTTAATTGTGAAATGATTCTAGATTCTAAGATGGTCATCAAATTCTTGGCTCGAATATTCGCCACCTCGATAAGATAGAAGTGCCTTGATTGTCTTGCCAAATTGGTTTGTACTTCATTTGAAAAGATTTGAACATGTCGAATGATTGATTTATGTCTCATCAAGTAGACATAACCATATCTGCGTTGAAGTCATCAGTAAATGTAATGAAGTACTTGTAACCTCCTCTAGCATATGAACTTAATGGTCCACATACATCTGTATGTATGAGATCAAATAATTCATTGGCCTTTCAGTGTCGATAAGGGATCCTTTGTCGTCTTACCCCAGACAAGATTCACATGTATCATATGATTCAATCAAATGAATTCAAAAGTCGGCTTGATGGAGTTTTGAGATCATTCTCATTTATATGGCGAGCGTGATGCGAATATAGGTTGAATTTAAATCATTGAACTTAGAATTTCTTAGTAGTTATGTTATAGACATGAGGGTGTTGGATTTTGAAGGTTCATAACATAAAGACCATCTTGTAAATAGGCATTTACATAAAACATGTCTTTATGAAAAATGGAGCAATTATTATTCTTAATAAAGAAAAACCATCATTATCGAACAAGCGAAATAATATTCTGTATGTATAGGAACATAATAGCAATTGTCAAACTAACAAAAACCCACTAGGCAAAATGAGTTCATAACTTCCTACGACCCAGAAGCATGACTTTTGCTCCATTGCACACTCGTAGATCAACCCGCCCTTCTTTAGTTTGTCTAGTCCTTTTGAGCCTGCACATTTGTACAAATGTGAGATACATCGATTATCTAATACCGGAACTAGAAGGAGAAAAATTAATACGTATAACATAAATACGAACCGGAGTCTTCTTCTTCTTCTTTAGATCCTGTAAATACGACACAGGTTTCTCTTCCAAATGACGGGTTCATTTGCAAAAAAACAAACACCCTCAGCTGGGGCTTTAGGAGTTGGAGTTTAGGTTTGGGTTTAGCATTGGATTTTCCTTTGCCCTTACCCTTGCCCTTGCCCTTGCCCTTGTTTCTTGAAGCCCTTCCCTTTTGAACCATCGAACATGGCGGGCTTGGATTTAATAACCGGTTTTAAGCGTCGTGTACGGCTCGAGAGATAGATTTGTCCATTTCACCATTCATGTTATAGTTCGCGACCATTGGCCATAACTATCGGGAAGTGAATTCGGGATCAAATCAATTGCAAACTCTTGGCTTTCGATAAATCCAAACTATCAAGGTGCTTTCGATATAGCCTTTCATTTTAGAACATAATTTCAGCGGAAGCACCCTCGGCCATCTTGCAAGAATCTGATTGCCTTAGTAGTCTCATACCTTTCTTGCCTTGCTTGTTCTTTGGAACATTTCCTTAAGTTGAAGATCATATCATAAGCTTCCATATTTTCCGGATCATACGAAGTTCGGAACTCATGACGCTATCAAGCGCCTCGACATCAATAGAGTCATTATGATGCTTCTGCTTAAGCATTCTTTTCGACTCTAGGAACATTTGGTAGTTCTTCGAGGAGAGGTTCATCCGGGACATAAAGCTTCCTTTCTTGTTTGAGAACAATTCTCAAATTTGAGAACGATCGAAGTTAGTCCCGATAAGTTTTATCCTTCTCAAGGGTGATCGCGTGACATAGTAAATTCTTGTTGTGTGTGGCCATCTACAATGGCTATGAAGTTCGATAGAATATTTGATTATGAAAGATTCTCACTAAATTAACAACCCTGAGAATAATCATATTAATCTAGTGAGCTAAGATCCGTATTTTACTCAACTTTAAGTCGGCTTTTGTGACACTTAAAATTAAGTTATTTAGGTAGGTAACTCTTACCAATTACATCTCGTGCAACTCTTAGATATTTATGGGATTTTGACATCATATGTCCGGCATGTTTTAAATCCCATCTAATGCCATTAGGCCCAAGCGGATTTTGATAACCTAATAAAGTAAAACCATTTTTAAACATATGAGTAGCTTACCATTACTCGTCTTGTCTCACTAATGCCAACCCTAATATGCTTCTACTTTGGTAGAACCCACATTAAGAGTGATAAAAGAGTTTAATGAAGTGTTTAAATATGGATGGCATGTTAACTTTAAATTTGATGTGAGAGTCTTGATTGATTTTAATTGTGTTTAAATATGGATGGCATCCAACTTTAAATTTACGATCTATGAGGATCTTGATTGATTTTAATTTTCAATTAATAGATATAAATAAGCATCCTAATGTGCATACTCATGTAACATCATACATAGCATCTCATACATGCATATAATAAACGTGTCACGGTATGGCCTTAATCTAGATTGATCTCCATAAGTCAATATGAAGATCAACAATCATTCCTAGGTAGTAACAAGCAGCTCCATGATGTCGATTTGACCACCAACTTGCGCATAGACACCTAGCTCCTCCATCATCATGGTTGGATTGCATGACTTAGAATGAAGCATTGTCTCTTTATTTTATTACAACGATTAAATAAATGCTACTAATGATAAAATAAAGTACAACAAAACAAAAGCGACATATAGCCGGTATTTAATAATTACAACCCTTGTAAAAACAATAATAATAACACCCTTAATCACATTGGTAAAAGGCCATATTGTGCACCATGTGAAATAGCTCTGTTGCCAATATAACAAATCATATCATGTTATCATATAGCATAAGAAATTTGCATTAAAAGAAATAAATTATAATAGGCGCTTGTTTAAAACCAATTAAAACCATTAGAGTTTTGTCTCAAAAATTAAATTTTCATTGATCTCATCAATAAATTTTTGAATAAGCCGAAAGCCATCAAAATCACATTAAAATAGCATATTATGTAATCTTATTATAGGGCTTATTTTCGCACCACCATATGATCATTTTGATAAATCAGGGTGATATGAATTCGGTTCATGTATTAATCTCGATTAAAGACAAAAGCCATAATCATATAACATGCTATTAACCACTTTAATGTGATATCCCATTGATTCTTAATCATATTAACGAATCACTTTTAGGTTCAGATTCAATCAATTAATACCTTAACAAAACCTATTAACTATATGGATTACTTACATGAACCATAATATCACATATATTCAAAAGCATAAATCATGCCAGAATCATATACATCCCACATACATACGATCAAACATGGCATTGCTCGATTTTATGAAAACCGCAAGTGGCTCGACCTGCTTGTTGGGTTCACTACGGGTAGAATATCGATCGAGTTGGAACATAATCTGCGGAATTTATAATTTTTATCCATAACCACGAGGATCACATGCGTTTCAAAGCAGAAGGAAGAGTAAATGAAACTTACCTCTTATAGATCAATTAAAATTGACCTTCAAAGTCTGCGCCTTAAGTTTATTCGGATCTTCAAAGTGCTTTGCCTTTGCAGATACGACCACCCTCTCACAGTATCCACACACGGTGCAAATAATGAGATGCTGGCCGAATGCTAGTTCGGGTCGTCTTCTCAAAGAAAGCGAAATTAGGGTTTCTCTATTTTAGTTGTTCCTTGCTTTGCCAAAAGGCGACCTGCAAATATATGTCTCACACACACACACACACACACACACACACACACACACACACACACGTATATATATATATATATATATATATATATATATATATATATATATATATATATATAAGTCTTCTAGGGTTTTAAATAAAAAGCGAATGTTCTTTGTGTTTCGGACATGCCCTTAGACTCACATTTTCCCGAGATGCTCATGGGCTTATTTTTATTGACAAAGGAATATTCTTCACGATGATGCTTTTTTCAACCGAAACTAGGCTGGAGTGTGTTGGGGGCTAGACTGGAACTGCCGTTGGGCCGGTCGCTGGCTCTGGATGCTGCACTCCCTACAAAAACAAGTGACAAAGGGGGTTTGTGAGGGCTTCGCCCGTAGCCGCTCTGATGCCTAAGTCAGTTTCTTTCTGATGAGAGAAGATCAACTGCTTAGAGGGCGAATGTGTTGCGTACCTTTCACCGATGGGGTGGCCTGGTATTTATAGTATATGTTTTTCCCAATGTGTTAAGTCAGTTTCTCTCTTATTGGATGGGGGATTTTCTTTCCTTATCGCTATCAGATTAATGAGGGATAATTGGAAAGCAGTTATTGAGAATTATCCTACTTCCCTTATTGGTGGGATTTGGTTTGATTTACAGGATAAGCAGTTATTGAGAATTATCCTACTTCCCTTATTGGTGAGATTTGGTTTGATTTACAGGATAAGCAGTTATTGGGAAATATCCTACTTTCCTTATTGGTGAGATTTGGTTTGATTTACAGGATAAGCAGTTATTGAGAATTATCCTACTTTCCTTATTGGTGAGATTTGGTTTGATTTATAGGATATGGGCTCTTTAGGCTGTCCGCGTTACCGGCCCTTGGGGCGGATGAACTGGGCTCCTGTTTTGGGCCTGTGCCAGGAGCCCTGGCGTTTTACTGGGCTTGTTTATAAGTCTTCTTTTAATCCTGCGTCTTGGGCTTGGGAGAGTGAGCCTGCACGCCTATTTTTTAAACCCAATCAGTTGCCCCGGCCCTTGGAGTGCGGCGGAGGTGTGTGGGCAGGCTGTATTGCTTCTTTGATCCAGGCGTGACAGTATCCACGTGACTGCGGAAGGATTTGAAGTTAGTTTTATCGCTTTTTATTGTCTTGCGTTGATGCTTGGTTTTAAGTTATTGCGCCTTGGTATTTGCGGCTGCGTAGCTATGGCCTTCCTTGGCTTGATTATGTAATATGAGCTACTAGGCTCCTAAGCTACATGGCTCCAAGACCCTTTCTTGAGCAGTTATGCTTTGAAAAGTTGAGTTCTTTGGGCTCAGGGCTCGAGACTCTTTACGACGATTAATAAAGCCCCGAGCTCACCCAGGCTCTGTTGAGCCAAATCTGGCCTTAAGCTCTTTGTGAAAAATTCTTGGGCTTTAGGCGCTAAGACCTTCTAGTATTAAGCTTCTGACTATTTGTTGGGCTGCAGTGCCAAGACCTTCACGATCTATTAAGCTCTGGCCAGAGCTCTAGCTCTTGGTATTTAAGGCCTTCTACGGCTGTTAAGCTCTGTGAGTTGAGCCTCTTGGGCTTTGGGCGTTAAGACCTTCTGAGGCTATTAAGCTTCTGAGCGAGCTCCACAGGCTCTTGGGCGCCCCAGGCCTTCTCTGGCTGTTAAACTCGCGGTACAGTCACCCAAGGCTCAGGAAATTGGCCCAAGACCCTCTGCGGCTGTTGGGCGCTCTGGCCGGCCCGGGCCTCTTGGTTTGCCACGGGCTATTCTGCCTCTCGAGCTGTTTATGCTTTTTTGAACTGAGCTATTTGCTCCTGCGTTGTTGTGCCTTTTTAGGCGGTCGAGCTCACAGCGGGATTGGTCAAATCTGAATTTGTTCTTCGTGAAACTGGCTCTTAGGCGCAATGCCTCTTGAAATTTATTTATACTCTTTTGAACTGAGCTATTCACTCTTGGGCTGTTGTGCCTTTTGAAATTTGTCGAGAGCTCTGGCCGGCTGCGACTCTGGGCATTCACATACGGCCCGAGCTACTTGGCTCTTGGGCTGATACGCCTCCTGGCTGTTTATACTCTTTTGAATTGAATTTGTTCGCTCTTGAGGTACATTGTGTGCCTTTTGAGCGGCCGAGCTTTGGCGAGTTATTTGTGGCTCCGTGGGCTAGCCATGCACGGCGAGGCTCAGTGGATATATTGCCTTTTGTTGGCCGGTTGAGCTCTTGGCTGAGGCTGACAAACTCACGTGGACTAACACTGGTAGGCAGCTCTTGGGTGCCTGGCAGTTGGCGGTCGCTCTTCAAAAGCCTTAGAGGCTGCGCGGGGCTCCGTGGGGCTTGTCTTCTGTTGGCTGGCTCTTGGGTTGCATGGCTGCGGGTTGAAGCGATTAGGCTCTTCAAAAGCCCAGGGCTCGTTGGCTAACTTACTTTGAGTTGAGTATCTCTAGGCTATCGGGCTGAGTTGAAGCGAGTTGAACTCTTCAAAAGCTAATTTCTTGAGGCTCCGTGTATTTGAGCCTTCACGAGTTGATGAGCTCTACAAAGCGAGCCATTGAGGCACCTGCGGGCTAACTTGCACAGAATTTGATGATTGTGGGGCTGCATGGCTGGGTTAGTGGGCGAGGCTCTTGGCGGCCAGTTGGGGCTGTAGGCCTCTTTGCTGAGCTAAGCGACTCTTGGGGCGCATGGCCTAGGATTGAGTGGTTAATTCAGCGAGGGCGTTGAGGCTCAGTGGGACTCTTGAGGCCGAGATTGACTCTTTAGGCTGCATGGCTGGGTTGAGTAGGTGAGCTCTTGAGCGAATGGCGAGTTTAGTGGAGGCTAGCGCTGAGGTCGAGCCCGACTCTTTGGGGTGTGGCTGCGAGTTGAGTAGTTGAGCTCTTCAAAGCGAGAGGCGTGGCTCAAGTGGAGCTAAGCACTGGTAGGCCCGACTCTTGGGGCACATGGCACGAGTTAGAATGATTGGATGTTGCCAGTGGGTGGCTAAAATCAACAAAATTTATATACACCCTAAGTTCCTACTCTCTGTGAGTCAAACTCTTTGCAGTATAGTGGTCTAGGGTGAACACGAGGATGGGTTTTTCATCCCAGAATGATACGTGAGTATTAAAAGGTAAGGCTTTCTATTTGGACTTTTTGGATTTGCTTCAAAAGCTTGATGGAAGTAGGTTAGCGAAATTGTAGTGAAAGTGAAGTGTGAAAAAAAAAGTTAACTTTGAAGATTTAGGTCACTAACCCAGTAGAATTAGGGCAAACAAGTGTCCTCGGGGTTTTATCCTCGCGTTATGACAAGCAACTATAGTTACTGGCATACTTAGGATCTATATTATAAACCTCTCTAACCATGACTTCTATTTGGTCAAACACGGTACTTATGCAGCTATATTGCTTTCGAGTTTGAAACCCTAGCATTAAATATCATTTGAGGCTCGTAAGACCATCCCCAATGAACCCACCAGTGCATCTAGCAATAAGTATGCCTTGTAATCTAAAGCATGGAGAGTATTGAATTGAGTCAGTAACATTCAAAGCTATTGACCTAATTTGAGAAGATGAGGACCATAAATACAGTACTTGTGACTTTCAGTACAAGAGGACAACATGCATATGCCCCACAACCAAGCTAGCTTCCTTCCTCTTCAAAGAAAGGAGAGCAGCCAAGCGTCTCTTGAGTTGTCATCCTCGAGAGGGTGTTTAGCGGCTAGAAAGTAAAGGGAAGGAGAGAAAAGAGAGGAAAATAAAATCCTAACTAAAATACAAGACTTTATTTACAAAAATGAAAACTTACAAATTCTTCTCCCCTCCTCCCCCAAATTCTTCCTCAAAATTCTCTATATTTATTACAAAAAGAGAGGGGTTTATATAGGCCACCTCAAGGCATGAAAATACCAAAAAACCTACAAATTTGGCTAAGTTAAGGACAAGAGAGTAATACACAAATTTGGAGTCGGTTAGCATTAAATACAAAAACATGACGAGGCAGTAAATTTCGCTAGGAGTGAAGAATTTCGCTAGGTAGCGAAATCACAAGGCATAGCGAAAATAGGAAATTTAAGCTAAGGCAGCATTAAGCTAGCTAAGCGAGGAATTTGGCTAACAAGCGAGAATTTTCGTGAGTAAGCGAAATCATGAAGAACTAAGCTAGGAACAGTGCCTAGCGAAAACCCTGGTGTCTAGCGAAAATCCACAATTTCGCTGAACTTGCGAAATTTTCGCTAAACCTGCGAAATTTTCGCAATCCCAGCGAAATTTTCGCAGGCTTAGCGAAAATTGCTGGTTTGCTGATTTTCACTACTTTGCCTCCTGTCTTCTACTGCATCAATTTTTCTTCACTTTGCCTTCAGTTTTTCATTGATTCTTGGTATGATTGATGGCTGACAATTGGGATCAATCTTCGTGATTCTTCATTTGACTCGATATTGAACTCCCCAGAAGTGCCGCAAAAGCACGAAAACAACCAAAAATAACCTCCGCGGCATAAGTGATACTAAGAAGACTTTAACACTTCAATTGGCATAAATGACATGATTAGTGAGCAAAAAGCACTCAAAACCTATCTAATATAAGTTCAAAATAGCACTTTTTGGGTACTAATCACACCCCCCAACCAAAACGTTGCTAGTCCCTTAGCAATGCAAAAACTAAAAGGAGATATATGCAGTGATTTTCAAAAAGTTTATGATTCAAAAAGGTGTATATATACATATAAACATTGTTCTTAAACTGAAAAATGGACACCAAGTTTGAAAACCAAAATGAAAGAGCCAAAACCATACAAGAATAATTTCAGATCAAAATTGATTCCATGATTCTCAACTTGAATTTCCACCTAAGTCTAATGGTTCATTATGTAACCAGATTAAGTCAATAAAATGTAAAATTTGTCCCCTCCCCCCAACCTAGCACTGACATGGCCTTAAGCTGTTGAACAACCTAGATAAGGATAGATACGTACTTCTTTCTTTATTCAACTATATTGTAGGTTGTAATGCTTAAAAGCCGACTTCACCAAAGAATGCAGTAGCGGGGTCAGATGACTCCCCAGCAATTAAGGTTTAGGGCATCAAGCCAAAGGATCCTTGACCACAAACTCCTACGAGGCTTCACCGGACTAGAATGACTTGAAAATCAAGCACCCGACAAATCGTTAGACTCTACTATCCACCCATATAGCGAACATAATCGATGACTCCCAGCTAATTAAGGCTTAGGGCATCGGGTTTCAAAGGCTTTCGCCATACACCTCGGATCGTGCTGGGTTTTCAGAGCAAAACTTCACGACTTTATTTTTCTTTTTCGTTTTTGCTTTTCTTTTCATTTTGCTTTTGTTTTTTCTTTCCTTTTGGAAGGTAACATTGGTCTTCAAATATAGGTAACATAAACCTATCCTAGGTTGCCAACATGCCTAAGTAGAAGCTTTGCAAGCGAAAGGAGGCAAACAAATTCCCACCGACCTATAGAAATAATACGGAGTGCGGTGAATTAGCATAAGGAGAAATTTTCAAGTTGAGCATGCTGGAATTCCAACTGACAAAAAACTAAATCAAGCATGGAATTTGTTCTAACATAAAGGTGACAAACAGGGATTCTATTCTCCAACAAAAGGCAATTCAATTGTCCAATTTGAAGCAATTCAATAGTCCAATTGAAGCAATTCAATTGTCCAGTTGAAGCAATTCAATTGTGCAATTGAAGAGAAAAACCATTACTTAAAACGGAGGCACAAAAGTATGCAAAAAGTGTGTATATCCAGGAATAGCTTTTGATATAGCCAAAGTGGCTAGTACATGCATACCAAAAGCTAAACATACAAAAATATCGCGCCTACTATGGCTAGCCATGAATCTTCAATCAAAATTAGTAAGTAGGTTGATAAAAGGCGAGTAACTATCTGAAAATCATAAAAGAAACCTAACCACCTCAGCTGTGTGGTGGTGGAGGGTACTGTATTCTTTGCTGCTTGCGTAACACATCAATGATGCGGATCTTTATTCTTGTAGGCTCCTCATACGTCGGGAACACGAGAAGGCTAAAGTGCGTCATGATCTGTGAAGCATAGAGTGACAGGCGACCTACGATCTGGGCTGCACATTGTGGTAGCTAGTGAGGCGGATGGCATCCATCACACACCGCAATCTCTCTAGAGGCGGCATGAACATACTCCGTGAATGAGGTGTCTTGAGATAGGATGGACGGGTGTATCCATTTACTTGACCGGCGATGTAGTATGTAGAGGAGGAGATGAAGGTGACATCTGCGGAGCTGGACTCCTCTGTATCTCGGGCTCAGGGGCAGGTACATCGTCTCTGTAGGAGTCCTCAGCCACCTGATCCGGTACCTCCTCCACGAGTCTGTGGCTGACCGGTGGAAAATCACGGGTATGGTCATAACGCATCGCGAAAGCGAGCATCAATCCTCCTCGATCCTCGGCTCCTGCAGGAATCCCTTATGCTTTCGAGAACGCACGGCGGAGTAGTCTCGGCATCAGTAGTGGAATGCTCTCTGCTCGTACTAGGCCCTTCCTATGGACCTTCTCCTCGAAATGCATCAAGGAGGTCATCACCCGACTCGGAGGACTAAACCGGTATCCCTACGAGATCCGTTAGATAGGATTGTTTATATCATTTAAATATTTGGATGGGCGGTGGATGACGATGATGGAAGCATGGGGGGGCATGGAAGATGGTCTGGCGTGGTATCTGGCGGGTGATGGGACTATCGGTCGGGTGGGCACGATCTATAACCTCTGCATTGGCCATTGGGTATCTGCAGCGGGCCGGCTGCTGAAATATCCCGGTAGCTACGAGTACTCCGCGGCCGATCATCAATAGAGGCGGAAGCTCCGCGCGGACCATGCGCTCCTCGAGATGTCATGGGAATGATGGCTGGCGGCGCCACTCGTGGGTAATAATCTTGCCTCGAGTGCATGAAGGCGGTAGTGAGATGTCTCGTCGATCGTAGACTCCTAAATGCGGGATCGGCCCTCGGCCAGGGACATCGTAGAATGACTCCTGATGGAAGTCCCTCGAATGTAGTACAGTATTCCCCGGAATGGGGTGCCCTACGAACAAACGGCCTCTGATCACGGAGCGGTGACAAGCGAGCGATGATGTCGCCTCTGCGTAGGCTCTTATTTGGTGGCGACTGCGAGAGAGGGATGATGACTCGCACGGGCCCGTTAATGCGGGCCAGCTTAGGAACTGGGCCTCCAGGGCGCTCATTGGTACGGGTGATGGGGCAGGGGTCCGGTAGTGTGCGATAGCGTCGGAATCCACTGAGGCTCCTCAAGTGCGGCCTCGGGGGATCGGTGATGGTGCTGGGTGGGGCCGGAGGCTGGGACTCCTCTCGAATTGGCCCCGAGATCTCACCGCGGCGACTCTGGGACCCACACCGATGCGAACCATCTTGAGATCGAAATAAAATGCGGGAAAGAGGCTTCGACTCATGCGAAAATGCGGTTGAGGCTCTGTATCTGACCCGAGGCTCGAAGGCGGTGAATCACTGCGAATCAAGGCGATGAATCAAGGCTCACGTGCACCCAATTGAAAGCTGACTCTGGACTAGCTAAACAGGGTTAGATAAGCGATCAAATGCGGAGACGGGCGCCAAAGGCTGAACGAGCACGGCGAGTCTGAATTGGCAATGGAGGCTGGCTGAAGGCTCGCGTGTGGCTGAGTGCAGAGAGCGTGTCGGTCGTAGTGAAGCGCGTGGTGGATGCCGATCGGGGGCTCGGTCTTTCAGACGAGGTGTAGGTAAGGGCAAGGATGCACGGGGCGGAGATGCGGCGGCTCGAGGTCCCACGGTATGGCGGCGGTGCGGCCCGTGGTGTCTGGCCGGTAGGTTAAGAGCTCGGGGCTTCGGGCTTCGCTGGGAAATATGAAGTGACTATTTGGCTATCCCCTCCCAAGTTATATAGAACCAACATGGGCGTGAAGAGGGTCTTCACCTTAATTTTCGCTATTTTTAAGCAATTTGGCTCAAGCAGAGTACCTTCTTGCATTTCAAAAATTTTAAATTAATTAATAATATATAAAATAAATTATTATTATAAAATTTACTATATGTCTTGTAATTAAAATTTAAAACACAATACTATACTATACAAACTAAATTACTAGAAAATGAAAAATGCTAAGTTAAAAAATTTTCGAAAAATAACTGAAACTATCAAAATTAACTAACTTAAGACATAAAGTAAAGATTGTGGAACTGCAATTCGGTTTTTGAAAACACCGAACCAGTTCAATCTCAAAATTACTCAAGGGTGGTCGAGGAGACCAGTCACCATCGACCCGTACATTAACTTGGGCTGATTCCATTTTGTTGGGTGACCAAATGTTGATGCGCTCCTCGCGATGAACCGGGTGAAGCGGTTGGCTTGCAGTTGGTGTTGATGGCAAGACTAAACCTTCTTCATCTTGTTGACTGATCTCTCCCTGCAATTCCTGGACACTTTGTTTTCCTGCACACTGACCATTTGAAACAACTTCATTAGTTATTGGATTTTCCTGTTCTAGCAACTCATGTTTGTTCAAATGAAAGATGTTTTAACTCAAAGTCATGTTACCAAAGGTTAGTTGCATGACTCCATTAGGCAATTTATGATTGCATTCTTTGTGGCAAAATGTGTCTTTCCCTAAGATGATTGGTACATGATTGGGTTCACTTGCAATTGGTTGAGTCTTCGAAGCACCACAAAATCTCTTGAGATAATGGAATTTGTCCTATCTTCCTAAGACATCCTCAACTATCCCTTAGGGTTTTCAGCGATCTATCGGCTGATGATAGTGTGATGTTGGTAGGTTTAAGTTCACCTAGACTTAAATTTGCTTGTATCTTGAATCTGACATGAGGTTCACCTGCTTGGCTCCTAAATCAAGCAATGACTTGTCTATGCAATTCCCTGTAGCCAGGCGATATCGTGGGAGGCCCGGGATCCTTGTATTTGACGAGGTATTTGCTTTGGATTATGTATGTTCGGTGAGAAATGCCTTCTTCTCGATGCACAATCCTTTCTTAGTGTGCAAAGATCTTTCAAAATTTTGCATAAGCGGGCACTTGTTTAATTATGTCCAATAAAGGTAATAATTAACACTTCCCACTTGCCTTAAGACCTCTAAGATGCACCTTTGTTGAGTTGCTAACTTTCTTTCCTCTAAGTGCTTTTTGTGGAAATGGAGGTGGTATGCGGTATTTCATTGAATCCCCTTCTAGGAGAATATGCTCGGCTACAATTCTTCTCCTTGCATGGATTCTTCAACGGGTTTTAGCATAAGCGTCGAAGCCTCTTTCCACTCCTCAGGGTAATTATAGCCTTAACTTCATCCATTCCCGAATTGTTGGATGACCCCACCTCATGAATTCCCTTAGGATTTGGAAGTGTTTGTGATGGAAACCTCCCTCTCTCTTGTACCTCTAGCAACTTGTTGATCTTGGTGATTGAATACTGTAGGTTGTCAATTTTTTGGTTGAGATTGCTCTCAAGCCCATCCATTCTCTTATTCAGTGAATTCTCAACAGTATCAATTCTTTGTGCCAGTTGCACATTGATTCCTTTTTGTTCCTCAACAAAGTTGCCCACCACCTTACTCAAATTTAATATGGCTTGTTCCACTGGAGAAGAGGATGGTTGTTGTTGTGATTGTGAGGGTACCAAAGCGAGGTTTGGCCCACGAAATTACATAAGTTGGGGGTTGGGTTTCCATGCGAGGTTAGGGGTGATTCCTCGATTGGAATTTGTAGAGTATTGCCATATGGAGCATTGGATTGTTGTGGCTTGAATTGTCCTGCAGTGTGTTTACACATTCGACATCAAATCCTTCCGCTGCCGAGGAGCCATAGGACATGGTTCTCTTTGGATACCTGGGGTTGGAAATTGGTGCAAGGTGGGTATGCGGGATTCACCAGTCTTGCATACCTCATGGGCCTTGCCTTCAAGCTCCTCTACCTTCCTAGCTATGGTTGAAATCCTAGCTCGTCTCTATTTCTTAAGCGGTGCATACATCCCACCCCTTTGGTTGGCCCCAGTGGTCTCATCACACATCCAATTCTCTAGGGTTAGGCTCATCCCGACCCTTAAGTTTAATTACGTGAATTTAAAATCCATGGCTTCATCCCGGGATGTTTTGCTTAAGTCTCCCATGATTTCAAGTCGCCTCTCATGGCGAGACATACCACCATAGAAGTGGTTCACCAACATCCAATCGTCAAACCCATGATGTGGGCATGCATTGATGGTTTCCATAAATCTTTCCCATTCTTGGTAAAATACATCACCATCATGAAACATAAAGTATAAATTTGTCTCTTCAAATTATTAGTCTTATGAGCATAGAAGAACTTCTTCAAGAATTCGGCCTGTATTTCGGCTCAATTTCGAATGGTTAAGGCGCCGATAGGTTGAGCCGTATCTTGGCCCTTGTCCTTTAGAGTCAATGAAATGCTTTTTAGCTTCAGCAAATCCATGTCCATCATACCTTCATGAAAGTAAGTGCCAAACCTCCTCAAAATCCCTAATATGAGTGTATGGATTTTTCATTTTCCATACCATGATATGTGGGAAGTAGGGTGCCATATAAAGGCCTCAACAACTCTTGTTGGGGTATGATGCAGGATGGGGCACTGACTCTAGGAGGGTGGATGTGATCCCTCATGGTTCTATAAGCATTTGGATTCATGGGGTTTCCTGGTTGACTCTGTTGTTCCTCAGGTATGGGATCCATGGTATCAGTATGTGCCGAGCTTATTTGAATGGAGTCGGGTTGCTAATTCTATGCGATCTTCTGAAGTGTCTCTATCCCATTTGTTGCATAAACACACATTTTAAAATTTAGAGATTATGAAAAGAGCAACTACGAGCTTGCAAAGATTAAAGTTAAATAACAAGAATTAAAAGCGACTAAAGCGAAGCAGTGCGAGTCCAACTTTGCAAAGTAAAAAGCGCGTTCCTACTTATTTGAGTGACAAAAAAATTAAAAAGGTTACCTTCGCTTGTGATGTTGATCCTGAAGTACACTTGACTTACCATTAGTAGTTTGGCATCCCGGTAGCGGCGCCATTTGATTCGTGCCACGGTAGGTGAGCTAAATCAACAAAATTTATATCACACCTAAGTTCCCTACCTCTTTGCCGTGAGTCGAGCTCTTTGCCGGAGTATAGTGGTCCTAGGGTCGAACTACGGGGATGGGATTTCATCCTAGAATGATGCATGAGTGTAAAAAGGTAAGGCTTTCTATTTGGACTTTGGATTGCTTCAAAAAGCAGTGGAAGTAGGTTGAAAGCGAGAAATTGAATTGTAAAAACTGAGGTGAAGTGTGAAAAAGTTGGCTTTGAATTTGGGTCACTAGCAGTAAATTAAGGCTGCGACAGTGTCCTCGGGTTTTATCCTCGCGTTATAATAAACGACTATAGTCTACTAGCACCTTAGGATCTATGTTTGCTAGCAAACCTCACCTAACAACAACTCTATTTGAATTCAACCACGGTCAGCATCACGGCTATGGCCTTTTCAGTTTGCGAAGCCTAGCATTAATGTTTCAGAGGCTCGTAAGACCATCTAATGAACCACAGTGCACATCTGTGATAAGTATGCCTTGTATCTACTTTATGGAAGTATTATTAAATCAATAACATTCAAGGCTATTCCTTTAATTTGAGAAGATGAGATGCCATAATCGATGCTTGTGACTTTCATTAAGAGGACAATAACATGCATATGCCCCTGCCAATAGCTTCCTTATGTGAAAGAAAGGAAACAGCAGCTTATCTGAGTTATCATCCTCGAGAGGGTGTTGGCAGCTGAAAGTGAGAAGGAAGAGGAAGAAATAAACCCTAACTAAATCTGAGACTTTATTTTACAAAAATAGCTACAAATTCTTCTCTCCCCCGAATTGTTTTCTCCAAATTCTCTGTATTTGTACAAAAGAGAGGGGTTTATATGAAGTACACTCAATACATGAAAATACAAAAGCCTACAGAATTTGGCTAAGTTAAGGACGAAGTATGCACCCAGGGTGGAGTAGGTTAACGTTCAAATACAAAAACAATGACGATAAATTTATGGGTGAAGAATTCATTAGATAAGCGAAATCACAAAACATAAGCAATAAAAATTTACGCTAAGGCTTGTGTTCGTAACTAAGCGAAGAATTTGTCTTTCGCGAAATTTTCGTGGCTCTTGAAAATCATGAAATTTCGCTAGAACGGTCTTCATGGCTCTAGTGTCTAATCCTGTTATTTGAACTTGCAATTACTATAAATAGAATTTTACTTGATCGGCGAATTTTCGAGCTTAATGAAAATTGCTGGTTTCTTGATTTTCACTACTTTACCTCTAAATATTTCTGCATCCAATTTTCTTCACTTTGCCTTCATTTTTCATTGATTCTTGGTGTGATTGTTAGCGACAATTGGGATCAATCTTCGTGATTCTTCATTTTGACTCGATATTGAACTCCCAGAGATTGCACCAAAACGCAAAACAACCAAAAAATAACACCTCTGCAACATAGTGATACTAAAGAGGAACTTTAACACTTCAATTGGCATAAATGACATGATTAGTGCGCAAAAGCACTCAAAACCTATCTAATAGCAAGGTTGAGTAGCACTTTTTGAGTAATGATGGTGAACTCTTCAAAAAGCGAGCTCTTTGAGCTCTTGAGTCTTGAGGCCTTATGGGATAATTCCTGAGCTGCTTTGACTCTTGGGCTGCATGGCCCTGGGTTGATGGTGAGCTCTCTTTAAAAATGAGCTCACAGGCTCCTGGTATGTGAGGCCGCCTGGGATCTTAATTTGGCACAGCTCTTTGGGTTATAGCTTTGAGTTGAAATAGTGAAATACTTCAAAAGCGCGCTAAAACTCTGTGGAAATACTTACTGGCTAGCTTGTCTCTTGGTATAAGCAGGGTGATGGTGACTCTTGGCGGCGTTGAGGCTCACGTGGGCTACGCGCGAGTTAGACAACTCTTATTTGCATAACTGAGATTGAAGTAGTTAGCTCTTCAGCGGCTGACAGGCTCTTAGGCCTTTGAGGCCTTATGGGCTAAATACCTAAGGCCCGAAGCCCGACTCTTTGGCTGCATAGCTTTGAAGGATTGAAATAGTTGAGCTCTTCAAAGCGAGTTACTTGGCTCTTGAGCGCCCCAGGGCCTTATGGAGCTGAATACGAGCTGAATTGACCTCTTTAGGTGCATGGCCTTGGTTGAGTAGTTAGTCTTCAAAATTGAGCTACTAGGCTCTTGGCGCTGGGGCATATGGGTTGAATACTTGAGTGACTGACTATTTAAATTGCATGGCACAATTTAAATGATTAAATATTTCAGCGGCTCTTTGGGCTCTTGGGCGGCGGGCCTTCTTGAGGTGATGAGCTCTGTGGCCAGGCCAACGGGGGCTCCGTGGCGTATTTGAGCCTAAGCGATCTGTTGGTTGTGTAAATTAGACCAACGAGGCTCGGTAGTGAGCCTAATTAAATTTGAAACTGCGCAAGCCCCAGCCTTGAGCTCCATAGATTAACTGAGTTCTTCGGGATGAAGGCTCTGTGGCGGGCCGTTGAGATAGAGACGCTGAGCCTGTGTGAGAAAGAGCCTCGCCAGATGGCGTGAGGCTCCATAGGCGAGCCTTCTGGTGAAGAGCTCTGGCGAAGTCGTGAGGCTCCTTGGGCGTTGAGGCCTTCCTGAGCTGAAGAGCTTTGTGTGAGCCACGAGGCTCCGTAGGCGACGAGAGCTGCGGTGACGGCTGAGGCGGCGACTGGGCTCCATGGGGGCTGAGGCCTTCTAAGTTTGAAGGCTCGTGGCCAGGAGCCCCCTTGGGGCTCCACTGGGGCGCCCGAGGCTAACTAATTGAAGACTCTGGCTGGGTGCGTGTGTTGCCGTTGGCTTCCCTTCTTGGAAGGCTCAGAGTGTCTTTAATCTTTGGTTCTTGGAAAGTGCAAGCAGCGTATGATTTTCAGGGTGATTTGGCACTCCTTATAGTAGCGCTCTTTTTTGCCATGGGCCTATACTTTGAATCTTCTTCCTTTTTAGGCGTGGCAAATCTGCGCATAATGAAGCGTCGGGGCTTGGTGTCTGTGAGTGGTGTGGTTCTTTGAGCACAGGCTGACTACGACGTTCTTCATATGTTATGGCGTCGGAGTCTACCTTGAATTAAATACTCTATTTCTTTCTGAGTTGTATGCGTAGATCCGTGTAGTGGTCGTAGTCCTATGGAACTCACAATACCTGAGTGTTATCTTTTGGTCGGCCTCATGCGGGATGGCCGCCTCTGACTGTTGGTGTTATACTTCGCGCAAGACCTGCGTCTTTGCAGCCGTCAAGGGGTAAACGCGGGTGAATAATGTTGTCGCCCGCTCAGTTGAGAGTGGACAACGATCTACGAGGCTTCACGTCTTTTCGAGATGGAATTCTTCATCTTTCTTTGGGGACCTCTCCCGATCTCTTTGTCTTTTTGGGCTCCGTCCCTGTCACTTGTCAATCCCGCTTTTCTCTTTATGGGTTGAAGAGCTTCCTTTTTTGGATATGAGGGCTTCTTCGTCGTTAATGTACTTCTTCGCTTTAGCGAGCACCTTAGCCATGCTTGCCTGAGAATTCTTAGAGATGGAAAACATCAAGTCTATTGACTGCACTCCTAGCCCAGCGATGAATGCGGTGATAATGAACTTCTCGTCGGGTATACAGCCCGGGAGACTCGGCGTGCGAACCTCACGGACATAAGACCTCAGGCTTTCTTACGAGCTCTGCTTTATGGTCGATGAGTGATACTTCGGCTTCTATGCGTTCTGGCTCAATGAAGTGGGAGGCGAGCGCGATGGATCTTTACGAATGAAGAGATTGGCGATGGTAGAAGCCTGTTAAACCAAGCCAGTGTTGGGCCTTTGAGCGTGATAGCGAAAGCTGCGCCGTGCAAGGTCTGTCAGCATGTCGTTTCATTTGATTCTTATAAGTGTTGAGATGATCGGCGGGATCTTTATTGGCACCATCGAGCGCTTCTGGCTTGCGGCATTACGAACTTTCTTTGGTAGGGTAGGCGGGCGCCTCTGCTATGAACGGAGACTCAGTTTGTTGTACCAGGGTGTCCATAGAGTCAGGAGCTCGACCCCTTACAACCTCCTTCACGCTGTTAAGCTCCTGTTGGAGGCCCTTGAACCTCTGCTCTGCAGGTAACTCCCTTTCACTTGCTGATGGGGGGTTTAGTTGCATCGTCTCAATATGCCCCAGTGTTTGCCGTTGCCCTCCTCTCTAGGGGTTAGGGGTGGTCTGTGCCCCCTGGCTCGGCTGGATTCCGCTTCCGTTTCAGCACCTCGGGGAGTGCTAGGGTGTGGTTGTCCTTCGTGACGGGCGATGTTACGGCCTTCTTGAGTTTGTCGCGCCTCGCGATCGTGCATCTTCCACAGTGAGATTGCTCTAACTCTCTATCGGCGTTAGTTGGGCGGGGCGGGTGCCTCCACCTCCTCGTGTTAGCTTGCATTATTTTTAATGCGGGAGGTGCAGCAACTCGTCGCTGGCGGGTCTGCATCCTTAGCGGATTAACGTTAGCTCTACTTGTGTTCGAGGTTGATACCTTCGATCTTTGAGAGATCAGCTTTATTTGTAAAGGAAGCTGTCGTTCCCGCGAGCCGGTGCTTGACTGGTAGTGTTAAGTCATTTGTTTGGAACTGCTCGTTGGGCGATCGGCGGCTGAGATCGCTAACGCTCTGCAAAAACAAGTGGCGGAGGGGTCGGCGAGGGCTTCGCCGGCGCGCTCCCCGATCTAAGTCGATTTCTTTCTAATGAGAGAAGATCAGCTGGCAGAGGTCGGGTGTGTTTGCGTGCGCTTCGGCCAGATGGGGTGGCGCAGTATTTATAGTATATGTTTTTCCCAATTGGACGGTGATAAGGATTCTCTCTTATTGGATGGGGATTTTCTTTCCTTATTGCTATCAGATTAATAAGGGATAATTGGAAAGCAATTATTAGAATTATCTACTTCCACTTATTGGTGATTGTTGATTCTGGATAAGCGATTATTGAAAATTATCTACTTCTCTTATTGGTGAGATTTTGTTTGATTTACAGGATAAGCAGTTATTGGGAAATATCCTACTTTCCTTATTAATTGAATTTGGTTTTGATTTGGATAGCGAATTATTAGGGTATCTACTTTCCTTGTTGGTAGAATTGGTTTGATTACAGGATATGGACTCTTTAGGCTGTCGGCATTTACGGCCCTTAGGGGCGGATGAGCTGAACTCCCATTTTATGCATTACCCGGGAGCGGGCGTTTTAAGGCTTACTTTTAAGTCTTCTTTTAATTCGTCTTGGGCTTGGAGGAGTGGGCTGTATGTATATTTTTAAGCTTGTCATCTTTTAAAGGGAAAAGAGAAGTATTTAGTCGTGATGTTGAAAACGGAATGTTAAACCAATTCCCTTGTTAAGTAGCTCATACGATTAGATCTGTCCACCGACAAGGTGTATGCAGTTTATTAAATTTATTAAAGTGCATCATATAGTTTTACTTTTTCCAAGTTTTTGGGTGGTAAGTAGTCTTTTTGCTTCTCTTGTACACAACCTGTATACCCTGGGTCTTGGCCCTGTTTTGCTAATATACATGCTTCTTGCCTACCAAAAAAACAAATGTCTTTTTTCAACAAAAGCCCGTTGAAACCATAAATAGTCTCATGGATAACTTTGTGCAACCTCCTTGATAAGACCTAGCTATTATCTTATATAGACTTGTAACCAAGCTAATTGATCTAAAATCTGAAATCTTAAGAGTTTGACTCTTCTTTGGCACCAAAACAAACAAATGTTGCATTAGTACTTCGATTTATAATCCCCTTTGCTATGGAACTCTGAAAAACATTCATTAGATATCTTTGATCACATCCTAACACCCTTAATACAAGATAATCTGCATCTATCAAGACCTAAGACCTTATCTCTATTTAGTTGGAAAACCATGCAATGCATCTCCTCTTCAAGAAAAGGTCTATCCAACCAATCAACACTTTGTGGAGAAATAAGAGACCAATCTAAACCTTCAATCCTCCATGAATTCCTTGTTGGATTAGTGTCAAGCTTCCCCAAAGTTACAATCTCTATAAATGTCACCATTATTGGCAGAAACTCTCTCTCCTTAGACATCAAAGATTTAATGATTTTCTTTTTTCCTCCTACCGCTCAGCCACTCTATGAAGCACTAAAGTTTTCTATTCCTTACATGATCCTTAATCACAAATGGTTGTCTCCAATGAAAAATAAGTATTTGATATAGGTTTTTTATAAATATAAATTTGGCTAGGGGTTTAATAATTGGAAATACAGTTAATAACGATATCAAAGAAGACCTATCAGAAAAACACAATATCTGTGAAGAAGCCACAAACATCAAGTAATCAAACATATTTGTCTGTACAACCGCCGATTGCAATGCATAACTTGATATTTCATTAGATCATACGGATTGTGAATGTGTACAAAGTTTCTATACTTAAACCATCCATCTGCTTCATAAATGCCAAGCAAGGGTATGAAAACCTAAATATTGATAGACACATTAATCAACAGTTTCCAAACAGAGGCCGCTAAACAGATAGGATTGCTCATGTCATAAAATAGAAGGGTGGAATTACTCAAAATTACATAGAAGTGCATAAACATCACCTTGTCAACATGTTTCAAGTAATAAAGCCACAGAATAATAGTTGTTCTCGGTAGAGATGAACAAATCCCATTATCCTTTTAAAGGAAAACCTTGGCCCAGGCTCTCCAAAACTCGGTTTCAGCATCTTCTTTGAATATATGTGAACCATAGTAGGACTTGTCTTTGGGAACCCACAATTTCCCTTTCCGAAAATTGTAAGACCCGAGAAAATTCGAATTTTCTAAAAAAGGGTAAAACGGTAATTTCGGTCAAAATAGAAATTTTTCTAGATCTCGAATGACAAAACAGACTTCACCGTTGGAATCGTCTTGCGAAATCTAGCTACCACGTAGAATTTTGCATTAAATTCGAGGTCAATTTCATGTTTTTCGAGCCTTACGGTGTCGGTGCGCAGTAAAAGCGAGTTTGAAGACATGTGATGTGACAAAAGTCACCTACTACATGTACCCATGTTACACATGTTGCATGAGTAGAGAGAGGATGAGATGAATGGCTTAGATTAAATCAAGTATCAAAAGCAAAACTTAAGGGACAAGATGGGAATTTTTGAGAAGTTTAATGAATAAGACAAAATAGCTATAGTTTTCTTCTCCAAAATTAAAAGACCAAAATGTACAGAAGAGGGAAAATCGACAGTGGACTGTTTTTTGGTGATTTTAGAGAGAGAATGACCTCATTCTCTCTAGATTTGCAGCAGTTCGGACCGTCAATCCTCGACGGAGCAAAAAGTAAAGTCAATCTACGCGGCGAGGGATACGCGTGGACATCGTTAGTGGGTTACGAGTTGTAACGTGTGGGAATTTGAGAAAGTTACAATTTTCTGAAAAAAGGCAAAATCGTAATTTCGGTAAAAATTCAAAATTTTTCTAGATCTCGGATGACGAAACAGATTTCACCGTTGGAATCATCTCACGAAATCTAGATACCACGTCGAATTTCGTTGAATTCCGAGACAGTCGGAATTTGCCACGTTTCGGGCACCGAGTATCGGTGCCGTAAAGCGACATGATGTGACCAGAAGTCACCTATAACATGTAATCTTATGACACATGTTACAATAAAAATGATGAAGCGGATGGCCGAGATTGTGCCTGAGTCAAAATCGAAGCAGGGACATGATTAGTGATGCTAAATTCTAAATGATAATAGGACAAAGAGTGTATAGTACTCATCTTCTCCATTAAAGAAAAGAATAAAGCGTGAAGGAGGAAAGCGGTACGGTGAGCAGGTTTTGGTTTTAGTGAGAAGGTGTGACTTCTCTAAGATCTCGGGCGTCGGACCGTCGGAGTCTTCGAGCAAGAAGAAGAGAGTCGTTCTGCGCGGCGGGGCAACACGTGAGCCACCGGTTTTAGGAGTTTCAAAAAACTCCGTGAGGTGAGGGTTTCATCCTACTTGGGTTGCACTGTCTAAGTGTTTTATTGAAGGTGTGTTGATTTGAGGCCGTGAGGACGTTTGTGATTCCAAAACTGGAACCGAAATGTAATGAAATTTTGAAGCCCGCTCTATCTGATGCGTGGTAGTGTAGGGACTTGCTTGGGCTACTGTTGTGATTTAAATTATGTAAATATATATGATGATATTTACATGTGTTATATAAGTTGTGTTGAAGTGACATGGCTATGTTTCATGTGCGCGCAGGGGTAACCTAGAGGGGGTGAATTGTTGTTATTTGTGCATGACATGGAACACTACGAAAAAGCGAACATGGTTGGGAAAGGAATTTCACAGGATGATTTTCCGGAGAATGGGGTTGGGAGATAGCCCAACAGATCATTTCGGATGAGGACCATATTGTTTCGGAGGTTCATCGCATTAAGCCTCGAAGGAAGAGTAGTCCCATATTTTTACCGACACATTGTTGGTATCTTTCAAGAACAACAAGTTTTGTTTAGAAAATGATGTTTTCTCATGTGCATGGCAAGCAAAGTGTGAAATTAGGTGGGGACTGAGACATGGAGCAGGCATTTAAACATTCAAATAGGATCACGAATTTACTTGAGTGTGTGTTTACATTGGATCATTGCATATGCACAGGGTGGGGAGTAACCGTTTAAATTTGATTCCTTTCTTGGGCGATAGCTCCTGCCACATCGAGGAATATTATTTTATGGAGTACGAGGGGGTATTTCAGAGGACGACTCATCTTAGAGGCCAATTTTTAAGAAAGCCGGATTGTGGCTTTGATGTTTTTGGATAATATGTGTTAGAATTATAAATTTTAATATGTATTTGTATTAAGAGTAATGTATAACTCTTGAATCATGTAATATAATTGGTTGAATTGATTTGGATGAGTAGGACATGTAGGCCACAGTGGCAAATTTACTCATGTGTGTGTCTCGAGATCTGAGGCGTATAGGTTTTTCCGTGGGATTGTGGTCAGTCCGGACCCGGGTTTTGGGCGTCACGGCTTGGTTTTGAGCCTACTGTGAGCTTAGTGTCGAAGGTTGCATATGATACCTAGGGCTCGGGGACTCAGCTTGTGGGTCATGGTCGAAAAGTGTAAGAACATCACCACTTGGTGTGGTTCGATGAAGCTTTAGGTATGCGATTACCTAGGAAATCACGGGACAATAGTAGAACACTGCATGCATGTGTTTTATGTGTGATCAAGTGATTGTTTGATGAATTTGTTGATTGTTATGAATTGTGTGCTTATATGCTTGGTGAATAGCATAGGAAAAATGTGAACACTAGGGACGAGAAGTTAAAACCTTAGGTGTTCGAAAATTTTTGGACAAAATGGTCCAGAATTAAATGAAAAAAAAAAGATTAAAGTTTAACTCATAAAATTTTGAGTGTATGGATAGCATTGTACAAGCTATTGCTTCTATGGAGTAGCAAGGAAGGCTACTGGTGGAAATGAAAAAAAAAATGTATATATAAGTTTTTGGGAGTTTTTCCAGTAGTAGGTGAAAAAATAATAATAATAATAATGAGTGAAAAACGAAAAAAAAAAAAAGTGCAGCAAGATTGGTCAAGCTAACTCCGTGTCACAAATACAATGGAAATTGTGGCCAGGACACAAAGATTTTTAAAGCGCATAGGTCAGGTGTTGAGTGTGTCAGCAATACAACTATTGTATCATGACAGGAGGCTTGATGGCTGGGATTACACGATACAAACTTTATCGTGGGCCGGGCGGCCGTAAACCTCACCTTTGTCCCCTAAGCACTTCAGATTATTCTACGTGGTGCTACTCACCCATTATTCTCATATAACAAATTACTTAGATCCTTTAGGCTCCCGGTCTTTCTCCGAGCCTCAAAAGCGGGCTTATAGGTCCTATCGAGCGATGTATTTGAATTTTTGAGTGTCATCAGTGTTAGTTATCACATCGTGCCATAGGAAGCAAGTGGGACCCCCTCGAGGTTTTAGCTCAATTAAAGTTTATTAGCGTATGTCAAATTCAGAGCACTTGAGCTTGTTTCGATTGTATCTCCTTTGTTCGAGCTCAGAATTGTTCACTGTTTATTTTGTTGGATTCCTTATTCGCCAAGGAGGTTTATGTTAAAAATTATAATTTTGGGTCAACCGTCAGACTAACTCCGCTTGACTGTCTGCCGATGTAGTATGTATACAACACTGCTTTTCAAGTGATTTCCTGCAAGCACTCCTTTGTTTTGATCATATCTCCTCAACCAAACTTAGAATGGTTCACCGCTTTTGTTGGCCCCCATTCTTCAGGGAAACATTCTATCCAAATTTCATAATTTTCCTCAACCCGCCGCGATCGTTGGCATCCGGTTCAACCTAAGTAGTTAGGATACCAGCGGAGCACTGCTTTTTAGGATTTTGGAGCCCAAATCCTAATGGTTCGGCCCATAAGCCCAGCTCGACCTTGGGAAGTATTGTGGTCTGGCTCGGCCTGTCTTAGGTTACATACAGCCCACCATGAACCCATGGATATTTAGGAAGCAAGCTGAAAAACTTAAGGATTCAGTCAAGATGGGAAATGAGGAGGAGTGAATGGGGGAAGCATATTCTGAGACTGATTGGGCTCTTTCCAGAGCTTGAAGGAGAGAAAAACGAAGAGGCTTTGATGGCTGGAGGTGGGAATTAGCATAAAAGGACATAGAGATCAGATTGGAAAAAACCTTTGGAGGGGCACACTTCCGGGCTCGGACACACGTTTGCTGGATTTTTCCGGGATGTGTAGCTTGGTTTCTGTTCAGCTTTATGTGAAGAGGTGCAAGAAATGGAACCTGGCTCCACTCTATTCTATACAGGATATTCTACCTAAATTTTAGGTTTTACTCTCAACCATTTGAAACTGGGTTTTCACGCCATACGTGAGAGAGCCGATTCAACGGTTTCGCTGGAACGGCAGTTTCCTGCAGCTTTGATTTTTTGGTTGGTTCTCACTCATCCAAGCTGAGAATCACCACCGCTTGTTTTTGTAAGATTCCTAACTTAAAGAAGATTCTGACAAATTTTCAAATATTTTCTCAACCGCCTGCATCAAGTTGGGGAAACCAAACCAGCCGCTCATTTGGTTTTGTTTGCTGGAATGGCTGTTACGGCGGTTTGGGTGGTTTGATTTGTTTTGCTGGTTCCTCACTCATTCGAAATGAGAATCAATCACCGCTTGTTTTTGGGATTCCTGACTCCTAAAGAAGATTCTGACATTTTTTCAACATTTTCTCAACTGTCAGATTGGAGTTGGGAAACCAAACTAGCCGCCCACCTGGTTCAGTTTGCTGAACGGCAGTTTGGGGTGGTTTGATTTGTTTGTGTTGGTTCTTGGTTACCGAGCTCTGGAATTGAACTCCTGTTTGTCTTGTTGGATTCCTGACTTTGTAAGGAAGGTTCTGAATATTTTTGAAATATTTTTTCAACCGTCCGACTGTTAGTAACCAAACCAGCCGTTCATTTTGTTCAGTTTGCTGAACGCAAGTGCTTGGGTGGTTTTGATTTGTTTGTGTTGGTTCTTGGTTACTGAGTCGGAATTCGAACTCCGCTGGTTCCTGTTGTGATTCCTGACTTTGTAAGGAAGGTTCTAAATATTTTAAATATTTTTTCAACCTTCCGACTGCTGGGAAACCAACCAGCCGGCTTATTTGGTTCAGTTTGCTGGAAAGGCAGTTTGGGTGGTTTTGATTTGTTTGTGTTGGTTCTTGGTTACTCGGAGTCGGAATTGAACTCCGTTTGTCTTGTTGGATTCAAGGAATCTTTCGAGAAGGTTTCACAAAATTTTGAGTTCTCCTCAACCGGCTGAACCGGCTGTAAACTCAGATCACTTCAGTTTGTTGGGTTTCGTAAGGGTCCTTCGATTTCAATAATTCGGAAGCCCAATGACCTTGTGAGTCCAGCCCATTCGCCCTAAATCAATGTAGGCTATGTTTAGGTCTGAAATGGGGTTTATTTCCTGTTAATGTAATCTGCATTTCTGGATTCTGAGAACTGTGGTCTATGCGGGTCCAAGGGTGATTAGTTAAGCACCAATAATCTAGTTGTTTTGTCAAGACCGATTCTTTTGAGATGAATAGGACGGTTTGTATAGCTGGACAGGTGTTGTAGCATCAATGATGGACTGGATGCAAACATGTCCTAGCTTCGTTTTGCTTTTTATATTTAATTTGAGAACAAGATGCCCTAACGCTGATCGACTCTTATATAAATATTGCTAGGGACCATGGTGTATGCTTTAGTGTCGGGTAAATGAATTTCATGGATGCTTTGTGTTTGGAGTGCCATGCATGCTTAAGCAGGTTCATGGCTAATCTTTGATGAAAGTGCGGTCCAAGGACCCAGAGGCACGACCATTTTCGCTTTTGCTGAGTGTTTTAAGCATGCTAGATACCAATTAGGTTGGTCTCGATCCAAGCTGTATGCCAGCCTATGAGACTATCTCATTTGACCCATATGCTCCACATACCTGTCTACCAGAGACCGAGTTCCTGCTTAGAGGGTGCCACCTCCATTCGGTGTACCTTCCCATAGGTAATTCGATCCCTGACCCAAAAACTGCTTCGTATACCACTTTTTCCCATACCGGGAGTCATCAGTTTGTTTACTGTTTCCTTCTTCACTTAAAAATAAAAATAAAAGTGCGGAAATCTCCAAAGCAAAACTGCTCTCGGGACGGATTTTCCAAACTCTAAAATCAACTCATACATTTTCTTCACATTTTTTTTCCTTCCATTTAAGCTTAGTCGCCAGCCCGTGGGATCGTAAAGTCCATGTACCGAATGACTGATTTTGCGCAGAACATACCAAGTGCACGGATAGGAGTAAAGGCTCGCCTGGGAAGGGGTCGTTCACGATACAAATTTTGTATCAGACCGAGGTGGCCGGATGGTCAGGGTTTTGTATCACAATACATTGCAAAGAGTATTGTGACCAAAGCAGTCACGGAGAAACTTGGTCTGGGGCCACACGCAGTGTATCAGGACCGTAGGTCGCAGAGATGCGATTAGCCGCCAGGTCGAGATACAAACCATGCGTACACGACACCCGCTGACGCCGCGACAGCACGGCCTCCGGCCGCAACACGGCCGCCAGTTCGCGACACTTTACCGCCAGGCCCGCGACATCACGCAGCCCGCGACACTACCGCCAGCTCATACACGCCGCCGCAACCACGGCACCCAAGACTATCGGGCTGCGCGCGCACGCGGCCAGCGCCGGGCCGCGCACAGCTGGTCTCGCTGCGCAATTTCAGCACCCACGCTGGACTCCGGCATCGCTTCGCAGGTCACCGCTTTGGACAATCGCTCATGAACATTGTTCACAAAAAAATTTTAAAAAATGAAATAAAATTTTTTTGAAAATCAAATAAAATGAGATAAAATTAAAAATGAAATTTTCAAAATAAAATTTTTGTTGATAAAAATGACGGTGATATGTGAATTGTCTTGCATCACTTATAATGCTGATATAAGATATGAACTCGCTTTCCAGCATGAATAATTTCGCCAAGCCAGCCTGATATCGTTTAAACAATCACAGCTTTGAACCTGAGACATAACATAAGATGAGGTGGTCCACAGATTTAATGTACTTCAATGTTTTGACTGTTATGTCGTCGAAGAGGTATCACGGCGCACACAAAGCGCGCGCAGGTACGCGAGGCCCAGCAAACTCCGAACGTTAGCATCGGTCCGACCGGCAGATCCGGCGGCGGCAACACTAACGGCGCAATAATAGAACGGAATATGAGACACTCCCGACACCATCGATTAATGGTATTGCCGCGCCCGCCAGTGAGACCGCGCGTGGAACGCACCCCGTAGATCCGTGGAAAACGATCGGACAACACGATCTTCTCACGTACTTCGGACATCGCCAGCGCCGTGGTGTCAAAGAGCTCGTGAGCATTAATTAACATGGATGACTTACACATCCTTGTTGTCCTACTATTAGAATGATTTACAACAAGATACAAGTTGCAGATTCGAGAATGGCTAGTTGTCCATTCGGGTGGATCAGAGGACTTCGCCTATGGACATGGACTCATGGCTGGACAGCCCCGACCATAGAGAGAGATCGGTGATGTCAACGCATCAGTAATACGAAAAAGTTAGTGTCAGCGAGGGCGAGACGGGCCTTCTTCTAGCTTCAGCAGTCAGTGGTTTAGTTCACGAGGTTCCAGAGCTACCACCATCGAGTCGCTACCAAGTCAAGTGCATGTGTGCTACCATTGTCAACAGCCTGGATGGTGATAAGGAGATGGATCAGCCTCTCAAGAGACAAGGATCCTGTGGATTTCGGGGACAAAGACAATCCTAATTAGCCATGTGACAGAGAGAGGGCGGTTTCATTCCCACTACACCCAGCCAGGCCGAGGAACTTTCGCCAGTCGCAGAAGATAAGGCGCCTTCAGCAGTACATGGGCCAGGCCGCAGTGTGGTCGAGGTCGTGCACAGAGCCCGCAGGCTAGGATGTTGAGGACCCAAGGGCGTGTCTACGCCGTCGTGCCAGAGGCTGAACATGCAGATCGGTCGGACATGCAGGGTATGTTTTATACCTGTAATTATTTTGCATCATGTTCATCATTGTTACATCTTGTGTGATAAGTTAGGTTAGAGGTTGAGGCCTTTAGAGAGACGATGGGAAATTCCTTCCTAGGTCAGAGGGGTGAGAGCTTCGTGAGGATGGGCCGAGATCATGATCTCGTGATCCTGATTCCGTCATGGTCGACCTCGGTGGCAGAGACACGGGTGTAGATTCATTCTCGACATTTATGAGTTGACAAAATTACCCAAGAAGTCAAGAATTGGGACCTTAGCCAGGTTGTCATACCCGACATGGTCTTGAGTTGGGAGAGGCTAGCATGCACGTGGTTGATGCATATGTGGCCGGAATTCTCGACGAAATTCTTTTAAGGAGGGAAACGTGAGACCCTAGAAAATTATAATCTTCCTCGGTAAGGCAAATCGTAATTTGGTAAAAATCTGAAATTTTAGATCTTGATGATGAAACGGATTTCACTCATGAATCTCTGCCTCACAAATCTAATCAAGCACTAAATTTTGTCAATCTGCAGATAAGAAGAATTTAGAATGCTTTTGAGGCACGAGTATCGGTGTCAGAAACAACATGTGATGTGACAAAATCTACCTATAATACAATTTTTACACACATGTTACAATATTAGAGAAATGATGGAAACGGACAGCCGAGATTTGTGTTTACATGTCAAAATCTTGCTTTTAGACAAGATTTGTGACTTTTAAATTTTAAACATGATAATAGGACAAAAGAGTATAAATGGTTTGACTTTCTCATTAAAAGAAAAGGGAAACTGAAGGAGGAAACGACTACAATGAGTCAGGGTTTTGATTTTCAGTGAGAAAGAGCACGTGACTTCTCTCAAGATCCCAAGTGATCGATCGTCGAATTCTTCTGAGCAAGAAGGAGTCGTTTCTACGCGCGCGAGGGCAACGCGCTGAAAGACTGGCCAAGGAGTTTCGGCACAACCGGAGGTAGGGGTTTTCTTTATCCTTCTGAGTTACACTTGTCTGGTTGTTTTGTGATGATTTGTGTTGATTTGAGGCCGTGAGGGGTCAAGTTTGATCGATTCCAAAACTGAACCTAAATGTGAGAATCCCTTTGGAGCCCGCTCCGTACAAATTCGTGGCAAAGGTAAGGGGCTGCTCGGGTCGCTGTGTTGTGATTTAAATTATGTAAATATAGGCATGATGATATATTTGCATGTGTTATATAAGTCGTGTTGAAATGACATAATACATTTCATATGCACCAAGGTAACCTAGAAATTAAGTGTGTGTGCATGACATGAATTTTCTGAAAAACGAACATGGTTGGGAAAGGAATTTCATTAAGATAGATTTTCCTATAGTTCGTTGGGAGTGACGTCCACGATCATTTCGGATGAGGACCATGACTGTTTCAGGAGGTTCTCCAACACATTCGCCTCGGAGGGTAGTCCCATATTTTTACCGACACATTCGGTAGTGTATTTTCAAGAACAACAACAAGTTTTGTTTTGAAAATGATGTTTTCTCATGCATGGCTTAGGCAAGTGTGAAGGAGTCGGTGAGGACTCGAGACATGGGAACGGGCATTTAGACATTCAAGTAGGATCACGACCATTTGAGTGTGTGTTTACATCGGATCGGCTGCATATGCATTTAGGTGAGGAGTAACCCATGAAGTGATTCCATCACCACCGGGCGATACCACCGCCGATGAATATTATTTGCATGCGGGGCGCCGAGAGGACTACCTATATCTCGAGAGGCCAATTTTGAAGAAAGCCAGATTGTGGATTTGATATTTTGGGATAATATGCATTAGAATTATAAATTTTAATATGCATTTGTATTAAGAGTAATGTATAACTCTTGAACCATGTAATATAATTGGTTGAATTGATTTGGATGAGTAGGACATGTAGGCCCAAGTGGCAAATTTATTTCATGTGTGTGTCTCGAGATACGAGACGAGTAGGTTTTCAGAGGTTGACGTAGTCAACGGACTCCTCGGCCTGTGGCGCCACAACGCCCAAAATACCTTTAAAATTTTATAATAAAAATTATTATATATTCGGGGTATAATTGAGCCAACTTTGGGTATTTTTCTAGGAATTGCAAGTATGAATATTGATTAAATGATTATTGAATCCGAAAATAAACCCAAGTGAAAAAGAGAAAATTATGGAAATTGTAAAACGGGGACCTAAGGTCATTTGTAAGTGTTTATATGTCTAAGGAAATTAGAGAAAGAAAAATGAGCAATGGGAAAATAATACGAGACTTAAAATGAAGAATAATAGAGAAATGAGGGACCTAAATACAAAAGAAATAAAGAAAAAATCAAGAAGAGGACATGTGGCATGTAGGAAAGAGGGAGGAAGTTTCCTCCTTTTTAAAAACGATTAAGGGTGATCCATAAGAAAAGGAAAAGGGAAAAAGAGAGTAAGAGAGAGCGATTCTACCTTCTCTCTAGATTTTCCGACTATCGAATCTATAGGTTTCGCTAAGCAAGGGAAAGTCCCTTTCTCGTGATAAGACGTAAGTAGAGATCGACCGGGAGTTTCACAACCCAAGAGGTAGGTCTTCCTTACTTTGGCTATTTTCTACTCCTAAGGATTGTGTGGTGGTTATTCTGCCCTAGGGAATGTTTGGTTGTATTTTTAAACCATGGGAAGCTGCCACATTGTGGTAAGGCACATTAAATCGAACCTTAGAGCTGATTTTTGGGTAAGAAATAAAGGGAATTTGGTAGTGAATCCTTCGTAATTGTAGCCACACTAATTAAATTGATGTTAGGTTTTTAATTTTCAATTTGGACTCCTCTGTAGACCAAGTTATGGTCCTTTTTCCGAGGCTCCGTCACTGCCGTCGTCGCCTACACGAATCCAGTCAACTAATGGACCTTAGAGCTGATTTTTGGGTAATAAATAAAGGGAATTTGGTAGTGCGTCCTTCTGGTAAGTTGTATTCACATCAATGAACTTGATGTTAGGATTTTGAATTTCCCAATTTGGACCTCTTTAGACCACGTTATGGTCCTTTTCCGAGGTCAGGTCAGCTCGGCCAATTCAGGTCAGCTAGACGGACCTTAGAGCTGATTTTTGGGTAATAAATAAAGGAAATTTGGTAGTGCGTCCTTCTGGTAAGTTGTATTCACATCAATGAACTTGATGTTAGGCTTTTTAATTTCTCAATTTGGACCTCTGTAGACCACGTTATGGTCCTTTTTCCGAGGTCGTCACCGCCGCCCAGCGCTAGCCGGACCCAGAGTCGATTCAAAGGGTAAGAAATAAAGGGAATTTGGTAGTGAGTCCTTATGGTAATTCTGTTTCTCAAGCACCAATTAAATTGACTGCTATGGTCCTTTCCAGGCCGTGTCACTAAGGCCGTCACCGGCTAGCCTGCCGCCAAATTGACCTGTAGCTGATTTTCGTAAGAAATAAAGGTACTTTGGTAGTGAGTCCTTCAGGTGCCAGGTCAATATCATTTAAATTGATGTTAGGCTTTTGAAGTTCTCAATTTGGACTCTGTAGATCAAGTTATGGTCATTTTTCCGAGGTCAGTCACCGCCATTTGTGTCAATGCACCTTGACTCTAAGAGCTCGATTGGGGTAAGAAATAAAGGAATTTGGCATCAGTCCTTCGTAAGTTGTATCCACATCACGAACTTGATTTTAGGTGACGAATTTTTGACCACCTATGTAGATCAAGTTATGGTTCTTTTACCGAGGTCGCCTCACCGCCAGCCTCGCCCGCCAATTCAGCCGCCCCACTGAGTGTGACTATACATGTGACCTCCAACTTCAGAAGGTCATAACTCCTTCGTCCGAACTCTGTTTCTAGTGTTCTTGAACTCTATGGAAATCCCATTGAGTCAAGATTCCATTCATATGACTAGGGAGGACAGTAGGTATCAGGCCGAGCTCTAACAGGTCAGAACATCTCGGCGCCTGTGTCAAATTTCTACTGGTGTGACGAGAGGTGACCTCCAACTCAAGATCATAACTTTCGTCTAACCTCGAAGTGTTCTTGACCTATGGAAATCCCATTGAGTCACGAATCCATCTATATATAGCTTGTTGAAATTGAAACTCAAATTAAACAAAAAAAAAATCAATTCTAAACAAAACCACTAGCACACACGAATAATATTGTTCTCTAATGGTTTTGGAATAAAAATTACTTAGAAGGAAAAGTTTAAACTGAGATTGAGATCTTATGATTGAATCAAAGTGCAAAGATTTTCGGGGTTTGTTCTACCAACTTCTATTCCGTTTCAAGTTTTGATGTTTGTTCTATATTTCCTATTCTCAAGTTTAATATTTGAAAGGCTTGTTCAAAATGCATAAGAAAAGCATATTGGAATTGTTTTAAATGATTTAAGGAATTGATTGTAAAATGTTTGCATATGAAAATTGCATGACTATCAAAGTGAACTATTTATACAAATATACATATTGTACTGTACTTGCTATAAAGATTTGAATTTTAATAGAATGGTAAACTGCTTAGTTCGTATTAAGGATAGAATGGTATACCAATAAATAAAATAAATAGCATCGCGAACGTAATGTATTGATGTCACTCCGATCAGTACTTAGCGGATCAGACGGTGAGTGTTCAACTGATTTTTTATATAAGTACAAAGAAACCCAAATGGACCGTATTTGCGGTTATAAAACCATTTTTATACCGGCCTCGCAAACGGGACTGCGCCGTGACTCGATATCCTCGTATATCGAAGACCTAGGCAAATTCATAAGGCATAATCGAATTGAATAAATATAACTGAATTAATCTTTGTGAGCATAATTGACGGATTTGGCATTGTGAAATATTGAATATGAAAGTGTATTTTCGGGATGATCAATGAACTATAAATCGATTGTAAGGCAAACAAGTGGGTGCGTATTGTATTTACGTTGATCATTCATAAAGGTTTGAAAGTTTTGAAGTGTTAAATTGCAAAGACTGATTTAAAACTGAAATCAAGAATGGATTTGTATAGAACTACTAAGCATGAAAATGTTTAGCTTTATTGTTTTACCAATGCGCAAAAATTTGCTTATAGATAGTGATCGAAGCGGACTCTAAGATCGAGAGCCGCCGAGTCATAAAGAAGGAAATTTCGAGTATGCTCATGCGCATTCATTCCATGCTTTCAACATTGATACTAAAACATTTCAGATCAATATCTATTTTGTAAATCATTTGAAAAGGCTTGAACGCCTTAATTGTAAATGTTTTGTTAAATGTTTATGGCTACTTGCCCTAACTTGGAAATCGCCTGCAAAGATTTGATTTTGGAGTGATTAAGGATAATAGGCATCCTGACCTGCCTGATCCGCCAAACGAATCGGGCCGAAAGGCGCCACATTTTGGTGGTATCGTGAGCTCAAGTTTAGGCCGCTTCTACAAATATTTTGAAATTGTTTGTAAATGATTTTGAAATCAGGTATAACATGCATTTCTATTTGTATATAAAAGATGATATGACTCGACGCTGATCTCTGGTCGGTCTTAATAGGTAAGCATGAGGTAAGTCCCCTTAGTATCGAGGGTGACCAAGGGAGAGTGTAGAGATTGTCCCATCAAAAATACGAGTATGAATTTCGGGGGAATTTGATCCAATTATCCTTAAGGAGCTCATGTGATATTGGGGATGACCGGTTGTCCTTACATCAAGCAATAGTTGATCGTGAGAATGAAAAAAGCAACCTTAAGAAGACCAATGAAGATGAAGTAACTTCACCTGAGGTCAAATCACCTATCTAATGTGATATCCGCAGTCACTGCTAGAACAATGGTGCGGAAGGATGCGTCACTTGGCTTATGTGATTGTACCGTAGCCGCAAGGCCTAGTGTATCCGATATCCTATCGTTAAAGGACTTTCCGACATGCGCTCTAAGAGTTTCCGTGATCGCTTCACAAAGGAGATCGAAGCCATATCGACGTTAGGTCGTGCCACGTCGATGATCCATTACACTGCATCGAATGGCTCCGCTGGTATGAATAATATGTGATTTTAGTGATGCGTCACTAAATGCACTTGGATGTGTCCTAAATGTAAAGAGGGTATAGTGGTAGCCTATGCTTCAAGGCGCTAGTCATAATGAAAAGAACTACCCCACGCATGATTCGAATTAGCCGCAATCGTATTCAGCGCTTCTGGAAATTTGGAGACATTATTTGTATGGAGAGTAGAAGTGTTTCATCTACACTCGATCATAAGAGGCTTGCATTTAGCTCTCACACGAGAGTCGCTAATCTCTGAGACAACGGAGATGGATGGAACTGATAAAAGATTATGACTGCGTGATTGATTATCACCCGGGAAAGGCCAATGTAGTGGTCGATGCTTTGAGTAGAAAGTCAATACAAACGCTTCGGGCATTGAATGCCCATTTGTCATTATCAGACAATGGTACTGTAGTAGTAGAATTGATAGCGAGACCGGGTTTGTTGAACCAATTGCTAGAGGCACAAAATGGATGATGAGAAAATTTCTGCAATAGTGAAAACATATTTGAGATGGTAAAGAAACTGAGTTTGAGGTAAAGGAAGACGGATCCTTGTATTATAAGGATAGGGTTTGTGTACCCAATGATTATGAATTAAAGAAAGCCATTTTGGAAGATATGTTAAAAGGTTGAATGATTGACTATGAGGGTAGTTGGGATAGACACATCCCTTTAGTTAAATTGCTTACAACAACGCTTCCAATGAAGAATCGAATGGCGCCTTACGAGGCTTTATATGAGAAATGTAGAACATCAAGCAGTTGAACGAAATTGAGCGAAAGGAAAGTAATCGCTCCACTTGATACTTCTGAGACTCCAAGAAAAAGTGAAAAATGATTGTGAGAAAGATCGGGCAGGCCATCGATAGACAAAAATCATATGCCAAGATGAAAAGAAAATATATTCGAAGTGACGAGATCTACAAAAAGTGTTTTTGAAAGTATCTGAAGAAGATGATGAGATTTGAGAAAAATGGCAAGTCGAGCCCTGCATTTATCGTCCCTATGAAGTGATTGGAAAAGTGGGTCCAAAGGGCATGCGATCGCATTACCTCCGCACTGAAAAGACCTGATACGGTGTTTCATGTGTCCATTTTATCGAGGTAATTCGACAGGGACTGGCCACACGTAGTCTCTCTACGAGACAATTGAGTCGACCAGATTTGACATATGAGGCAAGAGCCAAAGGGAGATCTCTGCTCGTATGAAAGAATTGCGGAACAAGAAGATTCCATCGGTCAAAGTGTCAGGAGAAACCACAAGACCGTAAGAAGCCACTGTGAGTGGAGAAACGATGCGCAGTAGTATCCGCAATCGGTTTGACTAAGGTACTTTATGAATAAATTTTCTTTCTTAAATGGGGGAGAGTTGTAATGCCCCAAAAATACCCTAGAATTTTTATAATAAAAATTATTATATATTCCGGGTATAATTGAGCCAACTTTGGTATTTTTCTAGGAATTGTTAGATGAATATTGATTAAATGATTATTAAACTGCAAAATAAACCCAAGTGAAAAAGAGAAAATATGGAAATTGTAAAATGTGACCTAAAGGTCATTTTAAGTAAGTTTATATGTTCATGTAAGACTGGCAAATTTAATTCTTCGAAAGGGCAAAATCGCACTTCGACATTTAAATTGTGCGATTTCGTTAAAATCCAAATTTATTCTCTAGAGTTCTAATGATGAACGATTTCATCAGTGAATTGTCTCAAAACTAGCTAAAGACGAAATTTCGTAGAATCTTGCACAATGGCCTTGGCATGTTTTTCGAGGCATCGCGTTTCGGGTGCCATAAAACGGTATTTGATGTGACAAAAATCACATATAACATGTACTCATGTGCCATAAGTGGTATGAGTAGAGAAATGATGAAAATGGATGGCCGAGATAGTGCCGAATGTCAAAACTGGGAAAAGAAGGGATATAATGGTCATTTTTGAATTGTTTAAGTTGGATAATAGGACAAAAGAGTGCTACAGTGTTGTCTCCTCCATTAACCAAAGAGAAAAACGTGAAAATCAGTGAGCACTTAATAAAGGAGGTTTGAAATTCGCTTCTTAAAGAGAGGCCCTTCTTCTTCTTCTAAGCTCGCACGATCTCGACCATCACGCCTTCTGACAAGAAGGGAAACTCGTTTACGCAGTAGAGGCTCTCGTGAGTACCGAATTTAGGAGTTTCAACTCCGAGAGAGGCAGGGGTTTCTCCCTACTTGGGTTTTATTCTTCGCTTAAGTACCATGTTAATGTTTCAATGGGTGAGGCCTGAAGGTTACTTGATCTGGGCTCCAAACCTTGGAACCAAATGCTTGGATTTTGAGATCTACCGAACAAATCTCATCAGTTTTACTATCATTTGGGTTAAATGTGATGAATTGTTCAACAAATCATGTATTGGTTTGTGTTTGTAAATGGTCATGGAAATTCGGGGGGTTCACAAAGTGAACCGATGATTGGGGATTTTCCAGGAATAGTAACCAAGGGTTTCACTATTCCCGAGAATAGTGTTCATAAAATAATTTTTATGAAATAATGTGTTGGCTGAGTAATTCAAATCGAATTGCTCGTGTTTGATCATTAGCCCACGTGAGCTAATTTTGATGTGATAAAATGGGAAATTACATAACATGATTGTGTGATTTAATTTTTATGTGAATATATGCATGTTTATATATTCAGATGTGTTATAGATCGTAATGGACCGCATCATGCATTTATATGCATCGGGACACCTTAGGACTGGGTAGGAGTGAGTGCATGAGATGAGTCTAGAGAAAATGGTTTCTGAGGGTCATTTAAAACTAAACGACGGAGCAAGAGTCCATATTAAAAATACTGGTCATTTGTACGCCAATTGATATACACTCCAGGGTAGTCCATAACAACAATATCAATCGCTTCGGAGATCGCCCAATTGATATATACACACTCCGAGGGTTGTCCACAAAACAAATAAAACATAATAATTCTGCCACGCTGGCTTCAGCATGAGGAGCCTGTGAGGACTTGGGGTATGAGATGATTAGTTAGACATTTAAAGTAGGATCATGCATTTGCTTGAATGTGTGTTTGTTGCATTGCATATGCATAGGTGGAGTAGCCGCTTAGAGTGATTCCACTCTTGAGCATTAGCTCGCTGTCGAGGAACATATTTTCATGTACGGGGAGGCGCACGGGAGGCGGCTCGTCCCCAGAATTTGAGTTTAGAAGAAAATGGGATTGTGACTTTGATGATTTATACATCATACATTTAGAATTCTCTAATTTTAATATATGTGTTGTATAAGTAAAACATTTGAACTCTTAGACTATTGGATATAGTTGGATTCATAGTTGGTAAATGCTGATTCGTGCCCACGGTAGGGTGAGCGGAATCAACAAAATTTGTTTCCTTCTGTTACTCCTGCTGCGGTAGTGTTCTTGCGACGCCAGCGGTCTAGGGTCGAACACGGGGATGGGTTTTCATCCTAGGAATGATTCGCATCAGTGTATGAAAATAGTGAGCCCTTTTGTTTGGATTTGTGGATTTGTTTCAAAATAGTAGGGGTTGTTTGTTTACTGGCTAACTGTAATGGCTTAAAATAAAGTGTGAAATGGTAACCTTGAAGGTTTAGGTCACTAGCTTGATAACATGGGGTTAACAAGTGTCCTCGGGTTATATCCTCACATTATGGCAAGCAACCTATAGTCAAGCCCCATACTTAGGATCTTTGTTTAACTATAAAAACCTAACCACTAGAACCACTCTATTTAAGTCAACACGAGGTAACATGCATTCATAGCCCTTTTAGTTTTAAAACCACAGCACTAAACCTCATTTCGATTAACAAGTAAAGACCATCTAAGAATAACAGTGCATCTACCAATAGTATGCCTTGTACCTAAGCTTATGTAGTATTGACAAAGTAATGACATTAAATGGCTTTAAACCCTAGTTTGGAAAATTTGGGAGCCATAAATACAGTACCTGTAGCATTTAAAACATGAGGAATGACACACGTGACCCAAAGTGGCTAGCAACCTTCTCTTCAAAGTGCATGAGGCTTAATGACATCCCTTGAGTTGTCATCATCAAGGGAGGTGTTTGAGCCCTAGAAAATGAAAGAAAGAGGAGAGAGAAAGAGAGAAAAAGCAAACCACTACCAAAATGAAGGCTGGGACTTGTATTGAAATGCCAAAAAGAAATTGCTTAAAGTTTTTTAGGGTTACAAAACGGGGCTTATATAAGGTACGAGAAGTGTAATATCTGAAAGCCTAAAATATTGGCTCATACAAGGGACAAGGTGGTAATACACCAAAACGTAGTCGTTTAGGAACAAATACACAAAATTAACAGGGGCAGGAATTTCGCTATGCAGGAGAATTTCGCTAGGATAGCGAAAATTTCGCTAGCCTAGCGAGTGAGGGATCGCGGGGTGAGAGGGATTTAGGCTGCTCTGATAGACTGGCTGGCTAGCGAGTTTCGCCCAGCCTGGCAGTGTGAGAGATAGCGTTAGTTAATTTAAGCTGAAACACGATGAATTTAGCTAGGTAGCGAAATTTTTGCTAACCTGTGAAATTTTCGCTAAGGATCCTGAAATTTTGCTATGGTTCGCGAGAATTTTCGCAATCAGTAATTTTCGCAATCATAGCGAAAATTCCTGGGTTGCCTGTTTTGCTTCACTGCACCATTTCTTCTTCTCTTGCATCCTTTTTCATCACTTTGCCTTCATTTCTTCCCTTGAATCTTGATATTTTTGATAAGGTAAAATAGTTTCAATCTTCATGGTTCGACCGCGTATCTCGATATCGAACTCGAACTTAGTGGTGGGCATGCGAACGCAAAATAACCAAAAATAACCTCGCAATGGCATAAGTGATACTAAGTGGACTGAACACCTCAGTGCGGCAATTGATATGATTGAATGCGCAAAATTACGCCAAAACCTATGCCGATCTCAAAAATAGCACTTTTTGGCACTAATCACACCTCAAACCGACACGTTGCTAGTCCTTAGCAATCTTTGAAACAATAAAGGACATGCATCACGATTGATTTTCTCAAAGAAGTTTATGGTTGAGTGTATGTACATATAGGCATTACCTTTAAAATGAAAAATTGATACCAAGTTTGAAAACCAACATGAAGAGAGCGACCATATAAGATCAGAAGTTTTAGGTCAACATCGGATCATGGTTCCATGGCTTTGAATTTTCCACGAAATCTAATGGTTCCTAATGTAACCGTCGAGCGATAAATTGCAAAATTATTCCCTCCCCAACTAGCTCATGGCCATATTTGTTGAACAACCTAGATAGGAAAAGCTACACTCTTCTTTCTTTATTTGACTGACTTCTGTGTAAAATTTTCAATGCTTAAAACTTCGACTTCACCAAAAGTCGGTATAGCGAGGTCCATAGATGACTCTGACCATTTAAGGTTTGGGCGACTGACCTGCGGATCGTAAACCATGTTGTTTCTGGGCTGCGTACCGCGGACTTGGAGCGGGCTTAGAATCAGCACTACGAACTTATTCAGCTCTTTACTCCTTTGTTAACATGACGCTAGATGTTGACAAAGCGATCAGTTTGGACATGGAGCTTTAAGACTTTAATATGCCTCTGGACATGGCATGAGGTTCAAAATGATCATTCGCGTTTTGTTCTTTTCTTTTCTTCTTTTCTTTTTCTTTTGCCTTTTCTTTTCTTTTCCTTTTGGAAGACTACATTGGTCTTCAAATGGGTAGCACAAACCTATTATGGGTTGCCCCGAGCATGCTAGTAGGTATGCAAAGTGAAAGGAGGTAAATAATTTCCGCATTCATTAGTGCAATCCCGGTGTGCGAAGTGTGAAATTAAGCTTAAAATGTTCAAGGTTGAAACTGTTAAAACTTCAATTGACCAAAAACTAACTCATGCATGGAATTGTTCTAACATTAAGGTAACATACAAGGTTTCATTTTTCCAATTAAAGAAAGAACCTTACATTCAATCGTCGATTAAAAGCGATTCAATTGTTGAATTTAAAAGCAATTCGATTGTCAATTAAAAGCATAGTGATTGTGGTGAAAACAAAATGGATACACAAAGTGGAGGCACAAAGTGATATCTGCAAAAGTAAAGGAAAACAAATTTGAAACGACAGGACATGTAGAGCATGAAAATTACCCTTTAAGCGGCTTGTCATGAAAATACAAAAACTAAGGGATAGACCCATGCCTCCCTGAGTATGGTGGCTAGAAAAGGGGCATTTTCATTTGTTAGTATTCTTTGCGATTGTCAACACAAAGTGAAATCAAATGCCCGAGCCTTGGTGCTACCACAATTTTGAACAAAGAATTTTAATCAAAACTAAGGTGAAACGGTGGCTGCGGGACAAGCGGTAGCCACCCTTGGGCCTATGGATTGGCCAGGACTCGAGGAGGGTCCAGCGGGAGAATTTCCTCACGATGGCTGTACCGCACCACTGGGTTTCACCTATCCGTGACTTTAGACACCACATTTATCATGCAGTTGATTAGATCCCTCTTGAACCATTGGGGTATGCACATTTGGACAATGAATGGACACATGTCGTGACTTGAGCTTGCCGGAAATAGATGGGTTTGGAGTCGTATAAAAGAACTTGGTCTCCCTCGTTGAAATTCTTCGAGTTATCATTAATCATGCCATCTTTTTTTATTTTCTTTTCGCGATCTTGAATTCAAAAGTAGGCATCATTAAAGTATTTCTTCAACTCACGTGAGATCAAGGAACCTCTTGACTCGGGCCTACTTAGGTCCGTGTTCGACTTCTTGATTGCCCACCATACCTTGTACTCGATCTCCACTGGAAGGTGACATGCCTTACCATAGACCCAGTAGATAAGGGGGACATTCTAGAATTGTCTTGAAAGGTATCCTGTAGGCCCACGAATCGCGATTTGATAAGACCAATCTTTCTTTGTTGGTGTTTACCACCTTCATTAGAATGGTCTTGATCTCCTGTTGGCAAGTTCTACGACCACTTGTTTAAGGATGGTAAGGGGGTGGCACTTTGTGTTCCACCATATTTAGCCATGAGGTTTTCAAATGGTTTGTTACAAAATGAACCCCCATCGGCCCAATAATGGCTTTTCGGTACTCGAGACAGGAAATATGTTGGCTTTCAAGAATTTAAGTACCACCATGGTCATTGGTCTTGCGAGTTACTTCAACCCATTTGGACACATAGTCTACTCCCGCTGATATACGTGTGACCATGGGACGTGGGAAGGTCCCACATGAAATCGATGCCCGAACATCAAAAGTTCGACTACTAAAAATTGGGTTATTATGGCATCATATGACCAATGAGACAATTTCTGAGTTTTGGCATCACATCACTGCGGCACATTTGGTGTGCTTCCTTGAATAAGAGGCCCGAGTAGAAACAGGCTGCGACACCTTCATTCTTTGTCTTAAGGAAACAAAATGGCCATCCGCGTGCGCTCTCGCTGGCGGTGGAATTCCACTCTTGCAAAGCCACCATCGAGACACACACTTCGATTATTTGATGCGATATTTAGTGAGAAGGGTTCTTCCCGATAGCAAGAATGAATCTTAGCAAAGAAATGCTTCCTATCTGTTCTTTCCACTGTCACGGTTAGGTTTCTCTGTGGCGAGGAAATTGGCAATGTGAGCATACCCGGGGAGCTTTTTTCCGGTGCATTAGGGATTCTTCGAAAAATTCATCATTGATGGGTGGTATGAGTGTCATGGGCTATCAGTTAACCTTGAGAGATGATGCACTACCACATTCTCTACCCCTTTTTGTCTTTTTAATTTGCAAGTTAAACTCTTGAGTAGAAGAACCCATCGGATAAGCCTTGCTTTGGCATTTTGTTTGGTCGGGAGATATTCAAAGTGGAATAGTCAGTAAAAATGACTATATCGACCGACCAGTAAACTCGGAACTATCACAAAAGCATAGACCAACACCCAATGAATTCCTTCTCTGTGATGGTATAGTTCCTGCATTAGCTTCATTCAAGGTTTTGCTTGCATAGTAGACTACATGAGGTTTCCATCCTCTCTTTGGCGAGCATCTTGCTCCGATTGCGAGATCACTTACCGTCACACATCACTTCAAGCGGTAACTACCAGTGGAGTGCTCGCACGGTGGGGCGATTGTCAAATGGGATTCCCGGCTCTTCAAAGCTCTCCACGGCATTCCATTTTCCCCGAAACAAATCTGGCATCTTTCTCTAAGGTTTATGCAGGGGTTTTACTTGATTTGGAGAAGTCCTTAATGAATCTCTGTGAAACTGCATGACCCGAATTGTCTAAGCGTACTTTACATTCGATTGGGATGGCGGTTGGGAAATAAGTTCAATTTTGCCTTGTCGACTTTTATTCCCCCTGTTTGGGAGATAAATGTGCCGTACAATTCCTTGGTTGACCATAAAATGGCACTTCTCGAGTTGAGCACCCAGTTCACACCTGCACATGCACCTGCGAATGGCACGAGGTGGATTAGACATTCTTGAAAATCGCTACCTCCATATCTTAGTGATGTCATCCATGTATACCCCTGCATTATGCGCTCCACCATATCGCTGAACATACTAAGCATACACCTCTGAAAGGTGGCTGGGGCGTTGCAAAGACCAAAAGGCATCTCCTATAAGAATATGTGCAAATGGACAGTGAAAGTGGTAACACTCACGGTCCTCACAGTGCGATCTCTATATGGAAATACCCTGAATACCCATCAGCAGTAGAATGGGTGTCCTGAAACTCTCTCAAGGAGCTGGTCGATGAATGGTAACGGGAAGTGATCTTTTCTAGTTACTTCATTGAGCCTTCTATAATCTATGCACACTCTCCAACCGGTAGTAAGTCGGGTAGACAATTCCTCCCCCTTTTCATTTCTTCACAGTTGTCACCCACGACTTCTTGAAACCACACGGGTGGGGCTTGCAGTGCTATCGGAATGGGGTAAGTGATGCAGGCTTGGGCGATTTCGGGACTTCAACGCGAATACTTCACGCAAGTAGAGTTCAACCTCCGGATTCAATAGCACACGCCTAACAGCCTTAGACTCTTCCAGGGTAAATGTGATGAGTCTGATTGTTGGGTTTATGCCTTTTTAGATGGAAATTTTCCACCCAATGCTTGTTCCTTTTGAGGAGGCTCAACAGGTCAGTCTCTTGTGAAGTGGTCAACAGGGATGAAACCACAACTGGGCACTGCTCATTTTCTTCCAGGAATGCATACTTCAACTCAACTGGGAGTGGTTTGAGCTCTAGCCGTTGGGGTTCCTTTGGTTCGTCACCGGTCAATAGAGGTAGGATTTCCATTCTTCTCCTCCAGTACCCTTGCACTAAACTCATGCCTTGGGATTCTTGTTGCTCTCCTAGGCACTTAGATAACTCTGGGGTTAATAAATCTTGCACTTGCTGTTCATTAGCCTGTTCTTCCAAAATTGCATCTATTATACAGACCTCTTCACAGTCATCTTCCTCCGAGTGCATATGCCTTTTACTCGAATAGAAAAATATTGAATTCCCCAGGTCATGGCCCGAATGTGAGTTGCATAACCCCATTCCGTGAGTTTATTATGGCATTTGAAGTAGCCAAGAATGGCACTTCCCGATATGATGGGCACATGATTGGCTCCCACTTTGCAAACTCTGTGTCGAAGTACGATAAAGTCTCTTGGGTAGTAAAATCATCCACTTGTATTAAGACATCTTCTAATGGTCCACTTGATATCTTAATAGATCTATTGGCTAGTAAACCGGTGTGATGGAAGTGGGTTTATTTCTCCTAAACCCGAGTTGCATGTACATGGAATACGGCGGGTTCACGCCCAGCTCCCGAGTCCCAATAGTGCTTTCTCCACCTTTAATGCCTCGATATTAGCAGGTATTGTTGGACACCCTGGATCTTTTATATTTCATGAGTCTTGCACTGATGATGGCACCTGCTGTTCAGTCGAGAGCCTTTTGTTCACATTGAGACTCTTTACGATTGCATAAGTCCTTAAAAAATTTTGCATAGGTGGGGACTTGTTTGATCATGTCGAGGAAAGGAATGTTAACACACTTGGTAAAACATCTAGTATTTCCGTTTGGTTAGCAGACTTTCTTTCGGAGGCCGGAGTGGGAATGGAGGGGGTACTCTAATCTTCACCTCTTCCCTAGTTCTTGTATTAACTGCTTGTGGTGGAGTCGGCCTCTGTGGGGTGAGCAGGTCAAATTTAGGGTATTTCGGCGGACTCGGTTCATACCACTTCTTGAAGTCACCTTGCCTTGGCTTCATCAATTCTTCACGATTGGATCATTGGTGAATGTTCAGTACTTCCCTCGATGTTCTTGTGGTAAGGAGAACCCTCCCTCTTCCCCGAACCTCTTCTTTGTTGGTTGAATAACTTTGACATCTCGGCGATGCATCTTTGTCCGGTTTGTTGAGTGAGCTTTCGTATTTCAATTTTACGATTAGTTTGAACATTCAACATCTTACATTCTTCACAAATATTACTCACCACTTTGCTTAAATTCGGGATCGAAACGCTCAGGGAGAAGAAAGTGGAGCGGCGTGTGTCTTTGAGAAGAGAATAGCTATTTGTTGTGCTCCTGGAGGGGACATATGTAGAGGGGTTTTGGCTTATGGTTTGGATGGTTCCTCGAATTAGGGGTTTATAGGTGTTGCCATATGGAGCATTTTATGGGTAGTGTCGATTCGAGGACATGGGCATGCTCTTGCGGTGCTCCCCTAGGGTAGTATTTGGCCAGTGATTGAAGCAGAAGGTTGGGATACGAATATTTCATTCACTTTAACTTGCATTTCATGCTGATTTCTCATTTCCAGTTCTTCCAATCTTCGAGTTAAAGTGGTCAGTTTTTCTTTTACCTCTGTGTCTTCGGAAAGTGCATACATGCCTCCCCTCTGATGGTTCGAAGGCCTTAATCTCTCGGCATCCCTTGGACTCGGTTCATCCCATGCCTTAGAGGTTTCGGCTACATAGTTCAAAAAGTCCATGGCCTCGTCGGGTGTTTGTAAAAAGTGCCGCGCACGTTGTTTCAGTGATTGTTTCATGGGTAGGGACATACCATCATAAAAATGATTCACTAGCGTCCAGGGTATCAAAGCCGTGATGAGGGCGTACATTGATAGTCTCATGAATCTCTCGACAACGGTAGAACCTCTCATTGTCGAGAAGCGACAAAATGTGTAGATTTGTCTTTTTCAAATTGTTGGTCTTGTAGGCCTTGAAGAATTTCTTCAAAACTCACGCTATGACTCGGCCCATTCTAATGGTTAGGCCTCGATCAGGTTAAGCCATATCTTGGCCTTGTCCTTGAGGGTCAGTGGAAATGCCTTTAACTTCAGCAAATCCATGTCCATCATACCTTCCTTAAAGGTAATGCAAACTTCCTCAAAATCCCTAATATGAGTGTATGGGTTTTCATTTTCCATACCATGATATGTGGGGAGTAGGGGCACCAAATAGGGCCTCACTGCTACATCTTCAGCAGGAGGTATGATGCAGGAAAGGGCACTAACTCTAGGGGGTGTGTGATCCTCATTGATGCGTAGGCTCTTGGATTCTTTGGTGTACCACTGTGACTTTCTTTGTTCCTCGGGTAGGGGCTCCGTGTTTTCCAGCGTAATACACTTGACTTCACAACCTTGTTGATTGGTGTCGCGATTCTGCGTAGTCTACCTGAAGTGTCTCTATCCCACTGGTGCATAAACACCTGTTACACAATTTTAGAGACAACAAAGAGCACAAAAAAAAAAAAAAAAAACTTGGCAAAAAGGTTAGGTTATTAAAAATAAATGTGTATGGAAAAAAAAAACAAAAACGGTGCGATAGCTATGAAATAGTGAAACTGCGATTCTGATGTTTATTCAAAAGAGAGGTTAAAGGGCACCTACACTTGTAATGTTGATTACAAGTACCTTGACTTATCAAGCGTGGTTTGGCACCATCCGGCAGCGGCGCCATTTGATTGACCGCGATGGGGTGACGGAATCAAAAATTTGTTTCCTATGTTCCTCTCTTTGCTTGGTAGTCAAGCTCTGCCATGGCGGTCTAGGGTCGAACACGGGGATGGGTTTTCATCCTAGGAATGATTCGCATCAGTGTATGAAAATAGTGAGCCCTTTTGTTTGGATTTGTGGATTTGTTTCAAAGCATTGAAGGGTTGTTGTTCTTGTTGTAATGGCTTAAGATAAAGTGTGAAATGGTAACCTTGAAGGTTTAGGTCACTAGCTTGATAACATGGGGTTAACTAAGTGTCTCGGGTTATAATATCCTGCGTATAGCGAGCAACCTATAGTCGAAGCCATAACTTGGGATCTTTTGTTTAACTACTAAAACCTAACCACTAGAACTACACTCTATTTGAGTCGACACGGGTAACATGCATTCACGTCCCCACTTTTAGTTTAAAACCACCAGCACTCTGACCTCATTTCGGTGGCTCGTAAAGACCATCTAAAGAATAACGGTGCATCTACCACGATAAGTACAGCGTACTTACTACTTTATGGCAGAGTATTGACCAAAGTAATAGATTAAATGGCTGGCTTTAGTTTGGAAAGGCTGGGAGCCATAAATACGATGCACCGTAGCATTTAAAACATGAGGGCTGACTGCGGCAACTGAGAAACCAAGCTAGCAACCTTCCTCTTCAAGGCTATGAGGCTTAGCCAAGCATCCCTTGAGTTGTCATCCTCAAGGGGGGTGTTTGGCAGCCTAGAAAATGAAAGAAAGAGGAGAGAGAAGAGAGAAAAGCAAACCCTAAAATGAAAGCTGCGGGACTTGTATTGAAATGCCAAAAATTGCTTAAAGTTTTTTTAAGTTCGTCATGGGGGCTTATACTTAGGCCGCGAAGTGTGAAAATACAAGAAAGCCTAAAATGGCTCATCTGAGGAATGAGGTGGTAATACGCAACGTGATGGATTTAGATAAACCTGATAACAGATTTCGCCATGGATTTATCAATATGACCTGCTAGCTCAGCAGATTCGTATAGATTGACCATACGTGGCTCTTGACTGCCGAGTGATTTATATCTGATGATTCTGCCAATATCAATTTATAGCCCAACGAAATGTCAGAGAGATAGCGAAATTGGTTAATTTAGCTAGAGTACGATAATTTCGCTAGATTGCGAAATTTTTCTAACCTAGCCCAGTACCAATTTAACTAGGATCGAAAATTTTTAAGCTATGGTGGCGAAATTTTCGCAATCGGCGAGAACACAAATGATCATAGCGAAAATTCTGGGTTACTGTTTTGCTTGTTTTGCACCGTTTCTTCTTCTCACGCATTACTTTTTCATCACTTTGCCTTCATTTCTTCCTTGAATCTTGATATTTTTGATGGCTGAAAATAGTTTCAATCTTCATGGTTCAGCACATATCTCGATATCGAACTCGAACTTAGTGGCAAGGCATGCAAAGAAACCTGCAAAATAACCAAAAAATAACCTCGCAATGGCATAAGTGATACTAAGTGGACCTGAACACCTCAATTGGCTTAATTGATATGATTAGTGCGCAAAAAGTACTCAAAACCTATCTCGAATAGGGCTCAAAATAGCACTTTTTGGGCACTAATTAGTATGTTTTTATGGGTATTGTTTATGGGCCCAAGTGGCCGTTTACTCATGTTGTGATTATATTGGTACATTTAGGACCGGAGTTTCATCTGGGCGTTGTGTTTGGGTAGAAACTCGTCCTGAAAGGACTCTCTTGGGTGCCTGAAGTAGCGTCAGGTAACCCTACATCCACTTGTATTCCGCGGGTTGATGGGTAGTCAACGGACCCCCGGGTTTGGGGCGTCACAGTCTAAGTGAAATTAGGAGAAATAAATGAGAAAGGGGAAAATAATAGGAGACTTAAATGAAGAATAATAGAGAAATGCAGGGACCTAAATACAAAAGAAATAAAGAAAAAAAATCAAGGAGAGACCATGTGGCATGTAGGAAAGAGGGAGGAAGTTTCCTCTTTTTTAAAATAAGATTAAGGGTGATCCATAAGAAAAGGAAAAGGGAAAAAGAGAGTTAGAGAGAGCGGCTCTACCTTCTCTCTAGATTTTCCGACGATTGGACCATAGGTTTTCGGTGAAGCAAGAGGGAAAGTCCTTCCTCGTGACAAGAGCTGCAAGTAGAGACCGGAATCGGGGAGTTTCGACAAACTCAAGAGGTGGAGTCTTCTCCCCACTTTGGTTATTTTCTACCACAAGGTTGTGTGGTGGTTATCTTACCCTTAGGGGAATGTTTGGTTGTATTTTAAACCATGGGAAGCTGCCACATTGTGGTAGTGCACATTAGCCGAACCTTACAGATGATTTTTGGGTAAGAAATAAAGGTAATTTGGTATTGAATCCTTCTGGTAAATTGTATCCAAAACAATGAAATTGATGTTAGGCTTTTGAATTTCTCAATTTGGACCTCTGTAGACCAAGTTATGGTCCTTTTTCCGAGGTTAGTCAGCTCGGCCAATTCAAGTCAGCTAGCCGGACCTTAGAGCTGATTTTTGGGTAATAAATAAAGGGAATTTGATAGTGAATCCTTCTGTTAAATTGTATCCACATCAATGAAATTCATTTTAGGCTTTTGTATTTCTCAATTTGGACCTCTTTTAACGAGTTATGGTCCGCTTTTTCGAGTCGGTCGGCTTCGGCCCGATTAGTCGGCTGCGGGACCTTAGGCTGATTTTGGGTAATAAATAAAGGGAATTTGGTATTAAGTCCTTCTAGTACGTTGTATCCACAGTAATTAAATTGATGTTAGGCTTTTGAATTTCTCAATTTGGACCTTTTTAGACTAAGTTATGGTCCTTTAGGGTCGGGTCATTGCTTAGGACCTTAGACCGATTTTTTGGGTAGAAATAAAGGGAGAATTTGGTAGTGAGTCATTGAGGTATATTCTATCCCACATCAATGAAATTGATGTTAGGCTTTAATTTCTCCAATTTGGACCTCTTTAGATAAGTTATGGTCCTTTTAGAGGTCGGAGTCAACTCGGCGGTCGGTCATTTCGGCTAGTTCGATTCATTAGCGGGACCTTAAACTACTTTGGGTAGAAATAAAGGGAATTTGGTAGTGAGTCCTTCTGGTAAGTTGTAGCCACATCAATGAAATTAATTTTAGGCTTTTTAATTTCTCAATTTGGACCTCTTTAGACCAAGTTATGGTCCTTTTTCCAAGGTCAGATCAGCTCGGCCATGTCAGGTCAGCTAGTCGGACCTTAGAGCTGCTTTTGGGGTAAGAAATAAAGGGAATTTGGTAGTGATTCCTTCTGGTAAGTTGTAGCCACATCAATGAACTTGATGTTAGGCTTTTGAATTTCTCAATTCGGACCTCTGTATACTAAGTTATGGTCCTTTTACCGAGGTCAAAACTCAGCTCGACCAGTCAGTCTGGCCCGATTCGGGTTAGCTTCGGTACAGGTGTGACTACATGTAGGCCCTCGACGAGGAAGGTCATAACTCCTTCGTCCGAACTCCGTTTATGGTGTTCTTAGACTCTATGAAAATCCCATTGAGTCAAGATTCCATTCATATGACTAGGGAGGACCCGGTAGGTATCGAAGTAGAGCTACAACAGTCGAGCAGCGCCAGTGGGTTCGGGTCGGCTCGGTTGGGTATGACTAGAGGTGACCTCCAATGTCAAAAGGTCATAACTTCTTCGTTCGAACTCCGTTTTTGGTGTTCATGGACTATATGGAAAGCCCATTGAGTCAAGAATCCATCTATATATAGCTTGTTGAAATTGAAACTCAAATTAAATAAAAACAAATCAATCCTAACCAAAACCACTAGCACGCACGAATAATATTGTTCTCTAATGGTTTTGGAATAGGGGCTGACGAGAAGGAAAAGCTAAACTGAGATTGAGATTCCGAGGATTGGAATCAAAGTGAAAAGATTTTTGGGTTTGTTCTACCAACTTATTTCTCGTTACGAGTTTTGCATGTTTGTTACATGTTCCTATTCTCGTTTCAATATTTGAAGGCTTGTTCTAAATGCATAAAGAAAGAAAGCATATTGAATTGTTTTAAATGATTTGAAGGAATTGATTGTAAAATGTTTGCGTAGAAAGAAATTGCATGACTATTGAGAAGTGAACTATTTATACAAATGTACATATTGTATTGTACTTTGCTATAAAAGATTTAGGCGCCCTTAATAGAATGTGCTTTGTTAGTTCGTATTAGGGATAGTTGGTATACCAATAGGGGTCAAAATAAGCGTGCTACGCGAACGATTGTGATGTCCTCCGTCAAGCCGCGGGACACGTGTATTAGTGTTCACTAATTGATTTTTGTTATATAAGTAGTCAACAGCCCAGTGGGACCGTATTGTGTTATAAAACCGTTTTTATATCGGCACGACCCGGTAGGCCGTCGCCGTTGACTTCGATATCACGGCGCATGAAGACCTAGGTTAAGTCGTTAAGGACATAACTGAATTGATTAGCGAGGCCCCGGAATTAATTTGTGAGCATAATTGAATTGATTTGAGATTGAAATATTGAATGTAAGAGAAGTGTATTTTTGGATGATCAATGAACTATAACTGATTGTATATAAAACAAGTATATGTATTGTATTTACATTGATCATCCATAAAGGTTTGAAAGTTTTAAAGTGTTAAATTGCATGATTTGATTTAAACTGAAACTGAAGAATGGATTTGTATAGAACCACTAAGCATGAAAATGCTTAGCGTATTGTTTTACCAATGTTGGCAGTCTTAGAGTGATAGATAGTGATCGGCGGACTCAAAGATCGAGGCGTCGGAGTCATAAAGAAATTTCGGAGTATGCTCCGACATGTGCATTCATTCCATGTTTTCTTTTTGAACTTTGATATTTTGTAAAAACATTTTGTTCTCTGAATATCTATTTTGTAAATCATTTGAAAATGCTTGAATGCCTTAATTGTAAATGTATTTTGTTAAATGTTTATGGGCTTGCCCTAAATTGAAATCGCTTCCGCAAAGATTTGATTTTGAGTGATTTAGTGATAACAGGGCATCCCAGACTCGGTTTGAATCCACCAAAAGGATCGGGCCAGGAAAGGGGCGCCACCGACAACTCCAAGAGGTAGGGATCTTTTCCTACTTGTAATATTCTTTGGCTAAGAGCCATGTTTATGGATTAGGGATATTCTGAACGGTTAGCGAAGTAAATTTGGTCTCAAAACCTTTGGGTAAGTGGAGAAAATCGGAATTTGGTGGCCAGTGAGCCGAGTGCCAGCGGGGGTTTCAGCATTCACATGAATAGCGATGTGATTTTTAGGTATTGAATTTTTTTATGATGTTGAGTGATTCAAAATGAATTGCTTGTATTTGTTAATTAGCCCATGTGAGCTAATTTTGGTGTTATTGATGTGAATTTAATAACATGAATTATGTGGATTAATTATGTTAGTATATACATGTTTTATATATTAGCATGAGTTTGTTGGGATTGACATCATGCATTCCATATGCACTGGAGCACCCTAGAATATTAGGAGTGAGTGCATGACATGAAATTGAAGAAGCGAAAACATTTGTGAAGGAATTTCGACGAAAGATTCTCGAAAAATTGCCTTGGAGGTCGTCAACGGATCACTTCGGTTAAGGGACCATGGCGCGGGCGTTTTCGAGTAATTCACCTCGAAGGGTAGTCGATGTATTTCAGAAATTGGTAGTAGTTTTTCGAGAACAAAAAGATTTTGTTTGGCGAGATGTTACTCGCACAGCTTAGGCATGTGTGGGAGTCGGTGAGGACTCGAGACATGAGATTGGGCATGTAGACGTTAAGTAGGTTCATGTAATTGCTTGGATGTGATTGTTTGTCGTGAGCATGTGCGCTTAGGTGGGAGTAAGCCCACATGTAGGAAATTATCTCTGGAGCTGCTTTCGCCTAATCGAGGATCACCATTTCGGTCTGAGTGTGCGAGGACGATCACTAGAGGCCGCGTTTAGAAGAAAGTCGGGTTGTGGCTTTGGGTATCCGTTTTGTATAACATGTATTGAAATTGTACATTTTGATATATGTTTGGTAAAGAGTAATTTATTAACTCTTGAACTATTGTATATAGTTGATGTATTTTGTGGGTATTAATGCAGGGGCCGTGACGTTATTTTACTTGCATGTGGTTACAATGTGGTCATTAATAGCTGTATGGAATGGGTTGTTTGGATAGAGGCTACTTTGTCTGAATGAGATTTCTGCCGTTTTCGTGATTGGTGTCGGGTTACTTTTTTTGACATCCCGCAGTATTGTGGCGAGTTGATGGGTTGTCAACGGACCCCCGGGTTTTGGAGCGTCACAATAATAAATGGTTCTGAGTGCCTAACAACCATGGCCCCACCAAGGCTTCGGTGCATAGTCCAACCTGCAGGAGCCCATCGACATGCCTGCGTTTCTTTTTTAAGCATGTCTCACGGCTTAATCATCCGATCTCATCGAGCTCACTTCCCCGTCTCCATTATCATTTATAACATTCTTCAAATCATCAAATATTTTGTCCAAATGCTTTGCTTTCCTCAAAATTCCCGGCCTAACTTCTTCTCCAACATCTCACTCTTGGAATCCAATTTTTCAAATTGGTGATTGACCTCACCGACCTTTTCTTCAATTTTATTACTCATTCTCTTCTCGGACCCCTGACCTCACTCGATCTTCCTATCCACAACCTCCACTTTCGAACATGCATTATTTTTTGATCGTAGTTTTCACAAAGTTCCTTGAAATAAGTTCTTTGAAAGTCAGACATGTAGGAATCTCTCGAAGAGTCACTTGAATTTCAATGTACCAACAGGATGTTTGGACTAGTCCACAGAATCCACAGTCAAATTTTCAAATTCTTAGAAAGGCTTTCTATGCTAACGAGTTACTCCGCAGACGCCTCTTGACCCGAAGCGACTTACGGTACGACGAGGCTCTGAGTGGCGACATTTGTCGGAGAGCTTTCTTGATGCACATCTCTTGTCTAATATCAGAATTGTTTCTCCCTTGATTGAATGGCTTAGGTCCATGCCACCCCCTCCGGTGAACCTATTCTCTCCTACAATGCCATTGATCGGAGAAATACCCGCATCGTCGGCCAATAATTTGATGTTGGGCCTCTTCTCAATGACGATGAGCTTTCACCTTACCATTGGATTCGCAGTAATGGAAACCGTTGAAATGGATATAAACAAAATAGAAATTCGAATTTCAAAAAAGGTTAGGAGGGAAGAAAAAGAAACCTCGGAAACAGAAAATAAAAAACAAGAATAAAAAATCAAGTGTATAAAAGCTATGAATCGGACAATCCGCTACCCGACAAAACTTTGGGTGTCGAGAAGAACGGCCTTGCCGATCAAGGATGCAGGAGTCATCACGATGGCAAGGCTTAGGCATGGGAGTAGTGGAGAAAGACGGTGGTGACGTCCCTTTCATTTCAGAAAAGCAGATTTGAGTAATTCCTACATTGTAGGTGTTGTAGGTGGTGGACGTGCAATAATCCTTTTCACTTCATTTTGCTCATCAGTCATCACATTTCAAATATTGTAGAATTTTGTGCCATGCTGCTTTTATTTATGGTTTTTTTAATTTCAAATTTCAAATATGAGTCGATGTTCGTTGCAGATCACATTAACATTAGTGATTAGAAATATCTAAGATTTTTAGTTTTAAATGTCATATTTTCACTCCCTGATTGTTCCATTTTTGCTATATGAATTTGAGCTCGATCTTTACTATATGATTAAAAAAATCCCCACCTAAAAGATCAATATCACAAGACTTTGTATCGTTTTAAAACTACGCTCGCATCATCATGCATGTACAAGTCGCAGTTGACTTAGCGCATAAAAGAACCGTCTAAATCTTAATTTAAAGTAGGAGCCCAGTTTTAAGCCTCTCGATGGATTGAATACGAAGTTTCCCTATGAGTTCTCCCACCAAAAATAAACTTAATCAAAGGGCAATTAACAATACAACTATATCTGAGGCTGTGATGGGCAAAAGATAATGACCACTTCTTTGTGACCATTCAAAAAGAATTGGTTACTATTTCTTAAGAAAAATGAAAAGAAAAGCGTTTGTTTTGACTTAATCTTGAAGTTAAATAGGCTTTAAATTAAAATTTGTTGTTTAAAATTTCGCGACCTTTATTCTTGAAATTTTTAAAATTTTGAATAGAAAAGTGAAAATATTTGGTTTTTATTTAGAAAAAGTCGTTTACGAAAATAAGAAAAACTTCGGTCATTCTTACACAATGAAGAAGAATTTAGCAATATCTTATTCGCAGGGATGACAGCGAGAGGGTTTGGGACGAGGGCGTCATCCGTACGGTCGTTTTATTTTTTTTGGTCTGAGAAACTTGTCTTATTTAAAAATTAAACAAGGCGGAAAGGCGGAGATCAGGAAAAATTCAAACTAGAAACCGTTTACATTTTATTTTTGTTTTAATTTTTTAATTTTAATTTTTTTTATTTGCTTTTTTATTTTTATTATATTAAAATTAATATTTTTCATAAAAATAAAAATATTATGAATTTTATAAATTATTTATTAAAAATCATTATAATAATAATTATTATTTATATTAAGAATAAAAATAAAATAATAAAATTATTTTAAAATATATTCGGAGGCGGAGCTTATTGTATTATTTTAGATACATGGTTCATATTGATTCATTCGGTCCGTTTAAGCACGAGAGCAATTTATTTCTTTCAATTCACTTTATTTTAAATGAACTTAGCCCAAGTCATTTCACGACTTTGAGATTTTCGTAAAAATACGTCGGAGGAATCAACGGTAACTTATCGCACAGAAAATCGAAAAAATTTACGCTTGTCTCGAGGTCGGCAGAAACTTTTACGGGTCATTTGGGCTGTGAGAACCAGTTTGCGGCGTGGATGCGTTTGATCGTCAGAGGATCTAGAGGGGGTCTCTAGGCTTCCTAAACCCTTATGGCAATTTATTATTTTATTAACATTTTGTCATTTTTTGAAAATTTCTAATTTTCTTGGGTTTCTGAGAGGAAATGCTTGATATCTGACCGTGCAGTTTAAGAAAATAACTCAAACCCATTAAAAACCATATTAAAATTAAATTAAACTTGTGCCATTAAAAACGAGGCGGGACAAATACGAAATAATAATTAACTACCAGATTGCCATCCTACTCACTACCTAATATTAAAAGCGAGCAAACAATACTTATCACTACATTAAGTCTTATTCGTGATGGAACGAAAAGTTATGTTAGCGTTAAGTAAAAACAAACACCACCTAAATATCTTCCTATCATCAATCCTTACTTTACAAATGTAATAAACTGACTGAGCATGCTCTTTTCTTGAATTAAAAATGCTCAAACCTCAACATCAGCTTCAAAACCTGCAACCAGTTGTAGCCCATCCACAGTTAGCAACTTGAAACTTGCATTTGGAAGATGAAGGCCGAACCGATATTCTTCTTCCCCGAAATCCACCCGTTTAAGTGTTCTCTTATAACTCTCAGCAGCTAACCTTGGGTGACCTCTTGCTATGGATACCTGGATTATTATTCCATTGGAAAACATTTACCTGAAGGTTAAAGGCATGGCACAAAGAAATTAATGAGAAATTTCTCATTCCTTTGCATTGAATATATTTACTACTTAATGAGAAATTAATTGCAAATGTCCTTTTCCCAGCTCTGAAAGCCAAAATCTCCACTCATTCTTGACCTCCCCATTCATGTTTACATATATGTTGGTCCAGTTGGTGTGATGGAACTCCACATTGTCCAATCTGTATGCTAGGATCCAGTCCCCATGGCTTTCACAAATGCATCTTTAAGAGACCAATACCTGTAGAACAAGATTCAGTCAGTTTAAAGTTTTGTTATTTTAAAATGCTTCATACTTGAGTTATAAACAAAACATATTACAAACAACATACATTTGCCAATCAAAGAATATGATGAAGTGAGTGGATCAGATTTAGGTGGGTTCCATACGGGGTTGAGTTTCGTCTATGTTTTTCCCTAAAATTACAAATACCAAAACAGGCGTAATAGATTACAAAGACATCCAAATATACAAAACATCCATAGCATAGGGATAATTTTAATAACCATAATTGATGATGGTTAGACGAGAACAACTCCCCAGGTAGATGAATAGCTTGGCGACCAGTCAGGTGGAGCCTTGTACGTTCGCGGTTTAAGGCTGATTATCCTTTCCTTGCTTTAATACTCAAGCCAGGACTCTGGAGAACTTCTTTGTCGGTCATGAGTACCATGCCTAGAATCAACATAGTTAGAAATAAAACACAACAATGCATACGGTTTGAATCCACCGTACGTGCTTGATCTGAAAGATTGGTGAGATTCATTTGTATACGATCTCACAATCTTCTCCCTTATCCCCTTCGTGAATACACTGGCCTAATGAGATTGCCACTTACAATGCAAGAGGAATGAATTCTCTCTCTCAGTTTCACGTAAGTCAAAAAATGTGCAAAATGGTAGAGAAGGGTTAAGGGAGGGACTTGAGCGCTATTTATAAGGGGTTTTGATGACGGGCCCCCTCATCACGGGTGAGTAGTGCTCGACCCCACCGGTCAGTCCCATATTGGGGGCGATTAGAACCCATATGTCGTACCTTTATTAGACTGACCTAATTTAGTTGATCTCGATTAATAAAGCCCCGCACGTGAGGAAATTCTTACATTCTCCCTTGGGCGATATTAATTGAAAGCAGACTGTGTGCGCACCCTCGTAGTGAATTAGAGATTGTTCTTAATAGTCAATCCCATCCATGCAAAAGTCTCGAACAAGATCATGGCGTGTACTGTAATCACCTTGAGCCTTTCATGGTCTGAGTGCTTTCCTTTCTTGATATGGATTTAATATGGTAGTGTGTTAAATGGACAATACCTCATAATGAGTGATACTTCATGTGTTATCCATTTTTGTTAGTCCAAATTCTCTCTCCTTAAGTGTCACAAAACCTAGTGATCTACCTAGGTTCACTAGGCTGACATTCCAAATTCTAGGCATGGCAATTTAAGCATGTAGACATTTAGTGAATCTCTTGACAAGTTAAAGATTTTCGATTTGGAGTCGAGAAGCTTGAGTTAGGAAAAGTACTTAGGTTGTTAGATCTTAGGGTGGAGTATTATAAGTGACATAGCGTCTTGGGCAAACAAAAGGCCATTTTTCCAAATGTAGAAGATTAAGGATAGTGGCAGTTTACTATGCAGAATCTCTGACAATGGTGTGGCCAGAAAGGCCTTGATCGCACTCTTATGGAAATGGTAAGGAGTATGATTAGTAGAATGATTACCTGGTTTTTACGTGGGGGTGAAGCTTTGAAAACAGCTTTGTAGTTCTAGATCGTGTACCTCTAATTTGTTCCATTGACTCGGCTGAGTTATGGACTGAAGGCGTAAAGCCTGGCAAACCATCTTAAGGTTTGGGGATGTCCTGCGAAGTGAAGTTGTATAATCTGACATTAAGAAGTAAAGTTGGACTCGAGAAGCTGGCTGATTGTTCTTTGTATCTTACGGAACATTCGAGAAGGGATATCGGTTGTAATCGATGGAGCCTGGTATTGGAATCACAAGCAGCTAAGTTTTTGGAGTTTGATGTGGCCGAAGAAAGTAGCAGCTCACAGACTATTGAGGATAATAGTACGGTGGGTAATATGGTATCTTTATCTCCTCCCATACAGATACTTATGGAAACTCCCACACACCATATTGAACCTGTTGAGACTCGGGATCTGATGAGGCGGCTCCTAATATGTGAAGTTCATCGAGGCTCTCGGGTGCGGGATGTGGCTATTACTACTCGATGGGAGATCCGCTGGGAGGCGATCGGTATACCACTTGGGACTATTTAGTCTATATAGGAGGAAGCGAGACTACGATATCGAGTTATGGGCGATCGATGACGTATCACGAGGCGTATTTCTTGTCCTCAATCAAAGCGTGGTTGGATCACGATGAGAGATGAAATTCAATCTATGAGGCATAATGGAGTTTGGAACTTGTTGAATTACACGAAATTCATGGGCAGGTGGGCTGTAATGGGTGTATAAGGCCCAAGGGACCACTAAAGGAAAGATTGAGAAGTTTAAAGTGAGAGTGATTTGGTAGCTTGAAAGGTTTCACTCGAGAGAAGGAGTAGACTATGAGCGACTTTTTTCTCAGGTCTCTTCCTAAAGATTCTTTTCGGAGTGATCGTGGCATTAGTTGCTCATTTCAATATGGGTTACACCGGATGGATGTTAAAGCGCTTTCTCGATGGAACCGCTTAATGAAGAATCTGTATGATGCGGCAGAAGGTTTGTGGCAAAATGATTCGAATGCGGCTTGTATGTAGGCGAAAAAGTATTTATGGTCTCAAGCGACTTGAACAGTAGTGCTTAAAGTTTCGTAGTGTTTGTTTGCTTCATCGGTTTTGTTGAGAGCGAGTAGTCGATGTATATCTTCTTGAGGTCGGTGGGAGGAAATTTATTTTCCTTATACGCTATGTGGATGATATCACCTTGCAGCGGTGACAGCAGTTTCTTGCATGAGACAAAGCGGATGTTGATAAAGGCTTTGATATGAAGGACAGGTGAGGCGTCTTTTGTCTGGGCATTGAGATTCATAGGAATCGTTCTCCTAGGACTATTAGGTTTATCTCAGAGGGCATATGTTGATCATTATTTTAGAAAGATTCAGCATGCAACAATGTAAGCGAAATTGCTCACAATCTGTAAAGGTGACAAGTTGAGTGCATCACAATGTCCTCGATCGATATTGAAGCCCCGAATGAAGAATGTACCTTATGCTGATGCACTTGGGAGTATTATGTATGCTCAGTATGCACTAGGCCGGATAATGCCTTTTTGCAGCGGACTTCTAGGCGGATATCGGTCAATCAGGGCAACGTCGTTGGGTTCTTTGTAGAGAAGGTTATGAGTACTTAAGCGGACAAAAGACTATGCTGATTTACAAACATGTTCGGGACTGAAAATTTAGTTCGGTATTCGGATTCGGACTTTCTTGGTATCGGGATGAATATAAGTCAGCTTAGCAGGTTACATCTTCAAATTAGCGGGGAGGTGCGAGTATCATGGAAGAGTGAAAGCTTGAGTCGATAGCATTCTCTACCATGCAAGCGGAGTTTATAGCATGTTTTCGACCATTTACTCAGTTGATTTGGCTCAGGAAACCTCATTAAGGAATTTGCAAGTATTTGATTTTGTGGATAGGCCCATACGAGTTGTATTGTGACAATAACTACGTAGTGTTGTTTAGTAACAACAACGAGAGGTCTCGAGGAATGCAAGCACATGGAGGTCAATCTGACTATAAAGGAAAAAGTTGAGACCCGGTGACGTTGCGGTGGAGCATTCGATGGAATGATGCGATTGGATCCGTGCAAGATGTATAAGTGGGTGGTTTTGGTCGATGTATATCATTAGCATGGGCTTAGGGTATCATGGGATCTTGTCGATTGAAGCTAGGAGAGTACATTTTAGTTTTATGTTGCTCTCGCAAGTTTGTTTCGATTTCATTACATTTTTGTAATATTTGAATATGTATCGACTCTTTTTGCATTCATTGGCGTAGGCATTGGTGAATGCGGATTTATCAAAGTTAGTCACGTATAATTGTTCATCTCGAGGCATTGTGTAAACCTTGAGTGAGGCTATGGGGCATCCTTGGCATTAGCCTTAACAATATGTCTTGTTACATAAAGTCTGATTAACTATCGAGAGATAAGGCGTATCTGAGGTTCATTTGGAACCATGATGAAATTCTCTAGTGACACACTAGGTTTGTGACAGCTTAAGGAGAGAGAATTTGGACTAACAAAATGGATAACACATGAAGTATCACTCATTATGAGGTATTGTCCATTTAACACCTTACCATATTAAATCCATATCGGTAGAGTTGAAAGCACTTCGTGACCATGAAAGGCTACGTGTGATTACATGGAGTTACCATGTGATTCGGTGTTCGAGACTTTATGGGATGGGATTGACCGTAGAACAATCTCTAGACCAAAGGTGCGCACACGAGTTACATTTCAATTAATATCGCGAGTGGGAGAATGTAAGAATTTCCTAATGTGGGCTTTATTAGTGAGATCAGCATAAAATAGGTTGGTCTAATAAAGGTACGATATATGGGTTCTTAATCAGTCTAATATGGGGTATTTGGCCGATTATTGGTAGAGTACGGCTTGACGTGATGAGAGGGCCCGTGGTCAAAACTCTATAAATAGCGCTCAAGTCCCTCCCTTAACCCTTTTCTCTACCATTTTGCACATTTTTTGACTTATGTGAAACTGAGAGAGAGAATTCATTCCTCTTGCATTGTAAGTGGCAATCTCATTGAGCGATGTATTCACGAAGGGGATAAGGGAGAAGATTGTGAGATCGTATACAAGTGAATCCTCGCCAATTCCGCATCAAGCACGATGGATTCCAAACTAGGTATGCATTGTTGTGTTTTATTTCTAACTATGTTGATTCTAGGCATGGCAATTTCATGACCGACATTTGGTATCAGAGCCTACCATAGATTAGAATCGAAACATGCGGATTAGAACCATTTTTTTGTTTTGTTCGACTGTTTTTGTCCAGTTTGAAACTTTTTTATCCAATAAAAGTTAAATTTTATTACATATTTGGAATCTACTCGTCGAGACGAGAAGATTGATGGGTGGCACGTCGCCGGAGGAGGCCGAACGCGCCTTCACGCGCCCCCACGCGCTCTAGGCGCAACGGTGCATGAAAACCGCAGCCCAGTGTGCCCATGCGCGAGCGGCGGCGTCTCTGGCGTAGCGGCTTTGCGACGTCATGCGTGATGGCGTCATCTTGGCGATCATGGTATTGTGTCATCATGATAGCGTCATCTGCTGGGCGGTCGACCCGTCGTTGGCCGGCCAGAATTCGGCCGTTTGATGGCGTCATCCGGACCGGATGACCGGTGGATCGACGAACCGTTAGAGCCACGACGGCCGGTTCAGACCCAGCCTTTTCGGCGCGTGCGACGCGTCCGACGTCTGTTTTGGACGATCTTGGTACCAACGCGATCGTATCAAGATGCTCTACATTGTGGTATATATATTTTACATGTTTGAATCTTTTACAGATTCGAAAATACGTATAGAACTCTATGTACGCGTATTTTTAGGGTATTTTTGCATGTTTTCTTGTATTTCTTTATGGTTTTGGAAATATGTATGATAGCTCACATGTATATCACCATAAGGACTATGTGAGTGTAATTCATTGACTATTAATGAATTAAACGATTATAATTAGCATGACATATAATGTAAAAGACATATGCCTTGTTTTTCGTGCGGTATTACACATATATATATAGTGAATGTGATACATAAAGCATATCCACGGTATGAGAAATTTTCAAGGGATTCAATCGGGTTGTGACGCCAAAGTGGCACACTTGGCGGGTTGAGAAATATTAGTCTCATATTGTGGTGGGATGTCTCTGTTTTATTGTGAGTCACCTCCCGAGGAGATGATCTTGTGATAGTTCATGGAGGGGGTACATGTATAGCATGTGCTTGAGAAATGACTGATCTTAGTGTTCATACACCAAAATTTGGTGATTTCATGAAAGATTAGAATATGTTATAAATGGCCGTGTCATGTGGAGAGTGTCTGTTGCATGTCATATTTTATGCCTAAAGGTGATTATGTGATGATGTATGTAATTCTCTGTATAAGTATTCACATGATGCTGATTGTATTGTTTGTTTTGTTTTCCAGTCACTTTTTCTGTAAACGACAATTCCATTTCGATTGAGGTCCTTACTGGATTGAACTTTAAGAAATGGAAGGGATTTTCATTTGGGAATGGAGATGGCGGATGTTCACATCGGCTCTTTCAAAACAATGCAATGGAATGTCGCGGCCACCCGGTATTGAGCGAAAGCGGACTATCTTTGCTTGGGAGAAAGAGCGTCAGTTTGCTATTGACAATGAAAGGAGCTCCATTCAGAACACTTAAAAAGTGGTTTACCAGCTGGCTATCTTCGCTAAGAATGATGACCTTGATGAAACGCATTTCATCTAATGCTGAGGTTGGTACACTTCTTCAAAAGCTCTGATACCAAATGTCGGTTATGAAATTGCCATGCCTAGAATCAACATAGTTAGAAATAAAACACAACAATGCATACCTGGTTTGGAATCCATCGTGCTTGATGCGGAATTGGCGAGGATTCACTTGTATACGATCTCCTGATCTTATCCCTTATCCGCCCGTGAATACAGGCACAATGAGATTGCCCTTATGATGCAAGAGAATGATTCTCTCTCTGCAGTTTCACGTAATTGAAAAATGTGCAAAATGGTAGAGAAAGGGTTAAGGGAGGGACTTGGCATGTATAAGGGTGCGACCGAGGCCCTCTCTGTCGCAGGCGGGGCGAGTACTCGACCCACACCCGGCCCGATCCATTAGACTGATTAAGAACCCATATATCGTACCTTTATTAGACCCTGACCTAATTTAGTTGATCTCGGTGTGCCACATTAGGAAGTGACACACTTCTTGCATTGAGCAGGTTCAAAAGCATTGAATGTAGAGAGCGGGGGATAAAGCTAAATCCCCCAAACTGAATGGTGAGCTTAGGTACCTGATTAAAATTTTATGTATCACATTTATATGTTGTTTTTGTTAAATATTGGTAGTCAAATTCAATGATAAAATTGAAAAATACAAACTAAGTGGGTATGTAATAAGCGGCAACTAAGAGAAAACAGAATCTGAAGTGCTTCCACAAGTGAACCAATTGGCTTATTGTCTGACTGGCATGGATTGTTTAGGAAACACTGAAAATCAGAGTGTTATGCTCTAAAAGCGAATGAGATGGTATTCTGAATTCTTTATTTGAATTCGGAATGTGTAAATTTTTTTTTCTCTTTTACGCCTTGTTCTTAGCAGCGAGGGATCACAGAAAACATCAGTTGGTGATGTTTAGATCTATAAAACTATCGTATTACCATAAGAAAGTATAAGAAGTATGAACTTCACGAGTTATACTAGAGGCGACTGACCGGTGAAGCGATAAAATGTTAAGAAAATATTTTAAGTCAGAAATATTTGGAGATTGAGCAAGTATTTTCCCGGGAAAGAAGCTGTATTATCTGAGAACAATCATACATTATAAAACTCAACCAAATTTCATGTTGCTGCCGACTGATGGCTATCAGATTTCATTTCAGTGAAATCTTTGTGAGAAGTTTTGGATGAACTACGGGTATCTCTCTTGCGGGAATGATGGGAGAAGCGATATCAATCCTCTGAGGCATAATGTTTGAGGAAGCTATTGCCACATAGTCCTTTCAGTGATGGGATGTATTGAAATTAAAATTGGGAAGTGCAGGTTAACTTCATCATATTCTGAAAACAACGATGCGATGTGCATCAAATTTAACATGATTGCAATTATAAAAGAAAACAAGCAAGATAGTGATCGGTTTTGACACAGAGTCTTAGAGCATAGAGCGCCTGAATCATGGGGCACAACATATGCGCCAAGACGACACACCCATAATCCACGCATTACATATGCATATAAAGGAGAGTCTAGCCTTAGAGCCCATGCTTGGCCAGCCCATGTGGCAGGTTTATTGTTGTGATATTAGATTAATAGTCAAAGATTCTCTATTGTTGTAAAATCCGAGAAAATTCTAATTTTCTGAAAAATGGTAAAATGGTAATTTCGATCAAAATCCAGAATTTTTCTAGATCTCGGATGACGAAACGGACTTCACCGTTGGAATCGTCTCTCGAAATCTAGTTACCTTGTCGAATTTCGTCGAATTCTGAGACAGTCGAGCTACATTTTTGAGAACCTTGAGGGGGTAGAGTCGCGGGACACTTAGCACATTTTGAGTGGCTCACGGTATGCCACGTGTCAGGTGTAGAATTAGTCAAACAATCAGAGCTAAGTGGGGCCCACATGGACATGTGGCATCTCCTAATTGAATGGAAATCCAAAGTAGGTGGATAAGAGGATAAGAAATCTAGAGTCGACCCGATGGGAGGTTGACAGTGGCAAGTGAGAGGACAAGGGAATAAATGAAAAGAAAGAAGACATCTCTTCTCCTCATTTTGATTGGATTCGACCAGTGGAGGAGAAACATATTTTAGAGATAAAGTCCGACTTCTCTAGATTTCCCGGCGTTCGGACTTCGGTTTCGTCGGGCGAGAGGCAAAGTTGCTCTATCTTTGCAAAGAGGCTCTGGCGTGGACACCGATTTTGTGGAGTTTAGACAACTCCGGGAGGTAGGGGTCTTCTCCTACACGGTTTATTTTCAGTTTAAGGGTCATTAAAATGGTTTGGATTACATGAGGCCGTGAGTGGCCAGTTGATCGATTAAAATGGGATTGCATCTTGAAATCGGGACCGGTTTTGATGATCACGGGAGGCGATCTCGGATGAAAATGAGATGTGTGTGCCTTGAATGTGTTATAAATTGTGGTTGGAGTGTTTGGGGTAAAATGGCTGATTGAGTTTTCGATTATCACGAACAGGACCGAATCTTTGAGAAAATTTTTAGGCGGAGTTCCCAGACAGCCTGCCTTGTGTTTGGGGGCGGTAAAAACAATCCGATTTATGTGTTGAATGACGTCCGTGACTTTTTGCTTGAATTGGATAGCATGGATTGTGTGGAAAATGATATGTTTGATGCATCTTTAAATTGATGTGTTAACATGAGTGGTTGAATTATATGAAATATAATTGTGTGTGAGCAATTGGAAATAAAATTGTTTATTAGCTTATGTGAGCTAATTTTGATGTTATTACTATGCATAAATAACATGTGGTTGAAGCCTTATGAATTACTGTTTAGCATATATGCATAATTGATATATTGGCATGTGTTGTATGAAAATGGCATAATGCATTTTCATAATAGGGCAACCTTTAGACGATAGGTGTGAGTGCATGACATGAAAGAAAAAAAGAAAATGGTTGCGAAATGAATTTCAAAGGAAGATTTTCCGAAGAATTGCTTTGGAGAGTTGTCCAATAGTTCACGTCGGAGAGGCCCATGGCTTGTTTAGGAGAACTACCCGGCCAATTCCTCGAAGGGTTGTCGATAGATTTCTGCAAAACTTCGGTAGTATGTTTTGAGAACAAAAACCTTTTGTTTTGAAAACGGTGTTTTCTCACATTGGCTTAGGCATCGTGAGAGGCGGTCCAGTAAGGAGAAGTGGGAAAGGGTGAGTCGCATTCTCATCCATTCATGTAGACATTTAGTAGGAACATATATGTTTTGCTTAAATGTTGGTTTGCCATTATAGGCCTTAGGTGGGGAGTAACCCATGTAGAAGATTATCCTCTTGGGCATTGCTCACCTGTCGTGGGATCCCCTTTCAAATACGAGGGAGTGTTCGGGAGAAGGCGGCGCTCATTAGAGGCCTCTTGTAGGAAGAAAGCCCAGGCATGTGGCTTTGATATGTATATTTTGAAAAACATGTAGTAGAATTCTTAATTTTGATATATGTTTTGTATTAAGAGTGTAATTAACTCTTGAACTATTGTAATATAGTTGGTTAGATTTTTGGTGAGTATTGATGTATGGGCCCAACGTGGCCATTGTTACTCATGCATGGGTCTCATGATATGAGACACACAGGTTTTCAGCAGGTTGACGGTGGTCAACGGGACCCTCGGGTTTGGGGCATCACAATTGTAATTCTTTCCTATTACTATTCTTCTCTGTTAGGCAAATAACTTAATTATAGGAAACTATTATATTCTTTCTTAGTTTAAAGATATTTCTGTTAAGGCGAATAACTTAATTATAGGAATAGTTTGATTAGTAGGATCCTCTACTTATCTTTATAAATATGTACATGTAAAGAATCTGAAAATTATTATGAATAAAAAAAATATTCTTCTCTATTTTACAAGTTGGTATCGAGTACGAAACCCTAAATCATTCTTCTTTGAATCAGCAAACCATGAGCAAATTATGATTACGAGCATCGTCACCAAATCTACTTCCATCATTATTGACACGAGGTTCATCATTTAATTCGAGAGGTGTATTGAATGAGACCCGACTATGATCTGTGTGTGGTCTGAAATGTTAGAGATGTAAATTGTTGAGGAGAAACTCTTCTTCATTCGTGATGGCTTTATCGCCGCCACCTAAGGAGAAAGATGAAGGCTATGAAGAGTGGTATTCGGACAATCGGAAGGTCGAGATGGTTCAGCGATGTACATGTCCGGAGATTATGAGACGATACATTATTACCCTACTCCCGCGGATATTTGGAAAGCTCTGTCTAAAGCCTTTTATGATGGAGCGAATGAATTACAGGTTTTTACCTTAAACCAGAGGGCTTTCTTTGCCAAACAAAATGGTAAACCACTCTCTATATATTATGGAGAACTGACTGAAATCTTAAGTGAGTTAGATCATCGTGATAAGGTGGTCATGGTGGATGAGACAGATATTGAATCCGATCAAAAATTGCTTCAACGAAAAAGGGTGCATATCTTTCTCACTAGATTAGAGGGTGATTTCGAGCAAGTGCACGGTGAAATCTTGAGGAAGGATCCTATCCCTAAATTAGAAGAGTGTTATGCCTTAGTTCGTCACGAAGATGTTCGACGCAGGGTGATGAACGGACAACTAGAAAGGATACGAGCTTGGCCATGGTGACTTCAGGAGGCCAGGTCTAATCAAAAATCGGTCCTCGACACCGGCCAAGACCAAAATAGGCCCATCCATCCTAAGATTCTTAATGGTGGCAGCGGATCATCATACGATCCACTCAACGTGATCGCGGTCATACAAAATTAGATGATATGAACTTGTGGGATATCAGGAATCTTTGGGATTGTAGTAGTGATTCCCGGAAAAGAAGAATTCAGAAGGCCTGCTGGCTACTTGATTGTTGAAACAAAGACAGAGGAAGATAGCGGTGAAAAGTCCTCGGCATTGGCAGGAGCAGCAGGTAATGGTGGTAAGGTTTTAAATATTTCCACACTTGTTTCTAATAGTGCATGGATAATTGATTTCGGTGCTATGGATCATATGACATTTGATTCTAGACAAGTTTCACCTCTTAAATCTTCTTCACAAAATTATGTTTCCACTGCCAATGGTACCTCAATTCCGATTATTGGGGAAGGATCCTTTTCCCTCATTAACACCTTGAATTTAGATTCTGTTTGGGTTGTTCCCTCTTTGAATTATAATCTTTTTGTCGGTTTCGAAATAACATTGCCTTATTTTGTGTTGTCATTTTTTGGCTTGAATTTTGTGTATTTAAGGACATCCGGACAAGGCAAACGATTGGTTGTGGTGTTAGGCGAGGGAAGGTGTATTACTTGGACTTGGTGTCTAAAAGTTCAGATGAGTTACGTCAAGCTTTAAAGATTGGGGACTAGAAAAAAAAAAAGGAAATCGAATATGGTTGTGGCATCGGCCGTGCAGGGCATGCTTCTTTTGGTTCACATGAAGAAATTATTTCCTAGTTTATTTTGCAAACTTTGATGTCTCTAGTTTCAAATGTGATGTTTGTGAACTTGCAAAAATCCATCGTGCTCCGTTTCCATTAACCTTGACTAAAAGTTCAATTCCTTTTATGATCATACATTATGATGTTTGGGGCCCATCTAAATTTGCTACTTTGGATGGATCGCGTTGGTTTGTTACTTTTATTGATGATTGTACCAAGATGACTTGGGTATGTTTGATGAAGTCGAAAGTGAAGTAAACTTGTTATTTCAAAATTTTCATAAAATGGTTTGTAGTCGGTCTGATGCACATAGGTTCGGGTTATCTGCGGTGTGATGGAGGTGAATATTTGAGTTTTGAATTGAGGCGGTATTTGGAAGCCCATTGGAACCATTCATCAAACTACTTGTTAGATTACACTAGCGAGAATGGGGTGGCGCGACGAGCGAAAAAATCGTCACTTGTTGGAGGTTGTCCGTGCTTCATTGATAGAAGCACATATGCCTTTATCCTATTGGGGACACGCACTTACCTCTGCAGCATATTTGATCAACCGAGTACCTTCCAGCATTATTGATTTTCGGACACCATCCCAGGCTCTCATTGAAGCAATTGTTGCTCCAGTTGGTCCAAACTTACCTCCTCATGTCTTTGGTTGTGTAACATTTATACATCTTCATAAGCGTCAGCGCAACAAGTTGACACCTCGAGCATTGCGATGTGTTTTTTTAGGGTATACTGCTTATCAAAAGGGGTATCGATGCTATCATACTCCAAGCAAACGAATGTTTGTTATAATGGATGTAGTTTTTCATGAAGACTCGATGTATTTTCCTACGGCACAGAACTGAGGGAGCACCTAGAAGAAGTTCAAGCTCTAGACTATGATTTTATGATCTCTATAGAGGGGGAACTCACTGAACTTGGTAACAATTTGAATGGGAATGAAAGAGGCATGTGAACTTGGTAATGAGGAATCTTTGGTGAATTGGTTGAGTTGTATAAATTTGGACCACGGTGGTGATGAGCGTGATGAAGACCTAGACAAGTAGGATTGTGAGATTGACCTCTGCATCCCGAATCGCACCATAGAGCGTGATACACGAACCAGTAGCACACTTTAAGGATGGTACTATAATTAATACGAACAATGAGAAAACAACTACCACCGCGTCAAACCAAAGGTATTCCCAAACCCACATATGAACCGAACTTTCTAGTAAAGTTAAATATCCCATGAGTCATTATGTGTCTAACCATCGCTTAATCCGAAATCAAATAAGTCATTTGTAAATCAATTATCTCACGTATCTAGTCCCCAACGATTGTGCGGGAAGCCTTAGGCGACCAGGTGGAAAGGCTGCTTATGAATGAGGAGATGAAATCCTTGCAAAGAATGAAACTTGGGAACTTGTTGATCGTCCTCGGGGAAGAAACCGGAGTTTGATGTCGATTGGGTTTATCTTGTGAAGCCTGAAAGAAGATAGATACGATTGAGCGTTTTAAAGCGAAAGGCGGTAGCAAAAGGGTACACCCAAACCTATGGAATTGATTATACATATACATTTGCACCTGTAGCTAAAATCAACACAGTTCAAGTCTTATTGTCTCTAGCTGCGAGCCTAGATTGGCCATTGCAACAATTTGATGTGAAAAACGCATTTCTGCATGGTGAGTTATCCAAAGAAGTGTACATGGATTTGCCACCAGGGTGCATAATACCAGAAGTGCATTGTCGGAAAGTGTGCAAATTAAAGAAATCGTTGTATGGGCTAAAACAATCTCCGAGAGCATGGTTTGGAAGGTTCACGAAGTCCATAAGGTCTTTTGGCTACCATCAGAGTAATTTAGACCACACTTTATTCTTGAAAAAACAGCATGGTAAGATCACTGCCCTTATTGTGTATGTTGATGACATGGTGGTTACAGGAAATGACCTTGATGAAGAAGGAAGGCTCTACAAAGTTGCTTGTCAGCGAGGTCGAGAAATGAAAGACCTTGGTCACTTGAAATATTTTCTTGGGATCGAGAGTGTCTCGATATGATGAGGGATTTTCTTGTCTCGAAAAGAAATATGCTTTAGATTTGTTGCGAGAGCGGTATGTCGACGTAATCGACCGGCTGATACACGATAGAAGAAGGATTTAAGTTATGTGTTGAAATTGTCGGATGCACATTGATAAGGGAGATATCAGAGGCTCGTTGGAAGATTGATGTACTTAGCCCACACTAGGCCAGATCTTGCCTATGCATTGAGTATTGTTAGCCAGTTTATGCATAATCCTGGAGAACAACATATGAATGTAGTTATGCGCATTTTAAGGTATTTGAAGTCCGCTCCTGGAAAGGGCATTTTGTTCACTAAAAATGTAGATTTAGCCAGTGTGGATGCATATGGTAATCTTTATTTGGGCTGAAGCCGATAGATGACGAGACGATCTACTCGGGATATTTCACTATTAGGTGGTAATCTCGTTACATGGACTGCGAAAGCCCGGAATGTTGTTGCACGGTTCAAGCTCGAGAGGTGAATTTAGGGGTATGGCACTTGGAATATGTGAAGCATTGTGGCTAAGACTTCTATTGGTGGATTGGAGAGGCTATTTGCCTAGGAGCCGGTCGGTTTATTATGACGATAAAGTAGCATGTGATATTGCTCATGTCATTCGCCAGTCCTTACAAAGCATGGAGGTAGATAGATTCTTTATTAAAAGAAATTGGATGAGAAAATTGTCGAGTTGCTTGCCTAAGATTCGATCAGAAGATCAATTGGGATATCCTCACCATAGCTATTTAGTCGGAGTGTTCTCAAAGTTTTGGGCGAGTTGGGCATGTGTGACATCATGCACCCGACTTGAGGGAGTGTTGCGATATTGGATTAATAGTCAAAGATTCTCTATTGTAATTCTTTTCTATTACTATTCTTCTTTGTTAGGCCCCGAATAACTTAATTATAGGAAACTATTATATTCTTTCCTAGTTTAGAGATATATTTCTCTGTGGGAAAATAACTTAATTATAGGAATAGTTTGATTGTAGGATCTCTACTTATCTCACATAAATGTACATGTAAAGAATACAGAATTATTATGAATAAAAAAATATTCTTCTCACATTTACTTGAGTTTTATTCTAGAAGAAACAAAGGGGCATGTGGGAGGAAAGAAGAGGGGCCAGTTGGAAAGGGTGTTAATAGTTTGGATGGAGACCGAATAGGAGAGTGGAATCGAGGTAGGCTGGTTATTGGCGGATGAGGGTGTGATCCGGTGGTAACCCGATCACGAGTTGTACCTAGAATGCATTTTACTAGGGTTCACCTTTCTGTATTTTCCTTTTTTTTTGTTTTGTTATGCAGTCTCCTTATTTTCTGCTTTGAGAAGAGGTTGTTCATGATACTGATATTTTGAGTTAATAGTGGAAGATTTACCTTGCATTATCATTCATTTCTTCTGTGTTTGTTTGTGTTTGGATTTGGCTTAGCTCTGGATCACTTAGAATCATAGTTTCTATTGTATTTTCCCTTTTTCTTAGTTAAATCTATTGGCTTAGCTGTGCATAACTAAAATTATAAATACTTCAGTCTTTAGATATTTCAAGACACATAATAACTAAAATTACAGTAGGCAATAAATAAATAAATACACATAAGAACCAGAACTAAAACACATTACCAAACAAAATTACGAAACACAATGGGGGATATCAAACATGCAATCTATTACAACCATACTTGCAGTGCATAACTTTGATACTTCATTAAGATCATCTGGATTGTGAATGTGTACAAAATTTCTATACTTAAACCATCTATGTGCTTCATAAATGCCAAGCAAGAGTATGAAAACCTCATTATTGATAGACACTTATCAATCAACAGTTTGCAAACAGAGGATGCTAAACAAATAGGATTGCTCATGTCATAAAATAGAAAGGCAAAATTACTCAAAATAACATAGAAGAGCATAAACATCACCTTGTCAACATGTCCCAAAGTAATAGCTTCTGGAATAATAGTTGTTCTCAGCCTAATCTGAACAAATCCAGAGGAAAACACTGATTAGGCTCTCCAAAACTCGGTTTCAACATCTTCTTTGATAATAAATAGTTTTGAGTGCCTAACATTATAGCCTTTAGAACTAGGAGTGCATAGTCAGCCTCTTGAGCCCATCACCCGACATGCCTCTGGATTTCTTTCCACGAAGCATGTCTGCAGCAACCATCTGATCTCATCGAACAATGACATTTTCACTTTCGATTTTTCAAATGGGTGATTGACCTCACCAACATTTTCTTCGAGTTTATCTTTCTGACTCTCTTCTCGGACCCCCAACCTCACTCGATCTTCCTATCCATAAACTCTTCTGAACGCATCTTGTTCGAATTAGGAATTTCATAGAAAGTTGACGTGTCCAGCTCAAAATCGGGAACTCACCAGAAAAGTCAGAAGTAGATTTTCCAATGCCCTGACTTAAAGAGATCATTTGGACTAGTCCCAGAATCACAATTAAGAGTACCAAAATCTTAAAAATATCCTAACTAGAGTTACTCATCGAGTTCTCTCCGGCTTGGAAACGACTTTTCTGGTATAACAAGGCTCGGTGGTGGCGATGGCCGCTAGATTCGTAGTAATGGAAACCGTTGAAGTGGACATGGCCGAAGTATAAATTCGAATTTCAATGGTGGCTTGGCAAGAAGAAAACGAAGCCATAAGTTATGGAAAAAACAAGAATCTAAAAGAAAGTGTATAAAAGCTATGAATTGGATGATTGGAGATTGGGATAACCGAAGCTCACGTTTGGATTTGAATCTCCTATTTCATCCACGGTAGGGTTAGGTTTTATAAACATTCTTTTTTTTTTCTTTTTAGGTTTTTAGTTAGTTTTTTTTTTTTTTTGAGTCATTAATATTTTTAGTTTCAAAAAATAGAAAGTTAAAACAATTTTTATATAAAAAGTAACATTAGATATCCAAAATATATATATAATTTTAAATTTGATAAAATAAGTAAAATGTTATTTTATAAATGTAATGTATATATTAATCGTCGATTTTAATTATCCGATAATGTAATATATCAGAGATATATATTCGATATATCGATGGATATTTTTATATAAATATCAATAAAATATAAATTTTTTATTTTATATAAATGGATTTAAAGTATTTATCTATTTAAAGTATATAAAAAGTAACATTATGATATATATATATATATATATATATATATATATATATATATATATATATATATATATATATATATATAAATAACATTCACTTACATGAAATGTGAAAAATCATATCGTATCTTAAAAATTAATTTCAAAATTTTAAATTTTAAATAAAATGTTTCTATCAAAGAGTTTGGTTCAAAGTTTAAAATTGGAAATGGAAGAAACGAGGGAATCTTCTGATATTTATAATAAAAAAGTAAAAGAAATATTAGAAATTAAATACTTTAACTATAATGTAGAAATGTTGATTTGTAGTGGGAAAATATGTTTTTCACACAAAGTCCTAATCTAGCTAGGTAATATTTGGATGTGACATTTTTATTATATTTTTCTCACATTGAGGGCAAATAGTATCCCTTTATAACTAAAAATAACTACTTTGAACTATAATCTTAAGTTTTTTTTAATTTAAGTTTTCTAACAATTTCACTAAATCTTATTTATGTTTTTTTTACATGTTTTCAATTTTATTTCATGCCTTCCCATATTTTATTATATTTTTTTCACAAATTTAATAGAGACTTAAATTTTATGTCATTTTTTCACAAATTTTATTCCATATTTTCCTTCATTCTCTTACCTTTACTCAAGAATTAAAATATCGGTTTCAACGGATATATCGATACTTGGAATTTACGGATATATCGAATATATCGAAGATATCGAAGATATATCGGTGGATATTTTTACTTAAATATCAATAAAATAGAAATTATTAAAAATTCATTAAATTTTGTTTTCAATTTTAAAATTTGATAAAATAATATGTAAGGGTTATTTTATAAATGTAATGTATATATTAATACTTGATTTTTGATATCCTTTAATGTAATGAATCGAAGATATATATATATGATATATCGATATCTGGAGTATATCGAAGATATATTAATTGAATATTTTACATAAATACCAATAAAATATATATTATTTAAAATTCATTAAAAGTGTTTATAATTTTAAATTTGATAAAATAAGTAAAAATGTTATTTTATAAATGTAATGTATATATTAATACTTGATATCTGATAATGTAATGAATCGGAGATATATATCTGATATCTTCGATATACCGGTGGATATTTTTAAATAAATATCAATAAAATATTAATTATTTAAAATTCTGGTAAAAATTGTTTTATAATTTTAAAAATTTGATAAAATAAGTAAAAGGTTATTTATAAATGTAATGTATATACAAATACTTTGATTTATATATATATATATAAAGTATTAACATTCCTAGCATGAAATGTGAAGAATCATATCGTATCTTACAAATTATTTTCAAAAAATTTTAAATTTTAAAATAAGAATGTTTCCATCAAAGAGGTATGGTTCAAAGGTTAAGAATCAGACTGGAAGAACAGAATACTACAACATTATAATAAAAAAGTAAAAAAATAGTAAAAATTAAATACTTTAACTATAATGTTGTGTGACACCCCAAATCCATGGGTCACAATTGTGGCGAGTGGAAAGCTTGCGAATTCTGTAAATTTCGGGTGACCGGTACCACCTTGTTGTGTCCATTTATGGGGATCCATTGTAGCTTGAATCTAGGGAGTCAGATTGTGACCCAGTAAACAGCGGCACCATTAAATGATCTTCAGGTGGCGACATCTCCGTGAAATCAGGCGAAGTCTCGCTGCCAGAGCTCCGCGCCGAGGCCACTAACTGTCGGCATTCAACGACCATGAAGTTGATGAGTAAATAGTGGCGCCGGGTAGCCGCTGAGGCCGTGTCCCGACCGACCATATCGCGATTTGAGAGTTGACAATTGCTCTTGCCTGAAACATACTGTATCTGAGACTAAGATTCTCGCCATGTGCACATAATGATGACGAGCCCGACGGGCTTCTTCCCCTCGACGAGCCTGGGCGAAGCCGTCTCACCTGTCGCTCACTGACCACCCTAAAAATATGTTCCTCGACGGTGACTGTGCTCAGTAGTGGAATCACCCTACATGGGCTACTCTTCACCTAAGTGCATATCACCGTGCTCGATGAAAACAAACATTCAAGTAAATGCGATCCTGCTTGAATGTCTATAACCTTACTAAACTCATATCCAGAGTCTCCGCGAGCTCCCTCCACGATTACCTAAGCCACGTATAGAAACGGTATTTTTAACAAAGATATTTGGTATTATTTGTGTAGCTACCCTCGGAGTATAAGTAGTGGACCGACTCAGATGTTATATTTAAGTAGACTACCCTTCGAGATATATCGATTGGGCGACTCGACGATTGATAATTTTATATGGACTACCCTCTTAGGTGTATCGAATTGGGTGCAACTCAGGCGATTGATATTTTATATGGACTACCCTTTGATAATTATTATTTTTAGTCAACCCTCCGAAACCATTCTCTCAAGAATCACCTCCTACACTCACTCCTATTGTTCTAGGGTGCTCTAGTGCATATGGAATGCATGATGCCAATTCCAATACAATTCATATAACACATGCGAATATATATAACATGATATACATTTACATAATTTAATCACACAAACATGTTATGTAATTTCACAATCCATTACACCAAAAATTAGCTCACTTTGGCTAGTTATCTAACACGAGCAATTCGATTTGAATTACTCAACCAAACACATTATTTCACAAAAATTATTTTGTGAACACTATTTTCGGGAACAGTGAAACCCTCGGGTTACTGTTCATGGTTCACGACCACATTACATTTTCCACACAAATCAAGCCATTTCTGGCCTCATACCATCAACACAAGATTTATTTCATAAATTTATGAAATAAACACCCAAACAGCCCTACACAGTCACGGGTTGTGTATTTGGGCTCCATAAATTTCACCAATCATCGGTTCACTTTGGGAACCCGAATTTCATAGCCATTCCCGGCCGTATACACATCAAAACATCATTTGTTTCTAAATTTCATAATTAACAACCCAAACAGCCATGTGGTTAAGTTTGCTCCATGGCTCCTAAAAATTTCCATAGTCGGTCCCAGTTTTGGGGCCAGATCAACTGTGGTCAGGCCTCGATCAGCAGAAACATTATAAAACACTTAAATAAAGTGTAAAACCCAGTAGGATAAATCCCTACCTCTCGGAGTTTGTGAAAACTCCCAATCGGAGTCACGGCGTAGGCACCATTGCGTAGAGCGTCTTTCCTTCTTGTCTGGCAATTAAACGGTCGGATCGCCCGTAAATGTAGAGAGAAGTTGGATCTTCTACCATTAGAAATAATAATCGGCTATTGGATCTTTTCTTCCTCTTTCCCACGTTTTGGTCTCCTTTTCAATGTAAGAGACGACACTATTCAACTCTTTTGTCTTTAGTGTCATTTAAATTTTAAATAATGACCATTATGTCCCTTCTTTCCCCAGTTTTGACACTTGGCACTATCTCGTAGTCAGTTTCATCATTTCTCTGCTCCGTACAACATGTGTAACATAGTGCGTGTTATATCGAAACGTCACTTTGGAAATTTTGTTTTCACGACGAGCTGGAGTGCCTCGGCGTGTAAGTGCATTGTCTCGAAATTCCGCGAAATTCGGCGTGGTAGCTAGATTTTGTGAGGCGATTCGACGGTGAAATCAGTTTATCATCAGAGATAGAGAATAAATTTCGGATTTTAGCAGAAATGGCGTTCTTTTCGAGAGAGTGGAATTTCTCGGGGTCTTACATCCATATTTAAAAATGAGGCGAGTATCCTTTGTTTGAGGAGCTCTCTACGACATCAGGTATGTATAATAATATAATCATAATCCATCAAAGGTCTCAGCAGGGAAATTAATATTTACTGGGTCCATCTATCCATATCCCAATATACATCCCTTCACTGGGGACCCATTCATTACATTTAATCTAAAATATGAAAATGGCGCTTAATTACAGTCCATAAGAGTCCGATCACGGCCCTTTTACCATATTTACATACCGGAAGCTATATACCACAATAGTCGAAAGAATTTAATTACAATTCTTTTTACATAAAATAATTTTTATAAAAGTATTGTCAAGAGGCCGATATCGGCCTTCTTCACAATCACGAGCCTATTGGGGCATGCGTGGCAGAAAATTAATTTTTAGAAAGGGTAAAAACGGTAATTTCGGTTGAAAGCAGAAAATTCTCTAGATCTCGGATGATGAAATAGGTGCGCGTTAAATTAGGTCTCGCGAAATCTAGTGACGGAAAAAGTTTATTAGATTGCCAGGAGCCAGTCAAAATATTTGCGAATTTGGGTGATAAATCGTCGATGACCAGGGGCCGAGATTTTCACATCTCGGAGAGTCGGAAAATGGCTTGAATTAAAGTTCATTTAAAATAATTGAATTGAAAAGAAATAAAATTTTTCGGGGAAGAAACGGATCCAATTGAAGCAATATGAACCATGTAATAATAACAATAATAATAATAATAATAATATAATATTATAATACTAATAAAAGGGAAAAAAAATCGAAACGGAAGAGGGAGAGACGTCGTGCAGAGAGGGGGTTTTTGTTATTTTTATTATTTTTCTCTTTGCTTCTTTCTCAGATCTACGAAAATTGGACCGCGGGTTTCGTCGAGGCTGAAGGCAAAGTTGATCTACGCGACTAAAGCTACGCGTGGATACCAAAATCTTGGAGTTTTGTCAAACTCCACGAGGTAGGGAATTTTCCCACTTGTGTTATTTCTAGCATAAATGCTATTTAATGGTTTGGAATTGGCTTAGAGGTCGTGAAAGGTCGTGAATTTTAGTCCTCAAATTTTTGGACTGAGTATAGGAATTTTTAGGAATTTTTAGGACTATTTTTGGACAGTCCAGGCTGGTGGGACTATTTTGGGCAGTCCAAGCGAATTCGGGGCTTGTTTTTGGATAGTTCGGGCTAGTTTTAAGTTGTTTTGACAGTCATAGCCAATTTTCGGGACTATTTTCGAGACGGAGTCTCGGAGCGTGTTGAGTTTGGTTTTGCTCCATAGCGATGTCTTCGGGTTTTTTGTGGTGTGTTTGGTATCACAATATTCGGTGATGAAGCTAGTGAAGGACAAAGTGCCACTGTTTTATAGGTCGAGATTTGGTATTTGTGTGTTATTACTAGAAAATGAATAATGTGAATGGTAACACGAAATTATTTTTGTGTGAAAATGTGTATGGTGAGTGATTCAATGGTGCTCAGTGTTTGCATTCCATTAGCCATGTGAGCTAATTTTGGTGTAATTGATTGTGAATTTGCATAACATGTTTTATGTGAGTTTAATCATGTTAATATATATGCATGTGAATATATTTAGCATGAATGTGTTGGGAATTGGCATCATGCATTCCATATGCAGGGTAACTACAGAAATTAGGTGTGAGTGCATAGTTGAGATCGACATTGTGTTAGGTGTTTGATGGTGTGTCGTGAGTACACGGTTGTGGATCAACACCGCTTAGGGTGTTGATTAGTGGGCTTGACTAATAAGATAACGTCCAAATAAGTCGCACGGATTAAGAAAATGGAAATGGCTCATTGCATTTCATATGCACTGAGGCACCCTAGAACAATAGGAGTGAGTGCATGAGGAGGTTTCTTAGAGAATTGTTCGGAGGGTTGATATAATGTTATCAGGTGTTTGTCCACTCCTGACATGCTCGATCCGAGTGCAATTAACTGCCGTCGACCGCGGAGATACTAGTGGATGTCGGGTGACCCGACATTTCTCACGAAAATCGGGAAAAATCTCCTTTGTACGGGGAGCTCTACCCAAATACAACACCTGTATATAACTTGTCCCAATATACACAAGGACCACACAAGGTCTCATATACAACTATCTTAAGTGAAATGACCTCTTGGGCTTTGCATTATACTCCGGCCTTATATCTGACTATCGATATAATCCATCACATGAGTAAAAGCGACATGGGCCCTGTGATACTCATAACACATCCCAACTATATCATAGTTACAGAGTTAATGATCTACTCTTATACAACACATGTTAAAATACTAGAACATTCATACATACCAAAACCATCAAAGCCACATTCCGGCTTTTCTTCTAAACGGCCTCTATGATGAAACCGTCTCCTCGCCACGCTCCACTGTACACTAATAAAAATAGTATCCTGGTGGGGTGAGCTGTACTGGGTAGTGGAATCACCTACAGTGGGGCTATCTCCACCCTAAGTGCATATGTAACCAAAATAAACACACATCAAGCGAAATGCATGATCCTACTTGAATGTGCCCGATTATCCCTCCATATCAGAGTCCTCCTGACTCCTCACACACTTTAAGTACGTATGAGAACCTTAGTTTTTTTTTGTTTGTGGACAACCCTCCGATGTATATATATCAATTGGGCCGACTCCGACGATTGATATTGTGTATGGACTACCCTCCGATGTATATCAATTGGGCCGACTCCGACGATTAATATTTTATTTGGACTACCCTCCGATATTCATTTTTTTTAGACAACCCTCTGAACCATTCTCTCAAGAATCACCTCATGCACTCCCCTCCATAGATCTAAGTCTTACGGTGCATATTGGAATGCATGATGCCAAATTCCATTTTCAAATTCTATAACACACATGCCAAATATATAATCATGCATATATTCACATAATTTAAATCACACAATCATGTTATGTAATTCCATATTCCATCACATGAAATTAGCTCGCATGGGCTAATGATCAAGCGCGACAATTTTACTTGAATTACTTTCGACCAAACATATTAATTCACAAATTATTTTGTGAACACTATTCGAGAATAATGAAACCCTCGAGTTCTTATTCTGACAAATCACCCGATCATCGGTTCACTTAGTGAACCCGAGATTTCCTGACATTCATTTTTTCACATCAAAGCACATTATGAAGTTAGCGACTAGCCACCCAATTCGGCGGGTGGACGGGTCACGGAATGTCCCACATGGGTTTCCAAAATCCAACACCTCGGTTCAGATTTGAAAGCGGAGTCAAGCGACCCCTCATGGCCTCATTCAACTCAAACATTAACATAGCTCTTAAGCAGCGTAAAACCCAGTAGGGAGAATCCTCGGAGTTTGTCGAAAACTCTGAAAGCCCAAAGTACTAGTTGTGCTACTTGGTGTAGAAGCGACTTTGCTTCTTGCTCAGAAGACTTGGGTCGTCGGATCTCGGCATTCTAGAGAGAAGGAAGACTCTCTCTCGCGAAAGAGCGAATTCAGCTACTGGTTTTCTCTCCCACGTTTTCTCCCTTTTTGCATTTTGAAGAGGATGACACTGTTATCGGCTTTGTCTTATTATCCTTTAAAAACAAATCGAAAAGACCATTATGTCGTTCTTTGCGAGTTTTGACGTTCGAACACATCACCGACCGCCGATTGCCCATCCGTTTCTCTACTTTCATGCCACTTATGGCACATGAGTGCGGCGTTATATGTGACCTTCGTCGCATCGAAAATCGTTTTATGGCACCCGAACCATGATGCCTCAGCGTGCCAACTCAGAGCGTCTCGGAGTCGTGAGGGTCGATGCTAGCTAGATTTTTTGAGACGATTCCAACGGTGCAATCCGTTTCATCATCTGATATCTAGAGAATAAATTTCGTATTTTTAACTGAATTTAAAATTTTGTAACCAAAATTACGATTTTGCCATTTTTCTAGAAATTGGAATTTCTCGGGTCTTACAACACCGGAGGGTTGTCCATATAATATCAATCATCGGAGTCTGCCCAATTGATATACATCGGAGGGTTGTCCACAAAATAGATTATCGGAATCTGTCTACTATTTATATCGGAGGATTGTCCACGGTTAAAAACAAATACCTTGTTTGGAAATGGTTTTCATTCATGGCAAAATGCATGTTTAAGGGAGTCAGTGAGAACTCGAGGCGTATGGGTGTAAGAGACCCGCGATATCATAGTTCTGTATGGGTGTAAGAGACCTGCGGTATCACCCGAAAAGTTATGTTATTGCTGAAAGAAGACCCCTGCGGTCATGTTTATCACATAGACTTTGGGTTGTTGTGATAGAGTCGGGATGACAGGATTTGTTGCCCATTGACACTTGCATTGGGTAATGGAGCTAGGTGAGGGGCTCGATGTTTAGGTCATTAGTAATACCAATGACGGTTATCCTGATTGAATTGTATACATGTGAGACGAGTCGGTGAGTGACTCGGGATATATTACTTAATGGCATATTAAGTGATGGAGCAGGCGAGAGCTCGGTACATGGGGCATGGTGAGTCGAGTCTCATTCATGGCATGTAGACATTTAGGTAGACGTGTGTATGTTGCACTTGGATGTGTGTTTGATTATCACGACCACCGTTGCATGTGCACTTAGGTGGGAGTAGCCCTTATGGGAGATTATCACTGCGGGCTTTGCTCACCACAGTCGTGGGACCCCCTTTAGTCTGGTGCAGTTTTCAAGTAGTGACCCGCGTCGGGACCTTTTATATGAAGAAAGCCGAATTGTGGCTTTGATATATATTTTGTAAATATATATGGGTTGTATTTATTTGTATAAGAGTGATGTAATTTAAACTCTTATGGACTATGGTTTTATAGTCATGTGCTTATATATTGATTGAGTGATGATGCAGGGGCCCAAGTGGCCATTATTTACTCTCATTTGGACCCTATGTGGTCGTTGGATGTGTTGGGACAGGTTATGTACTAAGGGTAGAGCTCCCCGTATAAAGGGAGACTACGCTAGATTTTTCGTGAAGATGTCGGGTCACCCGACATTCACGAGGGGTGTTTCCGCGGGTTGACGGGTAGTCAACGGACCCCGGGATTTGGGGTGTCACCGGTGTCGTCTCCGCATGCACCCGTGTACGAAAAGGGGGTCCCATGACGAAGATGAGCAATGCCCAGAGAAAAATTCTCCTATAATGGCTATTCCCCGCCTAAATGCACATGAAATGGTGTACATAAAACATTAAACCATATTCCATATAAATAATGTAATCATATATGGAATGTTTCGTGTCATGCATGAGATGAGACTCCTCATGCCCACAACCCAAGTCCCGACCGACTCCCTCACATCTGCAACGCCAAGTGTGAAAAACCAGTCATTAATGTTTCACCCAATGACTTAAACCATTAGACAACCCTCTAATTTTAATTTATCAAATCCCATGTGTTTATTTGGGTTTGTGGTTTCGAGTCTCACCCGCGAGGCCATGGCCTCCAGGCATTTGCGAACTTTCATCGGCGGATCCATACGTCAAACCAAGAAGAATAAAATTTGGATCTTTCTTTGGGGATCACCACCCCATCTTACTTCACCCAAACACCTGAAATTTATTATTATTATTTTATACAAGTGAGTCTCTCAATTTTGGAGCGTTGTCGATTTCGAGCTCACCACATTCACGAGAATGCGTGAATAATAGTACTATGCCCACTGACTCATTGCGATGTGGCCGGAGTGCATATGAAATGCAAGAATATGTCATTTCATGCTATGTCATGCAACATGCACAATAAGAATACATACAGCATTTTATAAATCTCGAATAATTATATTTCCTACATATAATTTCCATTTTATCCCACAATTTCCATGTTGTCGTCAAGCAAGTATATATTAACATGATTTTTACATACAACATCATGCTATTTATTTTTCCAACAATAACACACAAAATGGCCAAAATTTCGGACTCATATAAAACAGGGCACCTCTTGGTCCCTTCACGGTTCACCATCGAATTACTGTGATACAAAACACACCACAAAACCCGAAGACATCAATCCTAGGATCAAAACCAAACCTCGAAATGGTCCAGACTGCAGAAAACAATTCCAAAATCCTATCAAGGCGTAAACAATCCTGAAAATTCAACCCTAAGCTGTTTAGCTTGGGTCAAGCTGGCTTTGGATTATTAAACTTGATCGAAAATTCCTAAAAATTCCTGCAGGCCCAAAATTTAGGATTAAGAGAGTTTGGCCTCTAAACGATCCCGACCATTAAATGGCCTTTAGGCTAGAAATAACCTAAGTAGGAAAATTCTCTGCCTCGTGGAGTTTGACGAAACTCAAGATTTGGTACCTCTGGCGTAACTTCGATCGTGGGCCAGAGCTTTGTCTTTTCTTCGACCCAGAAAACCTGCGGTTAGATTTTCGTAAATCTTAGAAAGCAGAGAAAGAGAAAAAAGAAAAAATCTTACACTCTCTCTATTCGCTCTCCTGTCCCTCGAGTCCCCGCTTTTCCTTTTTGACTTTTATGCTCTTTTTTTCTTATTATTATTATTTTCTTTTCCTTATTTATTTATTTTTCTTGTTTTATCTTTCCCATTATTTCCTCCACTTGACACTTGGCTCAATGTGAGCCATTTACACAAATGCACCACATGTCATTCCATGTGTCACCCGACACCCGATGTCTCGAAAAAGGTTAAATTCCTACTATCTCAAAATTCGATGAAATTCGCCAGAGTAACTAGATTTTGTGAGACGAATTCAACGGTGAATTCTGTTTCGCCATCCGAGACCTAGAAAAGTTCTGATTTTCAATCGAAATTACCGTTTTACCCTTTTTAAGAAAAATTGAATTTTTTCCGTGTTTTACATACTTCCCCCCTTAACAGAATTTCGTCCCCGAAATTCACACATACTAGCACACACAAACACAGGCATATGCAATAATATTCTAATGCCAAATATTAGACCACACACTTTCGTCCTCAAATAGGAAAAGATAGGTGGCCCGCAACGTGTCCTCACGCTCCTATGTTGCCTTCACCACTTCTCGGTGTTGCCGCATCACTTTTACTAACCGCACGGTCTTATGTCGCAAAACATGATCCTGGCTATCCAAGATACGCACTGGTTCCTCCTCGAAGGTCCTATTAGTGTAATATCTCCCCAATCCACTACATGAGTTGGATTTGGAGTATACTTTCGGAGCATCGAGACGTGGAACACCTCATGGACACCTGATAAACTCGGTGGTAGCGTCAACTGATAAGCAACTATGCCCACCCTCTCGAGTATCTAGAAGGGCTAGATATACCTTGGCGCTAGCTTCCCTCATTTTTCGAATCTAACCACTTCTCTCTTAGGTATCACCTTTAAGAAGACGTGATCACCCACCTCGAACTCTAGAGGTCAAAGCCATTTGTTGGTGTAGCTCTTCTATCTGCTTTGAGCCGTAAGAAGGCGCTTTCAAATCAAATCCACCTTCTCACAGAGGTGTCTCTAATCAGATCCAGACCAGTGATGGAACACTCTCTCATGTCTGTCCAACAGATCGGTGATCGACATGGCCTCCTATATAAGGCCTCATAAGGTGCCATATGAATACTCACCTGATAAGTGTTGTTGTAGGCGAATTCCCTAAGGGTAAATACTCCTCCCAGCTACCCTTGAGATCCAGGACACATGCACGTAGCATGTCTTCTAAAATCTATATGGTCCTCTCCGACTAACCATATGTCTGAGGATGAAATGTTGTGCTCATCGTCAATTGTGTCCCCGTGGCCTTTTGGAAACTCTTCCAAAAGTGTGCCGTAAATCTGGGATCCTTGTCGATACGATAGAGACTGACACTCCATGTAGCCGGACAATCTCATGAATATATAACCGGAAAAATTCCTCCCATGTGAAGGTCATCCGCACTGTTAGAAAGTGTGCCGACTTAGTGAGTCGATCCACTATAGTATACGACATCATGCCTCGGCGTACGTAGCAAATGGAATCACAAAATCCATGCATTGACATGCTCCCACTTCCACTCAGCTACCTTTAATGACTGGAGTAACCTTGCTGGCTTCTGATGCTCAACCTTTACCTACTGACATGTGAGACATTGTTGAACAAAATCTCCAACGTGTCACTTCATCCCGCTCTAATAATACTGGGGACGAAGATCTCGGTACATCTTCGTGCCACCTGGATGCATAACAAAACGAGAGCAGTGGAACTCCCTGAGGATTTCCTCTCTCAAATCAATCAGTTGGGGAACCACAACCCATCCCCTATACCGAAGACTACCATATGTGTGGATGGCTAGGCGCCGATGCTGTCTTGTTGTGCAGGTCACGATGGACAATATCTACGTCTGCCCTTGGGACTCAATCGCATACTCGGTAGAGAGTAAGCTCAACTACTAAACTCCTTAGAGCGCTCCTTGGGCACGATCAACGTATTAGCCTAAAGCGTCCCACCGATCCTCGGCATCTACCATAAGGTAAGCACTAGCCAATGCGTGACTTTATTGACCCATTTGCCTTACCCGGGATGGTAATCTGAAGTGAAGTCATAATCCTCAATCTTTCAGTTGTCTGCGTTGCACCATGTTGAGGTCTGCTTTGAGTGAAAATATACTTCAGACTCTTTGTGGTCTGAAAATACCTCAAACTGCTCACCATATAAGTAGTGGCGCCAAATCTGTACAACAAAGACAATGGCCGCCAACTCCAGATCATGTGTAGGGTAATTCTTTTCATGATTCTTTAGTTGTCTAGAACCATAAGCTACAACCCTCCCAGACTGTATCAAGACACATCCCAGTCCGTCCCTAGAGGCATCACAATACATCGTGTACCTTTGTCCCTGTTCTGGGACTATCATAATAGGATCTGAAGTAAGCCTTCTTTTCAACTCCTGGAATGCCTTCTCACATAGGTCATCCCACTCAAACTTGACCCCCTTCTAGGTCAATCTAGTCATAGGTACTGCTAGCCAGGAGAAATCCTCAATGAACCTCCTATAGTACCCCGCTAGTCCCAAGAAACTATGTATCTCGAAGACTGAATTCGACCTCTCCCAACTCATAACAGCCTCAACCTTCTTAGGGTCTCTGAGACACACACGGCGACCTTCGTGCCTGAAATCTAACCTGGTAAATGGCTTCGCTTGCGAACTTGGTGTATCTTGATGTTCTTTAAGGGCCTGAAGAACAATCCTCAAGTGATCCTCATGCTCCTCCTCAGATTGGGAGTAGATCAAGATGTCATTAATAAAACCACAACAAACTGATCCAAATAGGGCTGGAATACCCTATGCATGAGATCCATGAATGCCGGCCGGCGTGTTCGTCGGCCGAAGGCATCAACGTGAACTCGAAATGCTCATACCACAGGTATCCTCCTTATTTGTCTTAGGGATATTAGTCTCCCTAACTCTCAACTGATGGTAACAGGTGTGAAGGTCTATCTTAGAGTAGACTCGTGCCCCTCTCATCTAATCAAACAAATCATCAATCCTCGGTAAGGGATACCGATTCTTAATCGTAATCCTGTTCAAATGTCGGTAATCTATGCACAGTCGAAGGGTCTTGTCCTTCTTCTTCGCAAACAAACTGGAGTGCCCCATGGTGAAGTGCTTGGTCTAATAAAACCCTTGTCAATAATTCTGCAGTTGGACCTTGAGTTCTGTAGCTTTCAGCCAGGATTGCCATTCTATGAGCATAGGGGCGGCGTACCAAAGGTGTAACTCAATGACAAAGTCCACATCCACTATGTATGTAATCCAGATAAGCTCATCGAGAAAGGAACGTCCTCATACTACTTAAACCACTCGAGGTATACTCAAATCCGTCTCCTCGTCATACAGGGTAAGGCTTGCTTGACCCAGTGACTATCCACTCCGCTACCATACGAATTAGAGTGCGATCTGGGGTAAAGCCTCATGCTTCTTCCCTTGAAAAATCACACAAATACTAGTCCGTGTGTGGCGGTAATCCTCTTTTATCACAATCAATGATGACTCGATTAATGCCATCAACCAATCCATACGAGAATGACATCAAATCAGGAGTATGTCCGTCACCCAGAAGGTCCATTGTGACGAGAATCCGGTCTCTAACTCCTGATCCCTACATATGCGATCGATCCTCACCTAATCCTAGGGAGAACTCACATGTAACGGCTTTCCCAAGGATTTAACCTTTAAGCCCAAAACATTCATACAAGATGCAGCAATAAGAATGAATGTGATGCATTCGAATTTAAACAACACTCTTGTGAGAGCAGAAATGTACCCCGCATATCAGACTGATCTGCAAGCTCAGTCTGCATTACCACAGCGTAGACACGCCCTTGGGTCCCTAAAGTACCGGCCTGGAAGTCTTAGCCTCGACCTCGACCCATACCCTGGCCTCTCTGGCCTATCACGTATGTGAAGGAGCTGTGCGTTACCACGGGGCGTCTTGGTCCCTCTAGCCCGCACTAGGGTGAAGGAACAAATTGTGTCAGTATTTGGTCCCACTTGATGATTGGGGCTGCGTCCCTTAACTCTGGGATCCAGCCTCGAGGCCCGATCCAGTTTCATATGTATAAGGGCGTGGCGAGTAAAACATATCATGCGCACGACTTCTTAGAATCTGGTTTGGCCTTGGCCTTGATAGCCGCAGCCCCATCCTTGAGACACTCGAGGAGAAAAAGTCTTATGCCTCTTCCTAGAGCTAGAAGGAGTTTGACTCTCCTTCCCCTCTTATCCTTGCCGCAGTATCCTTTCAGGCTGTCCCGGAGCAATGACCCCGCCTCGCCGGTCTCCTCTTGTGAGGGGCGGGAGGTGATGTGCCTCGAGCCTCCTAGGGTTGCTACCTCCTTTGGTTCCCCGATTGCACTAGCCTTGTGCGATGAATTGGGCGCAACAACACTGCTGCATAAGGGAGTGCGGTCATAATAACAACAACCTCACCTTGAGGTCGCACGTGAGTCTGGCCTTGGGTGGTGCGTGGGTTGTGCTCAGCCCACCCAGATCCGGCGTCCTCTTCCTCTGCTAGCCATCCACACGTGTCAGATAGCAATAGAGTTCTCAAATTTCTATCTCAATCTACTTGTAGTGTACGTGCCAACCACTAGTAGACTTTAACATCATGAATTTGCACCTTTCATCGCGCCTTAGTGGTGCATAATGTGACCACTAATGAGTGAGTTCTGAACTATCATGTTCATTTTTCTTTCCAAACCCCTAAGGTTATGTTTTCTAGCCCTAGTGTTCCATATACAATCTACCATGTATATTATTCACACAAAACACATAACACACAACAATGCATGATCTAGACCCATTCCCATCAGTCCTCGATACTTGTGTACCTAGACTCTTGATACCTAGCTGAGACAAGTTAATATCAGGACCATACTTATGGATACCCACATTTGAGCTCCCTAGGGAATCGTTTACCTAGGCTCTGATACCAAGCTGTGACACCCCAAATTCGGAGGTCCCGTTGACAACCCGTTAACCCGCAGGTGCTGTGGATTTGAGACGGCAGTCTTCTTTATTGTGTCCCATTTGCTCCGGGATCCATATTTTTTAAAAAATCGGCGAGTCTCCTTTGTTAGGGGCTGCACTGACATACAGCACATATAACAATATAATCATAACCACGTCAAGGTCTCACTTGAAGTAATATTGACCCCCACGAGGTCCATCTGTCCATATCCCCAATATACATCCCATTCCGGGACCCATTCATTCACATTTAAATCTAAGGCAATGGCGCTTAATTACAGTCCATAAGAGTCCGGTCACGACCCTCCTACCATATTTACATACCCGACTATTTATACAATAGTCCAAAAGAATTTAATTACAATTCTTTTTACATAAAATACTTTTTATAAAAGTATTGTCAAGGCCACATGTCGGCCTTCTTCACGATGCAACCTCGTCGGAAGTGTCTCACACTATACACCCCATGTACTGAAAGGGTCCCACAATGGGTAGAGCAGTAATATCTAGTAAATTCTTCTACAATGGCTCACTCCCCACCTGAATGCACATGAAATGGCGTGCATAAAACATCAAACCCGTATTCCTATAAATAATGTAATCTATATGGAATGTTAAAATTGTCATGCATGAGATGAGACTCCTCATGCCCACAACCTGAGTCCCGACCAACTCCCTCACACCTACAACGCCAAGTGTGAAAAACCAGTCATTAATGTTTCACCTAATGACTTAAACCATTGGACAACCCTCCAATTTTAATTTATCAAATCCCGTGTGTCTATTTGGGTTGCAAATTTCCGAGGTCTCAATGTAGGCTTTGCAACGCCTTCCGACATTTTTGCGAACTTTTATCGCTGGATCCATATGTCTGACCAAGAATAAAATTTGGGTCTTTCACCCTGGGGGGATCTATCCCATCTTGCTTCACCCAAACACACGAAATTTATTATTATTAATTTATACAATCGTGAATCTTGATTTTGGACGTTGTCTCATTTCCGAGCTCACCACACATTCACCAAGAATGGTGAATAACGATTACTATACACAGGCTCATTGATTTGACCATGCATATAAATCTGATCATGTCATTTCATGCTATGTCATGTCACATGCATAATAAGAGCTACATGCAACATTTATAAATCTCGGATAATTATATTTTCTACATATAATTTCCATTTATCACAATTTTCATGTTAATACGTCAAGCAAGTATATATAAACATGATTTTTACACACGACATGTCTTCATTTATTTTTCCAACAATAACACAAAATGACCAAATCTAGGACCCATATAAAACAAGACACACAGTGGTCACCGCGAGTTCATCATCGAATTCTTTGTGATACCCAAAACACACCACAAAACCGAAGACATCGATCCGAGATCAAACCAAACCTCAGCCAGGTCTCGAAGCGCAGAAACCGAGTTCTTAAAATCATGTCAGTTTGTCGAAAAGCAGTCCTAAAAATTTAACCCAAGCTTGTCAGCAGTCTTTAAATTCAACCGATTTGTCCAAAAATCCAAAAAATTCCTAAAATTCTATACTCATTGAATTTGGGGTGAAGTTATAACCTCTAAAGAAAATCCAAAGCCATTAAATGACTTATGCTAGAAATAACCTAAGAAGGAAAATTCTCTACCTCGTGGATTTTGATGAAACTCCAAGATTTTGATACCTAAGCGTAGCTCTCGATGTGTGGACCGACTTTGCCTTTTGCTCCGACGAAAACCTATGATCCAATTTTCATAAATATTATAGAGAAGCGAAAAAAAAAATCTTCCTCTCTCTATTCTCACTCTCCCTATCCCCTCCGTCCCCTTTTTCCCTTTTTGACTTTTATGCTCTTTTTTTATTATTATTTTTTTTTCTTTTCCTTATTTATTTATTTTTTCTTAATTTATCTTTCCCATTATTTCTTCTATTTGACACTTGGCTCAATGTGAGTCATTTACACAAGTGCACCACATGTCATGTCATGTGTCACCCGACACCCAATGTCTCGAAAAATGTGAAATTTCGATTATCTCAAAATCTGACGAAATTCGACAATATAACTAGATTTCGCATGACGAATTCAATGATGAATTCCATTTCATCATCCGAAATCTATAAAAGTTTCGGTTTTCAACCGAAATTACCGTTTTACCCTTTTTCAAAAAAATTGAATTTTTCTCGGGTTTTATACTTTGATTTGTAGTGGGAAAATATGTCTTTCACACATAGTCCTAATCTAGCTAGTTAATTGTAAAACCCGAGAAAATTTATAATTTTCAAGAAAAAAAATGGTAAAAGAATAATAATAATAATAATTGATATAATGGTTCAGAGAAGCTTAGAAAATTCTCTAGATCTTGGATGATGAAATGGATTGAGTCGTTAAATTCGTCTCGCGAAATTTAGTGACCAGAGAAAAAGTTCTGGTGAATTTTGGGGTCATGGAATATTTCACGATTTTACGGGTGATAAGTCGTCGGTGACTTCAAGGGCCGAGATTTTCGCAAAATGCGGAGTGAGGAAATGGCTTGTAGCCCCAGATTCCTAGAAGTCCCGGATTGACCGTCGACTGCGAAGCATGTCTCTATGTCGTGAGACGTCGTAATTAAAAATGACCACGTTGGGCCCATACATCAATACTCACCAAAAATTTAACCAACTGTATTACAATAGTTCGAGAGTTAATTACACTCTTAATACAAAACATATATTAAAATTAATTCGTTCCAATATATACATAAAACGTGAATCAAGGCCACAGTCCGACCCACTTCATAATCCCGGCCTCTAAGGGCGTCGTGCACTTTGAATACACGAAAGGGGATCCTGACGGGGTGAGCAAATGCCATTAGTTGTATTCTCCTACGATGCTTCTCCCACCTAAAATGCACATGCAATGGCACATCACAACATCCACGTTATACGATTTACAATGCATACATGGAATGATTTACATCATGCATGAAATGTTTCCATGCCCGTACCGAGTCACCCCGCAGGCTCCTCACATGCCTATGCCAGTGTGAAAATCGTCAGCAATGCCAATGACACCCAACTCTCAGAGAGGCCCTTGTCGGCTCACGACCTGTCTGATTTCTTTAATGGGTAACCCATCCCGATCGACCACGACTCCCATCCTTTCGACTCACAGGTCTAAGTGATAAACATGACCGTGTGTTTTCTCTTAGGCAATAAAACTTTTCGGATTACACCGTGGGTCTCTAACACCCATACAGAACTTTTCGGATAATACCGCGGGTCTCTCACACCCGTGCAAAACCTTTTCGGATAGTACCACGGGTCTTTTACACCCATTCGGGTCTTTTACACCCATGCAGGACCTTTCGGATATTACCACGGGTCTCCTACACCCATTCCAAGGACGCCCAACACACATTAATTACATCTCATTTTATAATTTAAACTATGAGTCCTTATTGGACTTAGTCCCAAAGATAAACTCAACCCACATTCACCAAGAGTGGTGAGTAACCATACCGTGCACCCACACCCAACTTGACGCGATGTCGTCGTGCACATGAATGCAATGATGCCAATTCATATAATCGAGTCTATGGATTCCCTTTGCTTGTGATTATATTTGTATAATTGACGCTCATGTGCACATCAATTTAGCATGCATCAACATGTCATTTTCCACACAATCCATGTCATCCAATTCAAGCAATTCCACATGGACATTTTCGGTCCAACATGCACATCGGGACTATTTTTAACAGTCCCACAATAGTCCGTGGGCTATCCATGGACAACCCCCTTCATCAAAATGGCCCTAAGCACCAAACACACAACATGTCATTCATTTTCCAACATAACATTAAGCAATTTCTCATGGACCATTTGGTGAACTCTGATCAGGCTGGTGCTTTGATTGGCAGAGCGGGTTGTCGGTGGGCGGCCTCTCACCGACATCGGTTCCACTCACGTGGAACCAAGAACCCATGGCCATTTCCGGCCTCACACACAAAACCATTATCATGCCTTTTTAAACAGGAATATCCAGTAAGGAAAACCCTACCTCTCGAGTTTGTTGAAACTCCTGAAACCGGTGTCACGTGTAGCTCTTGCGGTTGAACAGCTGCTTCTTGGCTCAGGGATACGATGAATCCGATCGCGGGTATTAATTTAGAGAGAAGTTGGAGCCTTTCTCTCTAGAAATCCCTTCCTTTCTCTCTCTAATTTTCCTGCAGTATTTGGGAGAAGAGAGTCGAATTTAGTCGCCTTACGTATCAACCTTGATTGGTTGATAGGATTACACCTTATCCCATTATCCACCTACTTTGGATTTTTCATCCAATGGCATCATGTCATGTGTCCACCCATGGCCCACACTTGAGCTCATGTTTGACTAATTCTTCACATGACACATGGCACCTCTTGAACCACCCAAAATGTGTTAAGTGTTCCGCACTACCCCTGTTGCCTCGAAAAACGTGAAATTCCAACTGTCTCAGAATTCGACGAAATTCGACGTGGTACCTAGATTCCACGAGACGATTACAGCGGTGAAGTACATTTCGTCCTCTGAGATCTAGAAAAATTCCGGATTTTGACCGAAATTACCATTTTACCCTTTTTAAGAAAATTAGAATTTTCTCGGGATTTCACAGGCTTGAGCTAAATTCATTTAAAATAAAGTGAATTGAAAATAAATAAAGTTTTTTGGGTTAAAAACGGACTTGAATGAGATAATATGAGTCATATATTTAAATAATAATAACATAATAATAATAATAATAAAATATTAAAAAAAGAATAAAAATAAAAGACAAAAAGAAAAGTGAAGAAGGGGCATGGGAGAGAACGAGAATGAGAGAGAGAGAGAGATTTAATTTTATTTTTTTCTCTTTGTTTCTCTCTAAAATTTACGGAAATCGGATTGTAGGTTTTCGTCGGAGCATAAGGCAAAGTTCATCTACGCAACGAAGGCTACGCGTGGATAATAAAATCTTTGAGTTTCATCGAGTGCAGTAAAGGAATTTTTTCTACTTTTTAGTTATTTCTAGCTAAAATGTCATTTAATGGCAGGGTTTTCTTAGAGACGTAGAATTTCAATCCCGACTTTTGGGGTGAGTGTAGAATTTTTGCAGGAATTTTTTGAACATTTTCCCGAGACAGTCGGGCTAAATTTTAAGGCATTTTGGGACCGGTTCGGTTTAATTTTAGGACTTTTCGAAGCGGAGTCTCGGACTAGGTTCGGGTTTGATTTTAATCCCGAGATTTATGTCTTCGGGTTTTGTGGTGTGTTTTGGTATCACGATCAATTCGGTGAACCATGAAGGGACTTGAGAGGTGCTTACTGATTTATGTGGGTCCAAGATTTGGGTCATTTTGTGTATTATTGTTAGAAAAAAATAAATAACATGATGTTGTGTGTAAAAATCATGTTAATATGTGCTTGCGTGATGTATTTACATGGAAATGGTGATGAATGGAAATTACATGTAGGAAATATAATTATCCGAAATTTATAAATGTTGCATATAGCATGACATAGCATGAAATGACATATCTGCATTTTATATGCACAGGGACATCAGCATATTGGGTGTGTGTGCATGGGTATGGTCATCCATGAACAATGTTAATGAATGGGTAGTGAACTCATACTTTGGACGATGTCCAATATATGTCTCATGGTTTAAAACATAAAAAGAAATATAAATAATGTGTGTTGGGCGGAGCAAGAAGGGGGTCGTTAATCCCCTCAGGTGAAAAGCATGGAACATGGGTGTGATCCGAAAAGTTATGTATGGGTGTAAGAGACCCGCGGCGTAAGTCGAAAAGTTCTGTTGCTCAAAGAAGACACACGATCATGGTTATCACATAGACTTCGAGTTACGTGAGAGGAGTTGGGATTGACTCGGGATTAGTTGTCATTGGCACTTTCATTAGAGTGCTGGTGGCTTGAGATGGGGCTCGAGTATGTAAGACAGAAATTCCAATTTACGGAAAAGGTCAAAATCGTAATTTAGGTTAAAATCCGAATTTATTCTCTAGATCTCGGATGATGAAGCTGATTTCAAGATTAGAATCATCTCGTGAAATCTGGCCTAGCACTTAAGAATTTCGTCGAATTAAGAGACGGTCGGAAGTACACGTTTTGAGGCATGTAGGTTCGGTCTTAGTCATCGATTTGATGCGACGAAATCACATATAACACGTACTCATGTGCCATAAGTGGAATGAGTAGAGAAATGATGAAAATGGATTTGACAGATGTAGGTAGAATGTCAAATTGAAATGAAGGGACATAATGGTCATTTTAAGGATTGTTAAGTCACTAGATGACAAAGTACTCTGATACCATCCCTTACATATGGAAAATGAGCCAAAAAAAAAAAGAAAACGTGAAAGCAAGGGGGGAGTTCTTACAGAAACGAAAATGGCAACTTTTTAGTGAGAGAGAGTCTTCCTTCTCTCTAGAAATACGAGCGATCCGACCGTCGGCAGTCTTCGGGACAAGAAGGAGAGCTGCTCTACGAGAGGGAACACCGCGTGGAGTCTGGTTAGGGAGTTTATGACTCCAGGAAGGTGAAATTTCTCCATACTTGGGTTTACACTTTATTTAAGTGTTTTTCAATGTTCGGTTAACGAGGCCTTGAATGACCGTTTGATTAGTCCCAAAACTTGGGATTTGGATTATTTGAATTTATTGGAAACCAATTGTGCAAGCGATGGCCGTGAGAGTACATTCTGAGCTATTTTTGGTGGCTAATTTATTGCATTTATGTGTTAATGTATGTATTGGTTTGGATGAGGCCGTGAGGGCAGTTGATCCCGATCCCAAAACTGGGACGAATTGTTGGAAATTTTTAGAAAATTTTGATCCCAGTATTTGTCGGGTGCGTTATGGGGTGCTAAATTCATAAATTATGAAATGAATTGTATTGTGATATGTATAGGGCCGGAAATGGTCGTGAAACCCGGGTTCACTAAGTGAACCGATGATTTGTGAATTTCCGAGAGTAGTAACCTAGGGTTTCACTATTCCCGAAACAGTGTTCTCAAAAATATATTTTTGTGAAAATATGTGTTTAGTCGAGTGATTTAAACTAAATTGCTCGTGTTTGATCATTAGCCCAAGTGAGCTAATTTTGATGTATGAATTAATTAATTTACATGACATGATTGTGTGAATTAAATTTTTGTAAATATATGCATGTTTATATATTTACACAGTAGATTAAACGTAATGGAATTGGCATACATGCATTCCATATGCCTTGGAACACCCTAGGACTATAGGAGTGAGTGCATGAGATGAGTCCTAAGCGGTTCGGAGGGTTGTCTAAAAATATTAATTATCGGAGGGTGAGTCGAATTAAAAATATCAATGCGTCGGGTAAGTGATTGATATATACACATCGGAGGGTTGTCCACAAACAAACAAAATAATAATTTTCATACGAGGCTTAGGCGAGTGTGATGGAGTCGGTGAGGACTCGGGATCTGAGTTGGTCATGTAGACATTCAAGTAGGATCATGCATTTGCTTGAATGTATGTTTATTTTGGAGCATTGCCGCTGCGCAGGTGGTAAGCCATAGGGCGATTCCACTCTCGAGCATTAGCTCACCTGTCGAGGATATTATTTTACGGTCTGAGGGCGTGCGAGAAGGCGACTCGTCCTAGGGATTGAGGATTTGAAGAAAGCCGGGTTGTGGCTTTGGTTGATGATATATACATGTATTGAAATGTCTAATTTTAATATAAGTATTGTATAAAACTTAAAATATTGTAACTCTTATAACTATTTGGTATATAGTTGGATTCATAGTTAGTATGTATTATGAGTATCGTTTGTGGGCCCAGGGGCAGGTATTACTCATGTGATTGGATGCTGTGGATATATGTGCACTGTTGGGACAGGTATATGCAAGGTTTGTATTTGGGTAGAGCTCCCCGTACAAAGGAAACTCTGCCCGATTTTCGTAATGTCGAGGGATGCAGAGCATTCCACGAGAGGGTGTTCCCTTGAGTTGTGGGTAGTCAGCAGGACCCTCGAGTTTGGGGCGTCACACAGTATATGTGTGTCATTGGTACTACCAGTGACGGTTGTCACACTTGGCATAGGCATGTGTGAGGGAGTCGGTGAGTGACTCGAGATATGGGCATGAAGACATTCCATGCATAACATACGACATTCATGTAAACATTTTCACTTTGATATGTATGGGTTGGTTTGATCATTGTATAAGCACTTAGGTGGGGAGTAACCCTTGTAGAAATTATCATTACTAGGCATTGCTCACCCCGTCGCGGGACCCCCCTTTTTTCGGGTGAGGTTTATAGGAGACGGCCGCTCAGAGCAAAGAGTTTGTGATTGTGAAGAAAGCCGACATGTGGCCTTGACAATACTTTTGTAAAAAGTATTTTATGTAAAAAGAATTGTAATTAAATTCTTTTGGACTATTGTATAAATAGTCGGGTATGTAATTATGGTAAGAGGGTCATGATCGGACTCTTATAGATTGTAATTAAGCGTTTTATTTTTATTTTATATTTAAATGTGGATAAGAGAGTCCCGGTAAATGGATGTATATATTGGGGATATGAATGGAATGGACCTGTGGGGTCAATACCTTGTTGAGACCACAGATGGGTTATGATTATCTTTGTTATATAGGTTGTATATTTGGTAGAGCTAGAGACAAAGGAGACTATGCGGAATTTTTGTGAAAATATGGATCACATAAATGGGACCGCAACCGATGTAGTGTCAGATCACGAAATCCACAAGAATTCCGTGGGTTGATGGGTTGTCAACGGGACCCCTGGATTTGGGGCGTCACAGTAATATGGGGATATGACATTTTTATTATGTTTTTCTCATCACATTGTGGGGCAAATAATTATCCCTTAATAACTAAAAATAACTACCTTGAACCTATAATCTTAAGTTTTTTAATATAAGTTTTTCTAACCATTTTACTAAATCCCTATTTATGTTATATTTTTACATGTTTTCAATCTTATTTAATGCCTTCCCATATTTTATTATTTTTTTTTCACAAATTTAATAGAGACTTAAATTTTTTGTCATTTTTTCACAAATTTTATTCAATATTTTCCTTCATTCTTTTACCTTTACTCAAAGGATTAAAATATCGGTTTCAACAGATATATCAATACTTGGAATTTACGGATGTATCGGAGATATCAAATGTAAGACCCAAGAAAATTCCAATTTTCTGAAAAATGGCAAAATCGTAATTTCGGTAAAAATCTGAAAATTTTCTAGATCTCTGGGATGATGGCGGTTTTCTTGTGGAATGATCGCAAATCTAGCTAACACGTTGAATTTTGTCGAATTCGCTCACATTTTGAGCCTTAGGGTGTCGTAAAACGACATGTGATGTGACAAAAGTCACCATGTACTCATGTGACACGTGTTGCATGAGTAGAGAAATGATGAAAATGGACGGCCTAGATAGTGCCAAGTGTCAAAAATCCAAGAGAAGGGACACATAGGGAATTTTGGAATTGTTTAATGATAATGAGACAAAAAATGAACAGTGTTCTTCTTCTTCAATTAAAAGACCAAAATAACGTGCAGAGAGAAAAAGGGAGATGTAGTGGCTTAGGTTTTATGATTTTTAAAGAGAGAGAGAGCACGCTACTCTCTGGTTTTGAGTCGTCGGGCCGAGTCGGTTCTCGAAGGAAGCGAGAAGCAAAGTTGCTGCGCGGCGAGGGCTGCAGCCGGTGGGGGCTACGCGTGGGCATCGATTTGGTGGAGTTTGACAACTCCAAGAGGTAGGGATCTTTTCCTACTTGCGTTAATCTTTGGCTAAGAGCCATGTAAATGGTTAGGAATGTTCTGAGGCTTGTTTTAGCCATAAATTCGGTCTCAAAAGCTTTCAATCAAATGGAGAAAATTCCTATTTGTGTGGTCGTGAACAGTAACCTGAGGGTTTCACTGTTCACATGAATAGTGTCACAAAATTTTTAGTGTGAAAATGTGTTTTGTAAGTGATTCAAAATGAATTGCTTGTGTTTGCCCTAATTATTACATGTAAGGCTAATTTTTGGTGTAATTGATTATTAGATTTGCATAACATGTTTTATGTGATTTAATTATGTTAATATATATGCATGTGATTATATTAGCATGAGTTTTGTAGGAATTGGCATAATGCATTTCATATGCACTGGGACAGTCCAGAATATTAGGTGTGAGTGCATAACATGAAATGAAACAAAAATGAAAATGTTTGTGAAAGGAATTTCGACGGAAGATTTTCCGGAGAATTGTGTTGGGAAATTGTCCAACAATTCACGTCGGAGGGGCCGTGAGATTGTTTAGGTTTATCGACATGCCATGAGTTATCGATATTTCTGAAGCTGTAGTGTGTTTTTCAGAACAAATAGTTTTTTTTAAAGCGATTATTTTACTTCGCATTCGGCAGACATATGAAGTCGTTGAGGATTCGAGACATGGGTTAGTCATGTAGACATTCGAGTAAGGTTCATGAAATTGCTTGAATGTGATTGTTTGCGAAGTAAGTGTGCACTTATGTGGGGAGTAACTTAGTAGCGAAATTATCTCTACTGGGCTTTGCTCACCCTGTCGAGGGATCACCATTTTAGGTACAGGGAGTGTGCATGAGGACGGCGCTCGCTAGAGGCCGAGTTTTAGAAGAAAGCCAGATTGTGGCTTTGGTATTGATGTGGTATAACATGTATTAGAATGTTGTAATTTTAATATATGTTGAATTAAGAGTAATTTATTAACTCTTGAACTATAGTATATAGTTGGTGTATTTTTTATGAGTACTGATATATGGGCCCAAGTGGTCATGTTTACTCATGTACATGTCTCATGATATTGATGTTGGGACAGGTTGTATTTGGGTAGAGCTCCCTGTACAAAGGAGGCTATGCGTTTTCGTGGTGATGTGGGTTGCAGGCATCCATGATGACTTCCCTTGAGGTTGACGGGTTATCAACGGACCCCGGGCCCAGGGTGTTACATCGGATGTCAGATATATCGAGGAGAATATATCGGTGGATATTTTACATAGCTATAAAATAAAATATAAATTATTTAAAATTCATTTAAAAATTGTTTATAATAATGCAAAATTTGATAAAATAAGTAAAAAATGTTATTTTATAAATATAATGTATATATTAATACTTCGATTTTATGATATCCAATAATGTAATGTATCGGTATCAAAGATATATCCGATATATCAGTGGATATTTTTACATAATATCAATAAAAATATAAATTATTTAAAATTTACTATAAATAATTTATAATTTTAATTTTTGATAAAATAAGTAAAAATGTTCTTTTATAAATGTAATGTATATATTAATACTTCGGTTTTAAATATATAAATATAATGAATAATTGATTTCATTCTATAAATATAAATTATTTATTTTATTTAAATGTATTTAAAAATTATTTATTTATTATGTTTTTCTCATGACATTGTGGGACAAATAATTATCCCTTAATAACTAAAAATAACTACGTTGAACCTATAGTCTTAAGTTTTTTAATATAAGTTTTTCTAACCAATTTACTAAATCCCTATTTATGTTGTTATATTTTTTTATGTTTTCAATCTTATTTCATGCCTTCCCATATTTATTCTTTTTTTCTAGGTGTAATAGAACTTAAATAAATCATTTTAAAAATTTGATTCCATATTTTCCTTCGATAACACATTTACTTAAGAATTAAAATATCGGTTTTAACGAATATATCGGTACTTGGAATTTACGGATATATGAGAAATATCGGAGATATAAGGAATATATCCGATATATCGGTGGATATTTTTACCTAAATATCAATAAAATATAAATGATTTAAAATTCATTAAAAATTGTTTATATTTTTAAATTTTGATAAAAAAAAAAGTAAAAATGTTATTTTATAAATGTAATGTATATATAAATACTCCGATTTTAAATATATAAATATAATGAATAATTGATTTCATTCTATAAATATAAATTATTTATTTTATTTTGTGTATTTAAAAAATTGTTTATTTATTTTGAGATTATATATATATATATATATATATATATATATATATATATATATATATATATATATATATATAAGCAAACAAAACTAAATGGATAAATATAAATGAAATAAAAAGTGAAATTATAATAATTTTTATGACATGATAAATGAGATATATTAAACACTAAACTCATAAACTATTTAATTAAAATGCACAACAACTCGCCACATTTTCGCACGGCACGCGGCCCGGACCCGCGCAATAAGCGGCGGGCGTGAAGCGGCTGGCCAGTTTAGCAGCGTCGAGTGTATAGTACCTTGATCTTGTAGGGGTGTATAAAGAGCCTTGAGTGTCGCATGTACGTATTTTGGAGATTAAGTAGAAATGAAAGTTTAGTGGAACCGGAATTATGGTATTAAAACAAGGAATTTAATTGTCATTTAGCAAAAGGATTATGAAGATTATTAAGTGTAGAGATGGCGCATGTACAAATTTCGCAAGATTACAATTGCAAAATTGAAAAGATGAGGTTATTTGCAAATTAAAGGAAATGTTAAAATAATAAAGGAGAAAAACAAAAGCCAAACATTCATTTGGTCTTCAAAAGGCTAGGAGTTCACGTAGGAGAGAGAAAGGAAAAGGGAGAAAAGGAGAAAAGAGAGGAAAGAAGAAAGGGAGACAAAATGGTGGAGCAAGGTGGGAGATGTGATTTTTCTTCTCCTTCAAGCTTTCCAAGTGCTCTGAAGTGGTAGCAAGGGAGAGGAGCCAAAGGAAACCAAGAACAAATAAGTTTTAATGGTGGAAAAGTTAGGGTTTGATGTTTTTTGCTTGTCTAATGTCTTGAATTTTCTGGTATGGATGTTAAATTGGTGGTATTTAAGGTTTAATGGTCTTGATTTTGATATCAATTGAAAGAAATGGATTAAGTTAGGTTTTGAAAAGAAAGTGAAAAGATTGTTTAGAAGTTTTGATAGGGAATTGTGTGATAATATGTTGGGTGGGTATAAGGCATCAGATTGGGTGTTTAGAGTGAAAAAAAGTGGAGAGAAACACGATACGGTCATTTTCTGGGCGGCTGATCTCGGTACGGGGAAATGCACGTTTTCTGTTTTGACCAGCTTTCGTATTTTGGCCATAACTTGCTCATTTCAGATCTGATTTGAGTGATTCAAAATTCTGAGTAAAATAGACTTCTAGGGGAAAAATTTATCTGAAGGAAGTGTGTGCAAATTGTAATTCTAAAGTGCCAAAAAATTTACTCAAGTAGGACGTGTAGCAAGCCCAGCATCGATTCTCGGTACGGGGGTATCTGTTTTCTGTTTCGACCATTTGTCGTATTTTGACCATAACTTGCTCATTTCAGTCCGATTTGAGTGATTCAAGTTTCTGGTTAAAATAGACTTCTAAAGAAAAAATTTATCTTAAAGAAAGTTAAGCAATTGCCGATACAAAGATTACCCAGAAGTTGTCAGAGTGAGCTATGTGCAGATTCTGTTCTGCCATCTAGATGTAAAACACAATAACTTGTGTTATGTGGTTGAGGGCTTTAGAGAAGGAATTTTAAGTTGAAAATTTAAAGAGATGTCATTGGATATATAAAGGACTGATCTGGAGAGTTTCATAAATTTTGAAGACCGTTTGAATAATTTTGAGTCATAAAGTCTATAAAGTATTGTTGGAAAAAGGTTGGCCTAAATGAGTGGGTTTAATTTAGGGTAATTTGTTCATTTGGCTTTGAATGAATGTGTATGGAGGATTAAAATGGAAGTTATGATTAATGTATAGTTGTGGTTTTCTTGAAAAATGTGAAAGGACTATGTCGGACCCGGGAAAGCGGGGTCGGCGGAAGCAAGCGGGATTGAGCGGTGAACAGTGAGTGAAAATGATATTTTGAAAATTGAGTTTTTAAAAGTGAATGATTTAATCTTAAGCGAAAGTTTAATGGAAATGTTATGTAAATGTTAGAACGTAACAAATGTTTTATCTTGCATCAATATATATATATATATATATATATATATATATATATATATATATATATATATATATATATATTTATATGTATATTAAATATGTATGCATCTGTTAAAGTATTATAAAGTTTTTAAGCGTGTAAGAATGCATATGTGTTTTAATGATAAAGTAAAGGATTTAAATATGTTATAAATGTATTTTGAATAAATGTTTTACTGATGGTACCTAAGCCTTAGTGTTATAGCGTATCGTAGAATTGCCTTAAGGCGTGTAAGGATTTAGGGTAAAGTTATAGGTTGCCACTAGCGAGGGAGGGCGTGGAGTGTCTAAAGTAATATCCTTACACGTGATAAGGTGCTATGACTAGAACCTGCAAGCGTGAGTTTCTCCGCGTAGTGGTTATGACCGGAATGTGACATCCCTCACCATCGGTACCGGAAGCTGACCGGTGTGTTTTATTCCCACAGGTTCCATCGGGAAAGAAAGAAAAAAGAAAGAAAGAAAGAAAGAAAGAAAGAAAGAAAGAAAGTTTGAGGCATAAATGTTTAAGGCATAAATTGATTTTAATGTATAAGTATTTATTATCAGAAAGAAAGAAAGAAAGAAAGAAAGAAAGAAAGAAAGAAAGAAAGAAAGAAAGAAAGAAAGTTTGAGGCATAAATGTTTAAGGCATAAATTGATTTTAATGTATAAGTATTTATTATCAGAAAGAAAGAAAGTTTAAGGCATAAATGTTTAAGGCATAAATTGATTTTAATTGTATAAGTATGTATTATTTTGATATATACTAGAAATGTTATCTTTAATAGAAATGTTTGCACTCACTTGGGCTCTTTTAGCTCATTCTTTTCCATATGTTTAAAAGCCATTTTCGAGGACCGAGACGGGTGCATCGGTGGGAGTGCCCTCTGCCTGATGTGAGTCCCTAGAGCCATCGAGAACGACGCATGTGAATGCACGTGTATAAATAGTTTGCATATTTTATATGTCAAATAGTTTGTCATGTATATATGCATATATGGATATATTTTGAAAGGAAATACTTAGGTGGTCATTAAATCAGGCTCAAGCGATCTTTTATAAAAGCGTGCATGGAATTGGAAAGTTTTGAATGTTTTGATGATTGAAAGGAATAAATAAACATAGGTATATATATTGTGTTGATTGAGTTGTGGACAGGAGTCCTAAAGCGGAAGTTGAAAATTTGAAAGATTAGAAGTGTTTTTAAATGCTTATGCGAGGTATTTTATAGAGATTTGGGGAAAGTTGACAGAGGAGGAAACTACGCGGTTACTACGAAAAATCTAAGTGTTTGAAAAAAAAAAAAAAAAAATATTTACCACCTCGCTTCCGCATTATTTTCTAAAGATATGTAAGGATTGCTTAAAGGGTTCGCTCCATGGATTTTATTTGATAGTTTTGAGAAAAAGTTTCTATATCCATTGGAGTGTCGGGAGGATCCCTCGGGTTCATGAGGTTAATCCGAGTCGGGATCCTTCAGGTTCTACATCCTTGACAGAGAATTACAGTTCTCTCATAACCCGAAGTCCTAGTCGAGAACGAGGGTCCCCAAGCAATGCCTGACCGCGACACAGGCGCCGCGACGGGACGCGCTGCGGCATGGGATGGCGGGTGTCGGAGACGAGCCGCAGCCAGAAGTGATGTTGTCTGGCGGGTGCCAGCGTGGTGAGCTCGGACCTGCGCAGCGGGGGTCTGTCGCGGCGGAGATCTGTCGCAATAGACCACTCATGTGGCTTTGTAGCGACAGAGAGATCTAGTAGCAAAATAAATAAATAATATATATATATACTATATATATATATATATATATATATATATATATATATATATATATATATATTTTTTTCAAAATTTTGACCCTCGAATTAGGTGTCATAGGCTTGGCGGGAAGAAAACGAAACCCTAAGTCATCGAAAACAGAAAAGAAAAAATAAGAATCAAAACGATATCTGTAAAAGCTATGAATAGGAGGGACTTAACAGGGTTGGGTTTCATAAGGTTTAATTTATGTAATAGGAAATACACGGTTGTCAAAACATTCTTTTTTTTAATGTTTGTAGTTTTTGATCAAATAATGTTTTAGTTTCAAAAATAGAAAGTAAAGTGAGTTTATATAAAAAGTAACATTCCGATATCCAAAAATATATATTCGTATCTTAAAATTATGTTAAAAAATTTTAAAATTTTAAAAATAATGTTTCTATCAAAGAGGTTGGGTTTTAGAGGTTAAGAATTAGATTAGAAGAATATAATATTACGACATTATAATAAAAATGTAAAAAAATATTAAAAATTAAATACTATATATTAGACCAAGGGTGAGTTCTGGTGGGAAAATATAACATATGATTACTAATCTAGCTAGGTAATATTTGGATGTGACATTTTTATTATGTTTTTCTCACATTGTCCCTTAATAACTAAAAACAACTACCTTGTACCTATAATCATAAGTTTTTTAACATAAGTTTTCCTATTAGTTTTACTAAATCCTATTTATGTTATATTTTTACATGTTTTCAATCTTATTTCATGTCTTCCCATATTTTATTCTATTTTTTTCACATATTTTATTCCATATTCTCCTTCATTCTCTTACCTTTACTCAATAATTAAAATATCGGTTTCAACGGATATATCGGTACTTAGAATTTACGGATATATCGGAGATATATCGGTGGATATTTTTACATAAATATCAATAAAATATAAATTATTTAAAATTCATTTTAAAATTTGTTTATAATTTTAAATTTTGATAAAATGTGTAAAAATGTTATTTTATAAATGTAATGTATATATTAATACTTCGATTTTCTAATATCTGATAAATGTAATGAATCGGATGACACACCCCCACCCCCTTCTAAAGGCGGGTGTGCCGGCCACTCCACAAAAATCCTTAGCCGTTACCTCTAACGACTAGAAATTCCTGTGAAGCGGCCGTATTGCTTGCTTAATCCTTAAAAATTTTTCTTTTATTTTTCTAACTTAGGATTTGGTAAAATCTTAGCAGCGGAAAAACCTCAGCAGCATGACGACTGCATATAGGACAATTCCAAATCCTGTATATACTAATTTACACTTTATCCAATTATGGCAACCATCTTGCCTGCTTGTACTCCCATCTGTGCATTAATTTGGTATGTCATGTTAACTATATGCATCATAGTCGTTGAGGAACATCTTGCATGACTGGAAAATGATTAGAGGCCATCATTTCTATTTTACACTTGTGAACTCGTATTGTCTCACCCCTTGCACCTATTTTGAGCCTTAAGTTGCCAAGTTGGTTCGAACCTTAGGAACCCTGATCACCAGAAATTCAGTGGGCCCCATGGAAAGATTGAAAGTGTCTAAGAAGGGAATACAGTTATCAACTCCATGAACCTGATCCAATTTGGGCGAATATGAGGAAGAGGTAGGCATACAGTGAAACCTTGGGATGGAAGAGCGATCGACAAGGATAGATTTTACATCGGTACTACTGTCCCAATTTGTAAAATATCTTGATATATGTAAAAAAAAAAAAAAAAAAAAAAAAAAAAAAGAGAGCAAATTGGAACCCGATTAATACTGGGAGTAAAGTTAACATGTCTTAGGTACATATTTATCTCTAAAAAGTGGCGAGCCCGACATGTACCGGTACACCTGCATGTGCCGGTACATGCAACCGATTTTGAGCAAATAGGATTTTTAGCCCCAATTTTGTATGCCTTTTGATACCTGACCCATCCATTCTCTAAACAAGCCAAACCTAACCCTTTTTGCCTCTAACACAAGCAACCCCCGAGTTTACTGCGCACCGATGTTTCCATCACTCAGGCTTGGATTATTCCGTATTCATCGCACAGACGTGGTAAGCCCCGACAATTCCTTGATAGCATTTTTGTGACACTTCCTTATTATACATGGATTTGTTTGGTTGGTTTTGGTTGGTGGTTTTCTTTTCTTGGTGGTTTAGGGTTTCAGCTGATGTCATGGGGAGGAAGTTTTTATCTGATTTACACGGGGCTAGCCCGGTACTTTTAGAGACAGGTTTTTGGGATAATGTTTTATATGTGTGGGCCATTAGTGCTATTATTGCTGTTCTTGCCATATCTATGGCAAGATTTAAGAATATTGGAAAAGCTGACGCCTAGCTGTTATCAGGCGGGCCGTGAAGAAAATCGATACCTCAGGCCAATAAAGAAAGAAAGCAGGTGAGTTCATCTTCTGAGAGTGAGGAAGTATCGAAGAGTGATGATGAGGAAATTGAGGCCATGTTTGTTGAGGATTCTGAGTCAGAACAGGAAAAATGGGCCCAGTCAATTGTGAACAGGGGGTTTCATTGCGAGAGGGGTGTGAAGTTGGAAACATTTTTGTACTCCCATCCTATTAGGGGTGTTATTCAAAACGAAATTTGGTTGTATTATGCGGCGTTCGAAATTTACCTACCTTGGTTAAGGGAGTTACACTAATCGAGAAGAAAATCGATGGAGTTGAGACCTTACTAGAAACCCTTGTGATGGGTAAGCAGTCTGGATCACCCCTGATTGGTAAGCTCATTCCCTACGATATGTTCGCCCCACATTGCGAATCGACCTTACCCTTAGGGCCATCTTTGCTTTTGGCCCATTTATTATTTGAGGCTATGTGCACTCTGATCCTGTGGCCATGAGTGGTTTATGCGTAAAGAATTTGTGTGAGCTCAGGCGGAATATGCATTGATGAATAAGATTATTCATGATACGTCGGACCCGAAGAGACGGTAAATCTCGAGAGAATAAAGCGCGGTTTTATGAGGTGATGGCCAAGCTTATCGACTATGCTTTGGTCATATGGTGCGTGAGGACTTCTTGCGGTCCTCATGAAAGTAGACATATTCCATTCCCATCTCTTGGCAGTCTTGTGGAAGCCGCGGGGATGGTAAATTTAAGGAAAGGGTTCTTCCTAAATGGGACTGTTACAAACCAAACGGAGGCCAAGAGTCGAGCCGCATCTACGAAACCCCAGCCTTCACATCCTCCGGTGGCTATTCCTAGGGCTTCTTCATCTACAACACCTGCACCTATGAGCACCTCCCCATTGAAGAGAATGGAGCGTCGAATTAAAGGGTGGTTCAAATGCATTTTGGGGAAACAGAAGCAGTTAGATCACAGGCTCTCCAGGCTCGAGAGTCATATTTTCCCGAGGAAACTTTGTGTTGCGAGATGCCACCTATCTGACGGAGGGAGGTCGGAGGATTGGATGGCTGCGTCGATGAGGAGCGCGGTATATGGGGCGATGAGGCGCGTAGCATGTTAGGCTGGAATTAGGGTGGTGTTAGCAGGTGAGAAGACCTTGCCATGTTGTGCCAACACCATTTGTTCATTTACCTTTTGTGTAGCCTATGGTCATTACAAACCTTTAAGACCTTTCTGATTCCAGTTGTGTTAGTTGTTTCTTTTGACTTTATGCATAGTAGTTGCGTTTTTATGTTAAATGGTTGCTTCTATAATATCGATCCTTTCAATTCAATGCTTCCATGGCAACTTTTCTTTTCTTTAATTCCATGGTCCTTTTTATGAATAGCTTGATCTTGTGTTAGATTGTTGAAATGTTCATTGCTAGAGACTGTGGTTGTAGTTTTAATTGAGTCACACGGGTGCATACTATGTCAGGTCGAAGTATTATGTTAAATATTTGCCCTTTTTGAGAAACTTGCAAAGCTTAAGCGCTACCTAACGCGCGGTGATTCATAACCAATAGGTATCAAGTTAAATGCTTGCTAATGACTAGCAGATGCGAGGTTGAAGTGTGTTGAATACCTGATTGACGATAATTACGTGAGAACAGCACCCTTCAAGTCACACTTTGCTCACATTTTGCATGAGAATCTGGGTACTTTTAATTGCTTTCGTGTTTGGACTTGTCGCGGTTTTCGAGGTCTAATGCATAATTGTACAAGGATTCATGTCCAGAAATATGGATCATTTGAGGATGGCAACCGATTGGTGAAATTTCGGAAGTCGCAACAATCTTGGGAAAAGCACGAGAGAGCAACATGTTCGTACACCTTCAACATGTCTGGAATTTTTATCTGCAAAAAAAGTGGCGAAGGCATGTCACAGAGTACACCTTCCAGCATGTGCGATGCACTATCGAAAGAGTGACGAGAGCAACATGTGCGATACACCTTGACATGTAGGGTACACCTATGCGAAAAGTGGCGAGAGAGCAGCATGTACCGTACATGTGTGAAAAGCTGGAATTGAGGCGAGGAATTCGATCTAACGCAAGGGCAGCATCGATCTACTTTTAATGCGAGATCACATTGGATAGGGGTATAAAAGCCTTAGGATACAAGGAGAAGGCAGCTTTTGATTCCTAGGGTTAGGTTTTCATAGGAGAAGTGTTCTTCTCCATAGTTTTGAGTTGAAGTTTTATAGATTAGGGTTGAAGACTTTATTTCTCGGGAGATTTTTTATTCAAGCACATGTAATCTTTCAGTAGGAACTCATATTTCGTTTCCATTATTAGTATTCTGTATTTTTCATCTTTAGGTTTTGCACTTGAATTCTGATTTTCTCAAAGTTCTTTTTATGAATAAATTCTCTTCATTATGATGATTTCCACCAATTTCCATGGAGTTCTAAGCTTCTATCTTGGGGTTCTACGGTGGAAACTCACCCTGATCAAGGTATAGTCCCTCAATTCCTCTTTTAAATCTCAATGGATTGTGTGATGTTATTCGCTTGTAGAAACTTTGTAAAAACCTCAGTTGGGCATCCTCTTGTGATGTGTGGACGAGATCTTGATTTACCGCGTTGTGCTTGATTCACGAATCTGACCAGATTACGAATTAATTGGGATTTAACATCATTCAATCATCCTTCTTTTCCAAAGAGCATTTAAAAGAAAAATCTTCTATCGAAGACCATTTATCCAATGGCTCTAGATGAGGCGTAAAACTAAGAGGTAGAATTAAGTGATCATTAGTAATGGAAACCTAGAATCCAGCAATCGTCTTTCTATTTTAAAATACTCAAATCAAAATAATCACATTCCATCAACAAACGCCCCATCAATTCCTTTTAAGTTACACTTTGTGGAGAAAGAGCTCTAAGGATCAACAAATTTAGACCACTCCTTTGGAGATGACACATGGACCCCACGAGTATTACAATGCTATGAATTCGGCTTGGGAATAGAGTCGACATACGAATAAGAGCGAAGCAGGCGGAATTGCCGATGGAAGGACTGTCGCATGCTTTTCGGTGAATATGGTGGAATTGACCTCGTGTCTGTCACCATATTTAGTTAGAGCTCATAACCTTATATACTCACATCGTGCCGTGGTCTCCTTTAAATGCATGATGTAATGACCTAAGTTGACCAGGTATGACTGCAATACATGTATGAGATCCTAACACCACCGTGCACGTACGGAATACCTCTGACCGGTTTGCTTGCTTAGAACTAGGGAAGGCCTGTTTTTCGCAAATATTCTTTTTGCTTGCTTGCTTGCTCTTTGAAAAATGGTTTTACAATTTAAAACCATTTGCTTGCTTGCTTGAAAAATGGTTTAATTATTCAAAACCATTTGCTTGCCTTATTTGCTTGCTTGAAAAATGGTTTACAATTCAAAAACCATTTACTTACTTGCTTATTTGCTTGAAAAATGGTTTAATTATTCAAAACCATTTGCTTACTTGCTTATTTGCTTGCTTGCTTGAAAAATGGTTTACAATTCAAAAACCATTTACTTACTTGCTTGCTTTTCAAAAATGGTTTAAATCAAATCCATTTGCTTGCTTTCTAATTCATTGCTTGCTTCTCGAAAATGGTTTGCAATCAAAACCATGAAATACCAGTGTAAAACAGTTTATAATAATAATACACTAGTATTTGGAAAATGAGTTTGGAACACTCACACTTTGCTTGCTAAACCTGAGCACAGTTCCACACTTTTCCCGCCTTTGCTTTTTAACCTACACACTCAAACGGATACGACGACATATTAAACGCCTACGTATAATGTATAAACTTAACGTACCTGGCGCTATTCGTATCGCGAATATAGCGGTTGTGCCTCTTAGTGAACCTTTTCAATCATTTAATAAGGTTCCTAAACTATCGATAAATGCAATTGAACCAATTAGCAAAAACCACGGCGTGCGGGCATTTGGGATCACATGTCTTAGGTACACCTTGGACTGTACGGTACATGTGCGTGTTGGCATGTACGGTACATGTTGGACATGTCTGGCACATGTTGGCCTCTGGTGACTATCTGGGATTTTTACCACAATACATGTCTTGGTACACCCCACGAAATTTGCCCATATTTGCTTCTGCCACTTTTGATACCAATTCACTCCATACAACTTCTATAATTCATAACACCTCAAGAATCATCATGGAAATCATCCAAAAACAACTCCAAAATACTTGAATTGATGATTGAAACTCCTACCACAAAACCCTAGGTAAAATCCAAGAACTCAACCTAAGGTCCACCAATTCTTCTAAAAATCATATAATTTGATTATTCCATGTTTAGTTTACACCAATTGGGTTTTTATTCTCATAACCCCAACAGATCAAAGGTTTATGTGATCTTTCCACAAAACCTAGACTAAAGGAGCAACTAATCTCCATACTAAAGCCCTAGGAATCCAAAATACACTTAATTCTAAGACAAACATACCTTGATCTTCTTCTTCTCCTCCTCCGCTGCTTCTTCCTGCTTTATCTTCCTCTTCCTTGCTCTTCTTCTTCTTAGAGCCAGTGAAGCCACAACAAAATAATGAGACAAAATATGATTTTGGTTTGTCTCATGGCTATTTATAGCCTCAAATTCTCGATTTGCAAGTTGAGGTCCTTATCTCTTTTATCATGCAATTGCTTAACTTGTTTTATTTGTATTATGGCCCATCTCTGCTCCTTTATAATTTATATCATTTTTCTTCAAATGACAATTGTACCCTTAACACTTATTTCATTCGGGTTTACTAAATTATAATTTCATAATTTTATCTCCAAAATATTACAATGTGACACTTAATGCTCTTACTCTGCCTACAGTTTCATGTCACGTCTGTTTCTCTCCGGGGCAGGATATTCTGTCGGAGATATATCTTGATATCTTCAATATCTTTATTATCTCGATATATCGAAAATATATCGTGGATATTTTACATAAATACCAATAAAATAAATTATTTAAAATTCATTAAAATTGTTTGTAATATTTAAAATTTGATAAATAAGTAATTGTTATTATATAAATGTAATGTATATATTAATACTTGATTTTCCGATATTAGATAATGTAATGAATCAAAGATATATATACGATATCTTGATATCTAGATATCTTCGATATAATCGATGGATATTTTATATAAATGTAAAGAAATTATTTAAAATTCATTAAAAATTGTTTATAATTTTAAAATTTGATAAATAATAAAAAATAATATTTATAAATATAATGTATATATAAATACTTAAATTTTAATATAAATATAATGAATAATTGAATTCATTCTATAAATATAAGTGGCTATTTTATTTAAATGTATTTAAAATTATTTATTTATTTAAATATATCAAAAAGTAACATTCATTATCAAAATATATATATAAAAAAGTAACATTGCTTATGAAATGTGAAAAGTCATCATATCTTAAAGAGTGGTTCAAATGTTAAGAATTAGATTGGAGAATCTGAGAATACTATTATTATAATTAAAAGTAAGTAAAAAAATATTAAAATTAAATACTTTTAACTATAATATAGTAAATGTTGGTTGTAGTGGGAAAATATGTTTTTCACATATAGTCCCTAATCTAGCTGAGTATAATATGTAGAATGTGACATTTTTTATTATGTTTTTCTTATCACATTGTGGGCAAATAATTATCCCTTAACTAAATAACTACCTTGAACCTATAATCTTAAGTTTTTTTAATATAGTTTTTCTAACCATTTTACTAAACCCTTATTTATGTTATATTTTACATGTTTTTCAATCTCATTTCATGCCTTCCCATATTTTATTCTATTTTTTTCACAAATTTAATAGAGCTTAAATTTTATGTCATTTTCAAAATTTGATTCCATATTTTCCTTCGTTTCTTACCTTTACTTGAAGTTAAAATACCGGTTTCAATGGATATATCGGTACTTGGAATTTATGGATATACTGGATATATTGGAGATATATTTGAGATGTCGGAGATATGAGGAATATATTCGATATATCGAAGATATATCTATGGATATTTTTACCTAAATATCAATAAAATATAATTTTTTTTAAATTCATTACAAATTGTTTATAATTTTAAAATTTGATAAAATAATTAAAAATGTTTTTATAAATGTAATGTATATAATACTTCGATTTTAAATATATAAATGTAGTGAATAATTAGTTTCATTCTATAAATATAAATTATTTATTTTATTTAAATGTATTTAAAAAAAATTTATTTTATTTTAATATATATTGCTGACACAGGCAGGAAATTAGTTATTTGCAGATTAACATGAGGCCACAAGTGGATGTCGGGTGCAGACCTGATGACCAGAGTCTCCTTTATCACGGAGAGCTCTACGAAATCATGATCATGCATATACATCCCCAAACATTTCAATATATCCATCACATGATACATACATGGATAAAAATGGCCTCTTGGGCCCATAACGATACTCATCAATATATACCAACTATATCCAATAGTTACAGAGTTAATATGTTTTATATACAACACATATATTAAACAACGAGTTCTAATACATGTATACATCATCAAAGCCACAACCCGGCTTTCTTCTAATCCTCAGTCCCTAAGACGAGCCGTCCCCTCGCACGCTTCCCGTACTTGTAAAATAGTATCCCTCGACATGGTGAGCTAATGCTCAGTAGTGGAATCGACCTAAGTGGGCTACTCACCACCTAAGTGCAGTGCAATGTTCCAAATTAAACACACATTCAAGCAAATGCATGATCCTATTTGAATGTCTACATGACCAGCTCGGATCAGGAGTCCTCATGAGCTCCCTCACACTGCGCCTAAGCCTCGTACCCAAGAGAATTATTAATTTATTAGTTTGTGGAATGACCCTCGGAATGTGTATATATCAATTGGGCCGCTCCGACCGATTGATATATAATGTTGTTAATGGACTACCCTCGATGAATATCAGATTGGGCGCTCAAACCTGATTGATATTTTTTTAATTTGGACTACCCTCAGATTATTAATATTTTAGACAACCCTCCAGAATATGTTATAAGACTCATCTATTACTCACTCCTATAGTCTAGGATGTTCCGATTGCATATGGAATGCATGTATGCAGTCAATCTGATCTAATTCACATGTAAATATATAAACATGCATATATTTACAAAACAATCCAATTCACACAATCATGTCATGTAAATTCTCATTTCCTTCACATCAAAATTAAGCTCACTTAGGCTAATGTTCAAACAAAACAATTTAATTTAAATCCTTGACCAAACACATATTTTCACAAAAATTATTTTGTGATCAACATTTGAGAGACGGTAAACCACAGAGTTCACATTTCCTTCCAACACAATTGCTCGGTTCACTTGGTGAACCGGTTTCCACGACCATTCCAGGCCTCATACAAATAATACACGCATCAGCACATAAATGCACAATTTATCCTGCTTCGACCATGAACTGATCCGCAGGCGATAGTTTTAACTTCAAAAATCATATCAATCCAGATCGAGTTTGAGGCGATCAGCGGCCCCTCACGGTCTCATTCGGCCTTCGAGCATACGTAAAGTACTTAAGAGTGAATAAAGCATAAGTAGGAAAACCCTAATACGGGTTTGTCAAAAACTCACAAATCAGGTGTCCGCAACGTAGCCCTCTGCGTGGCAGTTCCCTCCCTTCTTTGCCAGAAGGCTGCAGACGGTCGGATCGCTGTATTTACAGGAGAAGTCGGAGACTCTCTATACAAAACCACCATTTAGTTTCTCCAGCAAATCTTGTCCCTTTCCTCTTTCAAACATGTTTTTGGCTTTGATTTAATGAAGAGAAGACAGCTATTTAGGTGTCATTGGTTTGACTTAAAACTTCCAAAATGACCATTATGTTACGCCGTTTCCAGTTTTGTCATTCGGCACTATCTCCGTCCTCCATTTTCATCAATTTCTCTCATACCACTTATGACACACTGAGTCGCAGTATATGTGACTTTCGTTGCATCGAAAATCGTTTTACGGCACCCGAACCGCGATGCCTCGTAAAACGTGTCAACTTCGATTGTCTCATAATTCTATGAAATTTTACGTGCTAGCTAGATTTCACGAGACGATTCCAACGGTGTAATCCGTTTCGTCATCCGAGATCTAAAGAATAAATTTCCAGTTTTTAACGAAATTTCCAATTTTGTAATCGAAATTCTGATTTTGCCATTTTCGAAGTGGAATATCTAGGGTCTTACATATATATTATTATTATTATTATATATTTAAGCAAACAAACTTGTGAAACCTCAAAAAAATCCTAATTTTCTGAAAAATTGTAAAATGGTAATTTCAGTCAAAATTCGAAATTTTTCCAGATCTCGAATGACGAAATGGACTTCACCGTTGAAATTGTCTTGCGAAATCTAGCTACCACATCGAAATTCGTTGAATTACGAAGCGATTCGAATTTCACATTTTTGAAGGTAACATCAGGTAATGCGGACCTTGGCACATTTTGAGTGGCTCACAGTGTACCACGTGTTAGGTGCAGATTTAGTCAAACAAGGAGAGCCAAAGTGGAACTGCATGTGAGCGTCTGACATCCTCTGGTGGATGGAAAATCAAAGTGGGTGGATAAAGTGAATGAAATCCAATGAGCCAATGATGGCTTGACAAGTGGCAAGTGAGAGGGACGAAAGAGACATCTCCTGCATTTGGCACAGTGCGTGCGGTGATGGAGGGAGAGACCGAGATTTTGAGAAAGGGTTTTAGAAAGAGAAAGTCCAACTTCTTTATAGAATTCCCAGTGTTCGGACCGTCGGTTCTCGTCGGGCCAAGAAGCAAAGTTGTTCTACGTTGCAAGGGCTACGCGTGGGCACCGGTTTTGTGGAGTTTCGACAACTCCAAGAGGTAGGGGGTTTCTCTTACTTGGTTTATTGTCGGTTTAAGAGTCTTGTTAATGATTTGGATTGTATGAGGCCGTGAGTAGCCGTTTGGTTAGTCCCAAAACTTGGGACTGAAATGCTGGAAATTTAAAACACGTTTTGGACAGTCCACGGACTGTTTGTGTGGCTTGTGCTATATTTAGGTGTTAAATTGTGGTTTGAAATTGTTATTCGTAGGAAATGACATGGATTTCGGTTCCCTGAAAGTGGAGCACCGATGCTAGTGAAGGCGCGGTTTTGTTGGTGAAAATGTCCATGGGTTGTACATAAATTGCTTAAAGGAATGGCTTGAATTGTGTGGAAAATATTATGTTAAGGCATGGAATTTAATGTGCTTGTGATGCTTGAATTATATGAAATATAATTGTGTGTGACCATTGGAATTGGATATAAATTCGGTTAGTATATGCATGGTTATATATTGACATGAATTGTTTGGAAATGACATAATGCATTCCACTTATGCAGAGACACCTAGAATGGTAGAATTGTGAATGTATGGCGTGAAAGAAAATAAAAAGGAAAAATTATTTGTGAAAGGAATTTCAATGGAAGATTTTAAGGTGGGTTGGGAAGTTGTCCGACAATTCCATGTCGGAGGGCCCACGTGAATTGTTTAGGAGTTAATCAACAAATTCGCCTCGAGAGGGTTGTCGATAGATTTTGAAACTCGTGTAGTATGTTTCCGAGCAAAAACCTTTTTGTTTAAGCTTGTGTTTTTCTCCTCTTGGCTTAGACATGCGTGAGGGAGTTAGTGAGGACTCGAGACATGGGAGTGGGTAAGGTCACATTCTGTCCATATCATGTAGACATTTGGTAGGGACTTGTGTTTTACTTGAATGTGTTTGTGTTGGGCCATTGCATGTGTGCAGCTTGGGTGGGAAGTAGTATGTGAGTATCACCTCTTGGGCATTGCTCCTGTCGGGAAAATTATTTCGAATGCAGTGGTCAGTGGAAGACAGCTCTACGTTGGGACGCTTTTGAGAAGAAAGCCGGATTGTGGTTTTGACATGTATTTTGTAAAACATGTATTAGAATTCTAAATTTTAATATATGTTTTTGTATTAAGTGATGTACAAGCTGCGAAGCCAAATGCGAGTATAATTGGATGTATTTTGATGAGTATGATGTGTAGTGATATGGTCATTTTACTCGTGTAGTCTGTGATATGAGACGAACGTTAGGTATTCCTTGAGAGTTGGCGGTGGTCAGAACATAAGGATTTGAGCGATCTAAAACTAAATGGATAAATATAAATGAAATAAAAAGTGAAATTATAATAATTTTTATGACATAGTAAATGAGATACAACACTAAAATCACAATTATTTAATTAAAATGCATTCAACAATGTACATCAACAATTTATTTTAATATTCATATCTTTTACATAATTATCAATAGTAAAAGATATAAAATATAACAATTGTTTTAAACTTATAAAAATATAAAGATAATCCATATATTAAAATATATTTTTAGGATATTATTAAATTTTGAGATAAAAAATATATAAGGGTTTAGATAAGGACATAGGTTTTAAAATAGATGATATTTTGATAAGGGTTTAAAAAACAGGAATCAAATATATCCTAACACTTTCTAAATTCCAATACTTTTGACATTAAGGTTGGACTCTCTTTATATAAATTTCATGATGGAAAATTGACTATTAAACTTCAAATCTGCCAAATGTTTGATCTTTTTAAGGTAAAATCCTTTACCTTCATTAAATTTCATTCACCATTCTCAACAGTAAACATATTGTTGGAAGGCTTTTATTCAATATTTCCATGCATGTATGGTTCATTAATTATAATGAGGGATCAGAAGCTGGAACTTGAGGCCACTTTCAAGACATTAATTGTTAGCCATGCTTTTATGAGCGGCATATTTTTGGTGTAGTTTATTTTCACGGTAACCAAACAGACAAGTAATCCAAACCGTTGCCATCAAGCCAACTGTCAAAGAAAGAGTAAGGGCAGTGCCACCCAATGCATGGAATGGTAGAAAAGTCATTGACTCGTGACATAGCATTGTCACACTTCAAAACTACTCTTTCTTTTCCTTTTTTTTTTTAATGCATTGAAAGAAGTTTCTTTTTGCCCTTTATTTTTATGAAATTTTTAATTGTTAAATTAAATAAATATTTTCTTTGATAAACCTATATATCGTGATATTTTGATATTTTGATAAACATTAACTCATGACTGTTGATATTTTGATAAAATTGCCAATATATCATGATATATCAGTTATTTTATCGTTTTATATTCAACCATATACATTAACAATTTATTTTAATATTCATATCTAATACATAAATATCAATAGTAGAAAGATATATAAAATATAAATATTTTTAAACTTATAAAAATATAAAAATAATCCAGATTTTAAACTTATAAAAATATAAATTTACATAGGAGCATGGGTTTCAAAATAGATGATATTTTAATAAGGGTTTACCGAGTATTAAGGAAGAATTTAAGGCAAACTTTAATGCAAAATTTAAAAGGGTGTGGGTATCAAAATTGATGATATTTTGATAAAATAATCAATATATATACTGATATATAGTCGATAAATCAACGATTTTATCATTTTGTGTCATCTCCTCCACATGTGTTGGCACACTCCACACGCAAGACCGATTCTTTCACCGAAATATCGCCTTCATACTGATATATCACTGATTTTGTTAGATTTTTTTATCAAGCGATTCGAAACTTCGATATCATATGGGATCCAACCGACACCCGATATGAAGAGTATAGATCTACTTGCTAATAAATCAATTATTTAAATCCATCAATTACTCAAAAATAAAGTTTATGAATTTATAATTTACTTAAATAATAGGCCTATTTTATAATAAAATTCCAATCATTTAAATCCATCAACTAATTATAATTTACTAAATAATGGATCTATGATAATAAAATTCAATCATTTAAATCCATCAACGAATTATAATTTACTAAATAATGGATCTACTTGATAATAATTCAATCATTTTAAATCCTTCAACGAATCGGAATTTGCGTGGTAACGCCGAGAAGCAGAGGTGGGCACATGACCTGGACCGAAGCTAGATAAATGCAAAAATGAGGTTTCCTTGGTTCGACGAAGTCAAACCTATTCGTGTCCACAAGACTAGACCCTACCGGTCAACACATTTGAAAGTACATTATAACACCGAGTGGTAGTAAACTCGAGTCAAAAGAAACATCTTTCCAGTTTCAATTACAATATCAGCGTCGTATCCTTGATGCCATCCATAAACCCATTGATAAGTAGAAACGTGGTGTAATAATAAAATGCGCTGTATGCGCAAGTCTGTTGTCCTTGAATGTCTGATGTACCAATAGTACGGATATCGATCCACGGGGATGGGTAAGGTTGACTCTGATTTACTTTTCAAATATTATACGGATGCGTATTGTGTATAAGGTTACTAAGTAATAAAGTAAAATAAACAAAGGCGTGTCTGAATGAATTACTATGTAATGAAGACTAGAGTTATGTCTCCCCATACCTTAACTGGATTATTTCTTAAAGATATTTATTCGAGTCTATCATGATTTATTAATGTGAGTGATCTTGCTTACGAGATACCCTCTCTCCAGGTGTATTCGCCTATCTAGCTAGTAGAGTTGAGTGTATATACTGACTCGGTACTCAGAAATGCTTAAATGTTCTAACCTTAATTGCCACCTTCGGGATCGGGGAATATCTCACATTCTTGGTCGACCAAAGGCTACTCTACTCATATCCACAGAGTATCCTCATCTCGAATCTCGGATCTCTAGTATGATCATCTTCAATGTTAGCTTAAACATCACCATGTAATTGATCCACAAATGTAAGCGGATGATAGTGAATCATAAAATCAATGAATAATATAAATTAATAAACTTTTAATCCATTCAGCGTGGCGAGGTTCAACAAGACCCCAGATATGAATCGAACATCATGAATAAGAAAATACCAATATGTGATATATAAAACATCGGTTCCAAAACAAAAGAAAAATACAAATCTGGGCTCTTCTTAAGATCGATGTACTTCTTGCTCACGATTTTCGCGCCACTGGATTCGTCACGATTCCATTCCGATCCCCCTCTAATTCCGTTCATTGCCTTTTAATGATTGAGAGGGCTTCATGTTGCGATCGCGACGTTGGAGCATCGTGACGTTGCTGCTTGTTGACTTCTTTATATGTTGACTCAACGTCGCGACGTTGGGACGTCACAACGTTGGGACGTCGCGACATTCCAGCCATCCTTATGCTTGCCTCACATTGCTCCGAATTGTTCCAAAAATGCCCTTTACCAATTGCACCTGCATACACGCTAATCACCAAATCAGGTATCCAGCCACAAAAACTATGTATTTAAATATAAAATAAATGCGAAAATGTAAGAACGACGTGGGTATAATCTGAGTGTTTTAGGCACTCATCACACCCCCAAACTTAGTTTCTTGTCCCCAAGCAGAGCGACTCTAAACCTAACACACACTACGTGTACTATGATCTTTCACCCAGAAGATCATGTTGCTGATCTTGATAGAGAGGATCAAATTAGGCCATTCTACTTCCTCTGTAGTTCTGTTGAGTTCACGGGATTATAAAATGTGTTCGAATTTGAAAGAACTAAGTTGAACTTCAGTTGAAATCGCCAAAGTGTCTGAGCCCTCTCATATATTTAATGGCCTTTCCATGATCCTATGTGTATAAAGAAATGATCTCTATATAGATGTATACTTAAGTTCCGACGCCCCCCAAACTTGAGTTCAACTCGCCTAATTGGGAAAATCTAACTACAAAAGGATAAGAACGCACCGTTTGCAATATCTAATATATCTACTCACTACATAGAACAAAACTAGTGCCCATAAGTTTTTGTTAAGTGTCCATGTAGCGAGGATTAGTTGGTGACTCCCCACCAGTTGGTTAAGGGCATTGGGCATTAGTTTCCCTCGAGAGCGTCACCCTAGAACACTCAACTAAACCCAGGGCCCTAGTGTGGAAACTTCCGTCTTAATCCTATGTGCGGCGGTGAAGTCAATGACTCCCGGCCAGTTGGCTCAGGGCAGTGGGCTTTGAAATGCCTCGGTTGTGCACAGGATTCCGATTAGGCTCCGGCTTATTCTATGCCTAAATAGTCATAACTCTTTTGTTTTTTTTGTTTTTTTTTTTTCCATTTTGGGGCTCGAAGGCAATCCTCTTTATTCACGATGTCCCATCTCTTTGGTATTTAGAGACTCCCAGGGTTTGTTGAACCTTAGTAGTTGGGCTCAGCACTATCCATAACCTAGAGATCATTTGTGTGTGGAGTGTAGTAGGCTCATTGGGAAATGATTTCTTGAATAACCAGTGATTCACTATGCCTCCCCTCCCTGATAGCCCCTAATTCCCGAACATTCAAACGACCAATGCAACCTTTCTTTATTGACACAAGTGGATTCGGCTAATTTGATCCCCTACTCTAAAGCATGGCATCACATACGTAGTTCCCTAGACACGACACCACTACACATGTATATGAACTACCTAAAACACAAACATGGCTAAACACAAAACTCAATATCCTAGGATGAGCAATCGTAAATGCAATTCAGTAATGTAAACTCTACGCATAAATATGAAACTAACATCGTAAATAAAAAATGGCTTCTACGGCCTTATCTGAAAATCAAAGCAAAGCAGTACTAATCTAACAAAAAACTAAGTCACCACTCCACCCCCGACAAAAATATCAGGTGTCCTCGGCAGCAAAAGAAGCAGTGGGGGTGAAGAGAACTCCCCTAGTGATGAAGCGGGTCCTTTGCGGTGGTAGTGATGGCGACCGGTGGAATGCAGGCAGGCAATTTAGTGCGGAGGATTCTTTGGCTGGCGAAGAATCGTGGCACAGTTTGGTAACTCTTGTCTAATGCTCAGTGTGAAGCTCCATATCTGTGTGATGAGGACTCGATGCTCCTAGGTCTCATCCCATAATGCATCAAAGCGCTCGATGAAGTGAGGCCCACCACTCGAGGTCGGGTGAGGGATTTGGAGGGCGCCTCGTGGGAATGGCTGTGGTGGTGGTGGAGGTGGGTGGGACGAGGACTGCCCAATGTCTCCCTGGGGATCGCCCAAGAGTCCAAAACGGGCCTGATAGTCGTGAAGCTCGTCCTCGTCCGAGGGCTCATGGCCGGAATCATAGACCCCCTCAGGTCGTGGTACACGGTTGTCATATTAGCGATATGGCTTTTGATGGGAGTATGGCTCACGCCTCATTGTCATCTAAGGGCACCCCGGCTCGTTTGCATAAGCCAAAAATGAGGAAGGGTGCCCAAGTCCATCTTAGGCGTCTGGTTATGGTGGCGTCCTCGATAACGCCCGACATCAAGGGATATACGAATGATGGCATAATTGAAGCGGGGCACGCTTGGCCGTCCACCCTCCACACCGTTCGTCGTCGGAATGAGGCGCGTGATCCAGTGAAGTGCCAGACCTTGGGGATAAAGGCTAAATGTTTGGCCTTAAGTAGACGGCATGGCCCTCAACGTGAAGTTTCCACTCACCCAGCCCATTAGATTCAGGCAGAGATGACCTCGGGGTGCTCGTAAAAGACGATCCGACGGCTCAGGGGGACATGGGCAGAATCATAATAATGATTGATCGACTCCGCACTGAAGTCGACCAATACACCCCTCACTCTAACCTTTTTGACAACGTGGGAGGCGAGATTGGCGTAGAATTCTCGCACCACACTCCTCCTTGGTTGGATGGGTGGTTGGCAAAGTGCTCGCCATCCCTTTGCCGCAATCGTTTTGCGGAAAAAGTCTTTAGGGTGATGAAAACCCTTTTCCTTGATAAACGAACGGTTCTTGCAGATGGTACCGAACCGATCGGCCGCACCCTCGTTCACAAACCACGTGACATCGTAATTTGGGGTCGGGTCCTCACTGGCCCGACCCCGCTTAGTAGGCAACTTCTGCCTCTTTCCAGACATTAGAAGAATGACTCAACTCCTAGGGGGGAAATGTAAGGGAATGGCATCAAGGTGGCACCGTGGCCCTGAACAATACGACAAACACCTAGGTGCCTAGGAAACGAGAGGCTAACCGAGTGCCTTTGGGACCACTAAATGTGATCTACCCGACTGAAATATACCTAAATGGGACTCTAAAGTGGCTATAACGTGGACTCCTAGACCTAAGGTGGATGATTAGACTAGTGTGACACCGTGGTGAGTGTGGTAGTGGTGAGCATGTGGCCAGAGGTGAAGATGGTGGCGACGGAGAGGGAGGAGGCGTCGGAGAGGCGATCGAGGCCTCCGTGGTGGAAGACTCCGGCGAGGTTGTGTGGGCCAGGCGGGTGTGCGGGGGCTGGGGTTCGAGAGGGGGAGGATGAGGCAAAGGTAAGAACATCAAATGGAGTGTTGTGCAAAACACTTAGCGTCGTGACGTTCGGAACAGCGTCGGCGGCGTTGAGACCAGCGTCATAGCGTTCGAAGAATGTTAAAAATCAGCGTCGCGGCGTTGGATATGAAACGTCAGCGACGTTCAGGCATTCAAAATCAGCGTGGCGGCGTTGGGTATCCAACGTCGGAATTTCGAGGCGTTCAAAATCGAAGCGTCGCGGCGTTGGAATCTCCACGTGTGACGTTTAGAAGAAGGGAGTAAAATTGACGTGTGGCGTCGCGGCTGTAGACATTTCAGCGTCGCGGCGTGGAAATTAGCGTCAGCGGCCGTTACGAACTCCAAAATGCACAAAAATTCAACAAAGGTCTAAGATAAAAGGGAACGCCCCTCATGCAATTGTGACTCTCTAGACTTTTGTAATGCTCTGCATAAATGGATCCTTTCTAGTACCTGCGTTCGCGAGTCCTGAAAGTAAACAACCAAAAAGAATCTGCAGATTACGGACAAAATCGGTAAGCCAAACATCTTGGCTTATCTGATAAAATTTACTTGAAGAGGAAATTTGCAAGAAAAAACTTGGGTTGCCTCCCAAGCGCTATGTTTAATGGGTTAGCTCGGCGTCTGAATCTCAATGTGCTTTCCGGGAGCAGAGCTCATAGACTCGTGTACTAAACTTCCATGCGATCTGGTCAAAGGAATGATCTCACAACCTCTGCCCAGGGCTGCCCCAATCACGGCTTCAATCGTTGGGTGGTGCTTGTGAATATTCCCTTCTCGAGGATGTGTATTCTGCCCACCATGTGAAAAAGTGGCAGTCAGCTGTGAAAGCACAGGACCATCCGGACTTCAATTTCCGGAAGAGTTTTGAGCGGGAGTTAAACGAAACACATTGTCCGCTCACGAATTCCTTCCTAATGTGTTTATCGTGCCGGGCTTTTGTCTTTTCCTTGTAATCACGGGCATTTCATAAGCCGTTCACGAATTCATATAGTTCAGCGGTTGTAACCGTTCGCTTCTCTTGACCAATTCTGTCCATGTTAATTCTTAGGTTACTTGATAGGCTCGTGCTTTAATTCAGCTAGAAGATGGCATGCTTTACCATAAACAATTCTAAGGGTATACAGTGTTTTAAATGCTGTTGGTATGCCGGAGTGCATCTTCAATCTTTTAGACCAATCTTTCACCAGGCATTAGCGCTCTTCTCGAATGAACTTAATTTCTCGTTAGATACCTGCAGCGCCCGTTTGGTTGTGGGTGATACGAAGATATATGCGATGGCGTACCCTGTGTACTTTTACGAAACCTTGTCAATCACCTTATTGCAAAAATGAGTACCATTATCTGTGATCAGTGCTCGAGGGGTTCCAAATCGTGAGAATATGTAAACGAAAAAGCTGAGTCCTGACAGCATCATTAGTGCGGGTGAATCGCTTGACGATTTGAAACATAGTCGCCGGCCAAGATATACGAGTTGTTATAAGATAAGGAAATGGTCCCCGCGAAGTCTATCCCCCGCCGTTCGAGCAGTTCTACTTCTAGAAGATGAGGTGCATGGGTGGTTCATCCTTTCTAGAAATACCCCCATTCGTTGACATTTGTCACATATGGATACAAATGATCATCTTTGAATAAAAATTCGGCCAATGGCTTCGATTGAAATACCTTGGTTCAGCATTCTCACAGCCACAAAATATCCACCACATGGTAGAAATTGATGGATTAATTATCTTTATTCATTTCATCTTCGGGCACATCTCGAATCACGATCGGTCTGATATGTAAAAAATTGGCTCTCGATAGTAGTGTTTCAAATGTGCAAAAAACGTTTTTACATTGATAGTTAAACTCACAGGAGGGACTGCAGGCCACCAGTAATTCACATAATGCGAAAACCATGGGCTTGCCCTCTTGTCTTCAATAGCTAAAGAGTTTCTCATCACGGAAATTAGTCATTCACTTTGAACATCATCACTTGCCCGCTTCAGTCGTGAAGATGATGCGCACCGAGGTTCTTAGTGCCTTTCTTGTCTTTGATCTCAACATCAATTCTTGCGGCCAAGGGCCACCACAAGTTAATTGAGGTTTGGCGTATTTTAGTCATCAAGTATTTAATGGCGAATGATCGATTGTGAATTACTACCTTGACTGATCAAATAAGAGCTGAATTTGTACAAAAGCAGAGACAATGAACCAAAAGTTCTTTCGGTAGTGGCATAATTCAACTACATCATTCAAGGTTACGCACTTAGTAAATTACGGAAAATTTTCTCTCGTTGCCCCAACCTTTATTGCTTGAAATAAACGTCACATAAGTTCGAAATGGAAAAGGACCAATCTGGGGCCCACGACAATGAGGCCCGATACTAACATCTTTCAACATTATGCCGACAATGCGAGTCAAACTCCAAATGGGATCCCTTGAACCAGGAGAATTCCGACAACGGTTTTCTGTCTGAGAGAGAATCTTTGATGAAGTGCCTATAAAATCCAGCGTGGCTAAAAACTTGAATCCTTTTCACAGGATGAGGTGGAGGCCATTTTCAATTGCTTCCCGTCTTCACTCTGTCTACCTCTATTCCTCTTGCTGAAATCCGATGTCCGAGTACAATACCCTCTTGTAATGGCACTTTTCCTAATTGAGTACTAAGTTGGTCTCCTCACATCTTATCAACACGACCTGAATTTTCAACGATTTATCAAATGACTACCGAAATACAGAAAAATCATCATGAATTTAGTTGTCTTCCTCTTAACCATGTCGGGAGAAAATGGCCATCATACATCGTTGAAAGGTGCCCGGCGCATTGCATAGTCAAAGAGCATCACTTTGAATGCGAAATGTCCATAGGGACATGTGAATGTAAGTCTTCTCCTGATCTTGAAATTTATGGTGAGTGTCATAGGAATATCCATCCAAAGCAATAATATTGTGACCGGCTAATCGTCAACATCCCCGATCTAAAAGCGGCAATGGAAATGATCTTTTAATTAGCTTTGTTGGTTTCGATAATCAATACAAATCCTCTTGCAATAGCCCCATTCGAGAAGAATGAGTAATATATTCTCGATTCGCATAATAAGTTGTTCATGCACTTCTTGGTACTACTTGAATTAGGACTTACCATGCACTATCAAAATAGGATAAATGACTGATGTCCAACCATTTAATACTTCCTTTAGGACAACTTCTTCCATCGTTTGGATTGACCTCCTCTAGTGCTTTCCACTGGGTTTATGCCCGTCTTCCGTAAAAATCGATGCATGCACATGGAAGGGGCCCGAATCCCTTTTAAATCATTCCAGAGAGACCACCGCTTTTTATGGTCTCTAGGACCCTCAATAACTTCTCCTCCTCTGGATTCGGTCGAGGACAGAGATGATCATTAGTGGAGTAGTGCTTCCTCTGAATGTACGCTTAAATGGCTGGGTAGAGGTTTTTGCTCCATCTTGGGTGGTTGTTCAACCGATGGCACTTGCCGGCGTTTAGCTCCTTCACCTAGAGATTCGAAGTAGCTGTCCTATTGGTCAGAAAGAATCCATCATTTACATATTCTCTGCCTCTTAACTCATGTTCTGGAATCATTCTCTACTAGGCTAGCCTCCCGAAGGGTCGGTGAGACCACTTTGGCTAGAACCTCTGCTCTCTTAGCCCACGCCTGGCGCGTGTCGCTCTGCCGGATGTCTCCACGGCTTCACGAAACCGTTCGAACTTGACCGTCCTTCCTGCACTCTCGATTCGGTTCTCCTAAGACATCAGTATTATGCACAGTTGCAAGAAGCAGTCTACCCAAGATTGGGTATTTCTTTATCTTCTTCCACTGTCTAATACAATGAAATCTCTTTGGAAGATAAACTTGTCAACCTTTACTAAGACATCTTCTATTTTTCTCGGGATATTTCAAGATAATAGGCAAATTTGAAATTCTTATTTGTAGTTGAACTGGGCCTCCACCTGTCCCAGCGTTTAAAAATGGATAGGGCATGAGATTAATGCGCTGTCACAAAATTCTCTCAAGATAACTTGTTTCAATGGTGCATGGAATAGTGAAATTACTGGGTCTTTAAACTTTTAAACTCCTCCCAGTAATAGCCTTCATTCTCTGATTAAGTTAACTATTTGAAATCAGCCAATCTTCTCTTAAGAATAGAATATATATATTCATAACAGCTGAGCGTACTTTCTGTAGATAAACAATGGATGTTGATATATACTTTTTTTAACACTTTATGATTTGGTGAAACTGCCATAAAACATGTATTTTCATTAATGAGATGTATGAATTAGTGGTTATCTTTACTTGGGTAAGTGTTTTCTCTTATTCTGAAGTATTCAACCTAACAAATCAGTGGACTAATTGGATGCCCTTCTCGCCTCTTCTACCTCCTCTGACAATAGGGGTTGTGCACGTGTTTCCAATTCCTTACCACTTCTCGACATATTGCTTTAACATGTTCATTCCGTCTTCTTGGGTTTATACGAATTTAGCAGTAAGGAACTGCAGTTTACCTTTAAATGGGTCAGCCATTTATGGCCATCCCAATACCTCAGTTTACGTATGTAAGGCTTGATTGTTCAATTGAGTGGCTATTCTTTGCATATTAGCCTTGGTCTCATTCATGAAAGCGAGTGTAGAGTCGACATTTGAAGCGAACTTGATACAAATCACCTTTTTCTCGGGAGGTGGTTCCAGTAACTTCGGTTTGATGGCATATTGCTCTGATTGGTCCTCCGTCCATACCGCCAGTTGTTTATTGATGCAGTTAAGTTATTACATACCCATAGCGCCCAGTTTTGATTCGATAATTGTTTCCCCCATCGTGCTTGCTGGCGGCGATTAGTTCGATTGAACCGCCCGACACATCACGGGCACCTTTCTTGTTTGGTTTCGACTAGCATTCTGTGCTATTGTCTTTCATCCTCCACGAATTCTGACTCCCACGTGGGTTCAGTGCAGCCATGGCATTGCGTACCTTCTTTGTCTAGTTAGCGCTTAGTATAAGTTGTGCAACATGATTAACGGATTATTGAGAACCTCATTATCAGGTACCACCATTGCTCACTGGTGTAGTCTTCTAGGCCATTGATTTGTGTTTAATTATGACATCTTCGAATTTCATAAGCTTGGTGCGTGGTTTTCTTCATTAGTGCTCCTCGACGAGGCATCAATCCTTTGTTCTCGTTGCATTCCTCGAGACCATTATGAGTATGGACTTGCATCATCGGTCGGTCTGTGATGTGGGCACTTCGTAATAGTTCGTGAAGTGTCCCATTACCTCTGCCAAGTTCTCCCCCTCTAGTTGCCCAAAAGTATTGATCTCTTGCACAAGTTATGCGATTTTCGAGTGGAAGAATTTGGTGGGGAATTTACACTAAATCGTTCATGAGGTAATGGAATGCGGTGGGTGACTTGTTAACTTGATGCTTGGCTCCTATCACTAGTGAAGGCTTGATCTCAACACAGTGCTTCTTGATAACTCCATTGTGCTGCGACATTATGTCGCGAGACTTCAAGGAAGTTGGTCAAATGCATGTTGGATTCTCATTAAGCTGACCGGAACAAGATGTTACGGCATTTGTAAAGTGGCGACTTCTTTCGAAAGTTGTTTGCTGAATAGGTGGTCTTCGATGGTTATGCGAATAACGGTGGCGGTAGAGCAAACCTCTATTAGCATGAATGGATCATTTGGCTCAGCGCAAAGCGGCACAGGTGCTTGATTCCTTCCGTTATTCCCATTTCGGCCTCTCTGTGCCTCGTTTTGCTCAATGCTAAGATCCTGCTCTTCATTGTTCTCCATGTTTGCTTGAATTCTAGTATGTTCCGTTCTCTATTCTCGACGTATTCTGTGTAAAGTTCTTTCTGGCTCAGGATCAAACAGATGTTGGTTAACCTGATATCGTCGGTGCATGTACTCACTGAAATCTAAACTGCAATCACACACGAAACAACAAGACCAAATTACTAGCACTTGTAATACTAAATAAAAACAAAAATTCTAGAGTAATATCTAATTGCTTTATTCTCTATATCACTCTAAACCTATCCCCAACAACGGCGCCAAAAACTTGATAGGCCGAAAACGTGGTGTGTAAAATGTATGCCTATGTGCGCAAGTGCACGCGTCGCCAAATGTCTGATGTACCAATGATACGGAATGTATAGAATCACGGGGATAGGTGAGTTGACTCTGAATTTACTTTTCAAATATTATCTGAATGTACGTATTGTGTATAAGGTTACTAATGTCTGAAAGTAAAATAAACAAACTGATTTGAATGAATTACTATGTAATGGAGACTAGGGTTATGTCTCCCCACACCTTCATTTGGATTATTTCTTTAAAAGATGATATTATTCGATCCCATTCATGATTTATTAATGGCAAGGTGATCTTCACTTCACGAGATACCCTCTCTCGGGGTGTATTCACCTATCTAAGCTAAAGTAGAGTTAGTGTATCTCTACCCCGACTGGTACTCTGAAATGCTTAAATGTTCTAACAACCTTAGTGCCACCTTCGGGATGGGGAATATCTCTATTTAAGATATGAAAATTTTTGCTCTACTCATATCCCTAGGTATCCTCTCTCATAAGATCTCGGATCTCTAGTATGATCATGCTAATGTTATTAACATCACCGTATAATTGATCCACAGATGTAAAAACGAGATGATAGTGAATCATAAATCAATGAATAATATAAATTAATAAGCTTTATGCATTGAGAGCGTGTGGGGTTCAGCAGACCACAGATATAGATCTAGAACATCATGAATAAGAAATACCAATATGTGATATATAAACATCAGTTCTAAAACAAAGAAAAATACAAATCAGGCTCTTCTTCAAGATCGATGTCAGCTCTTGCTACGATTTCCAACGCCTGGTTAAATACGATTCCCGATTTCCGATCCCCCCTCTAATTCCGTTCCCATTTGCCTTTTAATGACTAAGAGGAGAAACTCGCGCTGACATCGCGACGTTGCTGCTTGTTGACTTCTTTATATGTTGACTCAACGTCGGCGTTGCAGGATGTCGCGGCGTTCCGGCCATCATATGCTGCTGCCTCCCTGCTTTGCTCCCGAAATTGCTTCAAGGCGCGCTTTTGCGCAGTGCACTGCATACCGCGATCACCAAATCGGTATCTATACAAAACTGTATTTAATATAAAATAAAGCAGCGTAAACGGCGAGTATAATCCCGGTATTTTAGGCACTCATCACCGACAGTTCTTGGGAGCGCTTTATTTGTCGTATGCCATCGCCTGCTCATGTTCAAATCAAAGTTATAAATACTTCAGTCTTTAGATATTCCAAGACACAGAATAACTAAAATTACAACAGTAGACAATAAATAAATAAATACACATAGAGCAGAACTAAAGCATTACACCAAATTAAGAGTACAAACACGATGGGGATATCAATGTCCTTTATGAGGAAAATTTTTTCATAAAAGGAAATTTGTTTGATTGCCTGCCCTATATAATCACCAAATTGTTAGAGCCTTATTTTGATTGTCTAAATAGATCGGTTCGAATGACACTTTCCTAGAGGTGTATTTGCAATAGCATTGTCTCCTGAGTGAATTGCAGACAGGTGTTTTGTCAATACTTAAAGTTTCCCCTGAAAGTGCCTTGTTAGGAATCAAAAACCCAAGTCCCCTTCTTGTTTGTCCAAGAAAACCATGATGACAACCATTTCCTCTGAGTAGGAGTAAACTTCTTGATTTGCATCCTCGACCCCCTCTTTACAGCGATATATCTGGATTAATATCTACAAAAGAAGACATTGTTTTAGTCTTCTTCCAAACCATAACATAATCAACACTGAAGGCGGAATAGTCTGACCTCCAAAAGCTTTACTTCTCCCTCGGCCCCATTCATTAAACCATCTACTAAACCTCAAACCTTGACTACACCCCCATCCCAAACATCAACCCCTGCATCTTTAGAAGATGCGGTAGAGAACAAAGTTCATGAAGAAGTCTATTCGGGACACTTCTTAACAGTAGAAGGGATCACCCAAAGCACACCAAAAAGGGAAAATAGTAGATTCTAAACAGCTTAGAGAGATCACAATTTAAAAGAAGGTGATCACAAGTCTCATCCTCCTCCTGAAAGCATCTATTAAAGCCCAAAAGCCCCGACCTCTTCTCTAGAAGCTTATCACAGGTTAAAACCTTACACCAAGCACCTCTAGTGAAGATCCCCAATTTAAAGGACCTAAGTTATTCCAAAATCACTTTAGAAGGAAGCCTCATTCTAATCACATTCAAAGCATTATACAACCACTTAGCGACAAATTGTCATCTTTGGCCACACCCAAACACTCGATCCTCCAAATATTTCAACTTTTTTCCATTACAATCTCACCAAAAAGTTTTCCGCTTCCTCTAACTCCCAATCATTGAAGGGCCTAAAAAAAATGAGGAGCCAGGCTACCCCCTCCACCAAACCACTCCATACCTCCCCAACCAAGCCTCCTTAGAAATAAAATAGCAAATGAAGGAAACCCTCCCTCGATGACACTTCTCTCTGCATCTATCTAAACCAAAAGCACACCTTTCTCTCATTGCCACAACAAATAGCACCCTGCAGTCCACCAAATCCCAACCTGATCTGATGGACTCCCACACCATAAGGACCTCCTGCCTCATGGGTTCCCCACCCACCCTCCTCCCCATATTTACTACAAATCACCCTATTCCAAAAGGCCCCTTTTTCTCCATAAAGTGCCAACTCCATTCACCTAGCAAGTCCTTGTTGAGGATATCTTGTAAAACCCGAGAAAAATTCAATTTTTTTGAAAAAGGGTAAAACGGTAATTTCGGTTGAAAACCAGGAATTCTCTATATCTCGGATAATGGCTTAATTTGTCTTGTTAAATTCTTCTCTTGAAAATCTTGAAACCCCGGAAAAGTTTAGTGAATTACAGAACAATTAGAATATTTTCACGATTTTTACTACGGGTGATAAGTCGCTAGTGACTTAGGGCGAGATTTTACGAAAATTTGAAGTCGGGAAATGGCTTGTGCTAAGTTCATTTAAAATAAAATTAGCGAAAAATAAATTATTTCACGAATAAAAACAAAATTGAATGAAACTAATATGCACTATATATTCAAAATATAATAGAATAATAATAATAAATAAATAAATAAATAATAACTAATAATAATAAAAACGAAAATAAAATGAATGTCAAAAGAGGAGAGGATTAATTCGTGAAGGAAAGCGTGGGCGAGAATTTTAATTTTTTATTTCTTTTTCTTCGTTTCTTTCTCGAGATCTACGAAAGGCTGGACCATAAGTTTTCGTCGGGGCTGAAGGCAAAATTGATCTACGCGACGAGAGCTACGCGTGAACACCAAAAAGTTGGAGTTCGATAAACTGCGGTGGGGACATCCTACTTGGTTACACTTTGTTTAAGTGTTTTGTTAATGGTGTGTTGGTTTGAGGCGAAAGTGAGAGCCGGTTGATCGATCCCAAAACAGGACAAGAAATTGTTAAAATTTTAGGGCCCATTTGGGCCAGTCCGTGGTATGTAGGAAACATTTAAGTGTTTGTTCATAATTTATGAAATAAATTGTGTGTTAGTGTGTATGAGTAGGAAATGACCATGGATTTCGAGTTTACAAAGTGGAACCAATGGCCGGGTGATTGAGCGTGAGCTTGATGGCAGAGGGAGTCGCGTCACGTGAATAGTGGTGTGAATAGTGACATGAATAGTACGTGAATATTTTTGTGTGAATTGGACCAAAAACGTCCATGTATTGTGGGTTTGAAATTGATGAAATAAATTGCTTGAATTGTATAGGAATTAGTACATTAATGCATGAACTTTGTGTATTAACATAAAGGTCACAATTATATGGAATATAATTGTGTGTGTGGAGTCGTGGAGATGAGAGTGACAGTTTGCTCAATTATGGAATATAATTGTGTGTGAGCCATTGGAGATGGTGTAGATTGCTGGAAAATGAGTTAATGTGGGTGATGTTTGATCAATATTAAATTGCTCGTGGATAATTTGGGTGATGTTTGATCGGATTGGATTACATGGTGTGAATGTAATTTGAGAATATATGCATATTTGATATATTGGTATAAAAATGATTGAAATGACATAATGCATTTCATATGTAAAACCCGAGATTCAATTTTTCTTAAAAAGGGTAAAACGGTAATTTCGGTTGAAAACCGAAAATTCTCTAGATCTCGGATGACAAAATGGATTGCGCTGTTAAATTCGTCTCATGAAATCTAGTAACCCAGAAAAGTTCGTCGGGTCACGGGAATGACGATATTTACGATTTTCGGGTGATAAGCGTGATGATTTCAAGGATGAGATTTTTACGAAAATCTCGGAAGTCAGGAAATGACTTGGGTTAAATTCATTTAAAATAAAGTGAACTGAAAAGAAATAAATTTTTTCGAGACAAAAACAGACCCGAATAAAGCAATATAAATCATGTATTCAAAATAATAATAATAATAATAATATAATAATAATATTATAATAAGAATAAAATGGAAAAAAATTCAACAAAACAGAAAAGGGGGAGGGGGTAAGAATGGCGTGGAGAGACACAGAGAGATTTTATTTTTTATTTTTCTACACTTTGTTTCTTTTTTCAGATCTATGGAAATTGGACCATAGGTTTTAAATTCAGAGTGAAGGCAAAGTTGATCCACGCGGCGAGGGCTGCGTAAGGTACCAAAATGCGGGTTTCGTCAAACTCCACGGTAGGGAATTTTCCTACTTATGTTATTTCCTGGCAAGGCCATTTAATGGCGTGGATTGGCTTAAATTCGTGAAATCACGTAAATTTAAGTTCTCGAATTTTTGAATTTGAGTATAGAAATTTTTAGAAATTTTCGGGATTGTTTTGAATGATCAGAGCTTAAATTCGGAATTTGTTTCGAGCGATTAATTGTGAAATATTGAGGCATTTTTTGGGCCAGTCATAGCGGAAATTTTCGGGACTATTTTCGAGTCGGATTTGTGTTGAGTTTGGTTTTGATCCGGGACTGATGTCTTGGGTTTTGTGGTGTATTTTGGCATCACATGTGGGTGATGAGCAGTAAAGGGACAAGGTGCCATGTTTTATATGGGTCCGAATTTGGGCCATTTTGTGTGTTACTAGAAAATGAATAGCGTGAAATATTTTTGTGTAGAAAATGTGTATGGTTGAGTGATTCGAAATGGTGCTCGTGTTTGTCGTAATAATGTGAGCTAATTTTGGTGTAGTGATTATTGAATTTATATAACATGTTTTGCTTCTTGATTTAATTATGTTAATATATATGCATGTGAATATATTAGCATAGATGTGTTGGATTGGCATCATGCATTCCATATGCCTTGGGTGGTGTATTATGTTTAATATATGCATGGCAAATTTAATTGGAGTGAGTGCATGAGGTGGTTTCTTGAAGGAATTCGAGGGTTGTTGACAATATTATTTATCGAGTGTGTCACTACAACATCGGTTGTCCATATAATATCAATCAAAGTGGATTACGCCCAATTGATATCCATCGGAGGGACATCCATAATATAATATCAATCGTCGAGTGCACTTGATTGATATACATCGGAGGTATCCACAAAATAGATTATCGAGATCATCGCTCTTTATATGAAGAGGTTGTCCACGATTAAAAACAAATACCTTTGTTTGGAAATAGATTTTCATTCATGGCAAAATGCATGTTTGAGAGTCGGTGAGAACTCGGCGTATGGGTGTAAACGGAACCATGATATCATAGTTACGTATGGGTGTAAGAGACTGTTTATCACGAAAAGTTATGTTGCCCAAAGAAGACCTGCGATCATGTTTATCCACCGCAGTTTCGGGTTATTAGTGATAGGAGTCGGATTGACTTGGGATTTGTTGCCCATTGACGCCATTGGGTAATGGAGCGGTGAGGGCTACCGATACTTGGGTCATTAGTAATACGGTGGCCAGTTGTCTGGTGGCGTATCGCGTGTGAGGCAGTCGGTGGTGACTCCGGGATATATTACTCAATGACATATTGGTGATGGGCTAAGCGAGCTCGATCACATATGCATGGTGGTCGAGTCTCATTCATAGCATGTAGACATTGAATTGGAGCATGTATGTTGCACTGGATGTGTTTGATTATCACGACCATTGCATGTGCATGGGTGGGAGTAAGCGCGTAGAGATTATCGCTCTTGGAAGCTTTGCTCATACGTCGTGGGACCTACAACCTTTCGGTACAAGTCAGGTGCGACGGCTAACCCGCATTCGGGACCGCACATTTGAAGAAAGCTGAGTTGTGGCTTTGGTGGTTATGTTGTATACATGTATTAGAATGTTGTAACTTTTAATATATGTTGAATTAAGAGTGATTTATTAACTCTTGAACAATTATATATAGTTGATGTACTTGTGAGTATTGATGCAAGGGCCTAAGTGCCCATTATTTTACTCGCATTTGGACCCTATGTGGTCATTGTTGATGTTGGGACAGGTTTGTACCTTGGGGTAGAGCTCCCCGTACAAAGGAGACTCTGCCCGATTTTCGTGAGAGGTGTCGAGTTGCAGGTATTCAAGAAGTTCAGCGGTTGGCGGGTTGTCAACGGACACCCGGTTTTGGGCGTCCATGACATGGTATCGAGCTAAGATTATCCCGATTACACGTAGCGTGTTGGGCATGAGCCTAGGATATGGAGTTGCAGTGTAGTGCCTGGTTATGATTACTTGACGTTTAATATCTAATGCGGTTTCTGACGGTAATGAGCAGGTATGGCTTTGGGATTGAGGGACTTGGGCTTAGGCCATGGCTATTGCGGTGAACTTGATACTAGCGTCCTAGCTTGGTATCGGAGTTTAGGTACATGAATACCTAGGAGTTCATGGGACGGGTTTAGACCAGTGCATGCATTGTGTGTTCCATGTTTGTGATTGTGTGATTGTGTGTTACATTAGTGAAAACTTATACACGGTATGATATATGGGAAATGTGATTGCATGGATTGTGCGCGGGAAAATTATAGCCATGGCATAATGTATATAGGAAGAGAGTGGAATGCTAGGTTAGGAACTATAACCTTAGAGTTCGGAAAATAGAAATGAACTTGAAAGTATTAGAATTGTATTGAAATAAATAAAGAATTAGTTGTAGTAGCACCATAGGTGATGACTGGTTAGTTCATGGTTGTTAAGTCTATTAGTAATTGGCATATGCATTACTAGTTGGTAAGCCAATTAAATAAGTTGTTGCCATTTTGTATGTGTAGATGGCCGTCGAGAGCGGACGTGAGGTCATCCACGGGTGTTAATGACACTAACTTAATGTTGACCGACGAGCCTTTGTTGAGGCCGTTAAGGGTTCTGTTATTGCACATTACTGGTGATGCGGTAGTAGTCGGTCAGAGTAACCTCTAGAGGCTTAAGTCACATCATCCTCCGACATTTACAGGGGGAGGGGATCCGAGGGTGGCAGACCATTGGTTCTAGCAGATTGAGAATGTATTGGAGGCTATGGATATTACCTCTGATGCAGCCAAGATCAGGCTAGCTGCGTTCCAGCTAGAGGGTGAGTCCCAAGTGTGGTGGGACTGGGTTAAGACTACTCCCAGGGATTTAGAGCGATGACTTGGCGAGTTCCGCTAGATAACATGAGCAAGTATTTTCGGTCCTTTGCTAGACATGCCATTTAAGGTTCCTAGGTGAGCGAGGAACGATGATAGTGATGGGTATGTGGCGGATTCAGGAGTTGGCATGTTTGGTGATGACTATGTGAAACCTGAGCCTTGGCCAAGGTGCAAGATTTGAGAATGGACCGAAGTTGTTCATTCGGGGCAAGATTATAGGCCTCCACCAACAAGACATGGACTTTATGGTCGGAACAGCTCTGGTCATAGAGAGAGAGAGATATGGAGGACGCACAGGGCATTCGGGATGCGAGTGCTGGTGGGAAGAGGAAGGAGGATCAACCTTCTTCGAGTTTGGGAAAGAGACAGAGGACTTTTGTCCCGCGCAGGTGCCCAGTGCAGGGTGGCCGGCCCAGGTGACATGCTTGTGCCATCGGCCTAGACATATAGAGCGGATTGCCAATGAGCTATGGATCCCGGGGTTTTGGGTCGATTGCAGTCCGATTATCAGTGGGTGAGATCTGAACCACAGTTTGTTTCCTCCAGCACGGTATGGGTCGCGGGAACCGATTTTGTCGTAGAGTGCTATACAAAGCACCTTTGGCGGCATAGGCAGTCGAGAAAGACCCAGAATTATGGGTCAAGAGTCGAGGGCAGGCTCACAGAGACCGGGACCGGGGACCCTGGGGCGTGTCTACGCCGTTGTACCTAAGTTGAGCGTGCGAGATCAGCGAGTTCTGGAATTTTATTTCAATACCTGCATTTGTTATTTGATGTATCATGTTCATTATTGCATCTTGTGTGAAGGATTTGGGCTTAGAGGTTGAGGCATCTAGGAAAAGCCATTGTATGGGAAAATTCTCCCATAGGATCTAGGGTGAGAGTTGGTCAGATATTGTAGACATATCGGGTTTTGATGTCATTCTTGACATGGATGAGTTGACAACCCATCGAGGTTGCCGATTGATTATGACATGAGGCGGGTTATCCTTTTGAGCAAAGTCTTAGGTTGTAGAAGGTACTATATGCATGAGTTATGCGTATGTGCGTGAATTCGGGGACGAAATTCTATTAAGGGGGGGAGAATGTAAAACCAGAGAAAAATTCAATTTTACGAAAAAGAGATAAAATAGTAATTTCGTTGAAAACCGAAAAGTCTCTAGATTCGGATGACAAAACGGGTTGCGCCAGTTAAATTCGTCTCATGAAATCTAGTGACCAAGAAAGGATTTAAATCGAATTACGAGACAAGCGGAATATTTCTGATTTCGGGTGATAAACCGCCAAATGATTTCGGGATGAGATTTTACGAAAATATCGGAAGTCATGGAAAATGACTTAGGTTAAGTTCGTTTAAAATAAAGTAGTACAAAAAGAAATAAATTTTTTCGGGACAAAAACAGACCCGAATAAAGCAATATGAATCATGTATTCAAAATAATAATAATAATATAATAATAATAATATATTATAATGAAAAAATGGAAAAATCAGCAAAAGCAGAAGGAGAGGTAAGAATAAACCAGGCGACAGGAGGAATTTATTTTTATTTTTCTGCACTTTGTTTCCTTTTTAGATCTACAAAATTGGATATAGGTTTTAAGTAAAGTGAGCAAGGATTGATCCTGCCTTGGCCAGCTACATAGGTACCAAAATCTTGAGTTCGTCGAACTCCACGAAGTGAAATTTTCCTACGTATTTATTTCCTTCAAGGCCATTTTAATGGTTGTGGATTGGTTTTTAGGAGCCGTGAAATACCGTAGATTTCAGTTCTCAAATTTTTGGAGTGGTATAAATTTTAGAAATTTCGAGTTGTTTTGAACTGATCAGGGCTTAAATTCGGGGCCCATTTTGAGCAGTTAATTTGAATATTCGAAATTGTTTTGGACAATCATGGCCAAATTTTTCGGGACTATTTTAGGCTGATCCAGGCTTGTGTTGAGGATTTAGTTTTGATCCAAGACTGATGTCTTGGTTTATTGTGTTTGGCATCCTGATATTCGGTGATGAAGCCGTAGGGACCAAGGGGTGCCTATTTTTATATGGGTCCAAGATTTGAGCCATTTTGTGTGTTATTACTAGAAAATGAATAGTGAATATTTTTGTGTGTGAAAATGTGTATGGTTGAGTGATTGAAATGAATTGTCGTGTTTGTTAATTAGCTCATGATAATTTGAGTGTAATTGAATGTGAATTTACATAACATGTTTATGTGATTTAATTATGTTAATATATATGCATGTGAATATATTAGTATGAATGTGGTTGGAATTGGCATCATGCATTCCATATCGCTGAGGCACCTAGAACAATGGAGTGAGTGCATGAGGTGGTTTCTTGAGAGAATTGTTCGGGTTGACCAACATGTGTTATCGAGTGTGTCCACCACAACATCGGAGGGTTGTCATATAATATCATCGTGGAGTCACAATTGATATACATCGGAGGTTGTCCATATAATATCTGTCGTCGGATCACGCCCTAATTGATATCCATGGGGGTTGTCCATATAATATCAATCGTCGAATTACATGATTGATATACATCGCGAAGGGTTATCCACAAAATAGGTGCTCGAGGTCTATCCACTATTTATATCGGAGGGTTGTCCATGGTTAAAAACAAACCTTTGTTTGGAAATGGTTCATTCATGGCGAAATGCATGTTTGAAGTGATTTGAGAGCTCGGCGTATGGGTGTAAGAAGGCGTATGGGTGTGAGACCTGCGGTATCACACGAAGGATTATGTTGTCGAAGAAGACCTGCGGTCATGTTTATTACAGTTGGCGGGTTGTGTGATGGGAGTCGGGATTGACTTGGGATTTGTTTATTGACACTTGCATTGGAGTAATGGAAGCGTGAGGCTCGATACTTTGGTCATTAAACATCCGTGTGATTGTCCTGAGTTAGTGTAAGCATGCTGAGAGGCGAGTCGATGGTGACTCGGGTTATATTGCTCAATGACCCATGGGTGATGGGCGGCGAGCTCGATACATGGGCATGGTGAGTCAAGTCTCATTCATGGCATGTAGACATTCAGGTAGACATGTGTATGTTGCACTTGGATGTGTGTTTGATTATCGACCGTTCACGCGTATGCGCAGGTGGGAGTGGCCCTTGTGTAAGATTATCGCTCTTGGAACTTTCTTTACGGCCCAGATGCGTGGGACCTCCCTTTCAGTCTAGGTCAGTCAGACAGAGTGACCCACATTCGGGACCATACATATGAAGAAATTGAGTTGTGACTTTGATTAGTTCACGTTATATGCATGTATTAGAATGTTTGTAACTTTATTATCATTGAATTAGGTGATTTATTAACTCCAGACTATTGTATATAGTTGATACTTGTGATATTGATCTTAGACCCAGTGGCCATTATTTTGCCTTGTTGAACCACAGTGTGGTCATTGTTGATGTTGGGACAAGTTTGTACCTTGGGGTAGAGCTCCCCGTACAAAGGAGACTCTGCTCGATTTTCGTGAGAGGTGTCGAGTTACTCGACATTCACGAGTATTCCACGGGTTAACGGGTTGTTAACGGACACCTCGATTTTGGGGCGTCACATCATATGCACTGGGTAATCTGGAATTTAGGTGTGAGTGCATGACATGAATTTTACGGCTTGAACATGGTTGAAGAATTTCCATGGATGGTTTTTGGAGAATGGGGTTGGGAGGCGGTCAGCGGATCATTTCGGATAAGGGACCATGGCCCATTTGGAAGTTCTCGACACATTAAGCCTCGGAGGGTAGTGCCATCTTTTTATCGACACTTCGGTAGTGTATTTTCGAAAACAACAAGTTTTGTTTTTAAAATGATATTTTTCTCATATGGCCAGGCGAGGTGTGAGGAGTTGAGTGAGACTCGGGGACATGGGTTGGTCGTTTTAGACATTAGTAGGATCATAGTCTGCTTGAGTGTGTGTTTAAATTGGATCATTGCGTATGCATAGGTGAAGTATTATTTAGGGTAATTCCCTCTTTGAGCAATACAGCTCTTCTCCGAGGAATTTTTTTTTGGTACAGGGAGGCGTTGAGAGATGATGGCGCCACTTTAGAAGTAGATTTGAAGAAAGTCGGGTTGTGGCTTTGATGTTTTGGATAATATGTATTAGAATTGTAGATTTTAATATGTATTTGTATTAAGAGTAATGAAATAACTCTTAGACTATTGGAATATAGTTGGGTATATGTTTTGATGAGCATTGGTATATGAGCCAAAGTGGCCATTTTTACTTAGGTGTGTGTCTCGTGTCTGAGGCGTATAGTTTTAACGAGTTGACGGGTTGTCAACGGACACCGGTTTGGGCGTCACGAAGCTTGAGTAGCCGGTGCTTAGGTAAACGATTACCTAAGGAGCTCGAGTTTGGGTATCCATAAGTTTAGTTCTGATACCAGCTTCACAGCATGGTATCAGAGCATAGGTATACAACTACCTAGGTCTTGAGGGACATGGGCTTAAGCCATTGCTATTGCGGTGAAATTGATACCAGCATCATAGCTTGGTATCGGAGTTTAGGAACACGAATACCTAGGAGTTCATGGGATGGGTTTAGACCCTTTGCATGCATGGTGTGTTTCATGTTGTGTTCGGATATGCTTATTCCATGTTTGTGATTATTAATGATTATGTGTTACACATTGAGTGGAAAACTTATACAGGTATGATGTATATGGAAATGTGATTTAGGCTGGATTTATTACGAGGAAAATTATATGCATGGCATAATATAGGAAGAAGTGGAATGCTAAGGTTAGGAACTATTACCTTAGGGGTTCGGAAAATGAAATGAACCTGAAGTGTTGAATTTTAGTGAAATAAATAAAAGTGGTTGTGAAGTAGCAGCTTAGGCGATGGCGAATTGAGTTCATGGTTATTAGAATCTATTAGTAATTGACACCTGCATTACTAGTTAGGCGAAATGAGATTAAATAAATTTATTTGCCATTTGACATGTAGATGGCAAGTCGAGGCGAGGCGTGAAGTCGTCCACGAGGTGTTAATGACACAGTGATATTTGACCAATCGAGGCCTTTGTTGAGGCCGTTAGGGTTGTAAACGCTACCATTGCAGACTAGTCGCAATTTGGTAGTCGAGGAGGTCAGGAGTAACCTCCCGGAGATTTAAGTCACATCATCCTCCGGCGTTTACGGGAGGGGTCGATGGTGTGGACCATTGGATTCGTGATTGAGAATGTATTGGAGACTATGGATATTACCTCCGATGCGGCCGGAATCCGCAGTACGGATTCGTTCTAGCTAAAGGGTGAGTCCCAGTGAAATGGTGGGGCCCCGGGTTAAGACCTCTAGGGATTTAGAGGCAATGACTTAGGCGGAGTTCCGTGGGCTCTTCATTAGCAAGTATTTTCCGGCCACTACTGAACATGCAAGGCCCAAAGTTCTAGAGGCGGGCGGGAGCAGTGCCAGTGATGGAGTACACTTGACGAGATTCACTAAGTTGCGTTTTGGTGATGACTATGTGGCCACAGATATGGCCAAGGTCAGGAGATTTGAGAATGGACTGAAGTTGTCCATTCGGGGCAAGATTATGGGCCTTCGCCTACAAGACATGGACTCTATGGTCGGGACAGCTCTGGCCATAGAGAGAGAGATGGATGACGCATGAGGCATTCGGATCTGCAGTCTTAGGTGGGAAGAGAAGGGGATTAGCCTTCTTGAGTTTGGGCTTAGAGGTTAAGGCCTGCAGGAAGAAACCCGCATTGTATGGGAAAATTCTCCTCTAGGATCTAGGGTGAGTTAGTCATATATGGTGAACATATCGAGTTTTGATGTCATTCTTGACATGGATTAGTTATTGACCTATCGGGTTATCAGGTGATTATGACTGAGGCGGATTTATCATACAGGCACGGTCTTGGAGTTATGAGAAGGTATCATATGCATGTGGTGATGGTATGTGTGAATTTGGACAAAATTACATTAAGGGGAGAATGTAAACTTTGAAAAATTCAATTTTTACGAAAAGAGATAAACGGTAATTTCGGTTGAAAATCGCGGAAATTCTCTATATCTCGGATAATGGCTTAATTTGCCTTAGATTAAATTCGTCTCATGAAAATCTAGCAACCCGAGAAAGTTCGTCGGATTACGAGACAATCGGAATATTTTACGATTTTCTAGGTGATAGAGTCGCCAATGACCGAGGGCTGAGATTTTACGAAAATTTAGGAAGTCATGAAATGGCTTGGGCTAAGTTCATTTAAAATAAAGTGAATGGAAAAGAAATAAATTGTTTAGTAAACAAAGCCGAATGAAACAATATGCTATATATCAAAAATATAATAAGAATAATAATAAATTAATAATAATAATAATTATAATAATAATAAAGCGAAAATAAAATGAAAGTCAAAAGGAGAAGAGGATTAGTCGTGGAGAGAGGGGAAAGCGTGGAGAGAGAATTTTAATTTTTTATTTCTTTCTTCGTTTCTTTTCTCGAGATCACGAAAAATCGGATCGCGGAGTTTAAAATTTCATTTACAGAGAACCGCAAAGTTGATCTACGCGACAAGAGCTACGCGTAGACACCAAAAAGTTGGAGTTTCGACAAACTCCGTGAGGTAGGGGTTTTATCCTACTTGAGTTACACTTTGTTTAAGTGTTTTGTTGATGATTATGTTGGTTTGAGGCCGTGAGGGCCGTTGTTCAGTCAAAACTTGGGACCAGGGTGATGGAAATTTTGGAACCCATTTGGACGATCCGTGGTATGTAGAAATTTGTTGGGGAGTGTTTGTTTCATAATTTATGAAATAAATTGTGTGTTGGTGTGTAGGGGCCAGAGAAATGACCATGGATTTCGGGTTCACAAAAGTGGAACGATGTCGGGTGGATTAGCTAGTGACGATGGCAGAGGTTCTTGTTCACGTGGTCTTGATGTGAATAGTAACATGAATAGTACGTGAATATTTTTGTGTGAATTATACCAAAAACGTCCATGTATTGTGGATTTGAAATTGATGAAATAAATTGCTTGAATTGTATAGGAATTAATAGGTTAATACATGAACTTTGTGTATTAACATGAGGTCATAATTATATGGAATATAATTGTGTGTGTAGGCCATTGGAGATGAAATTGTGATTTGCTCAATTATATGGAATATAATTGTGTGTGTAGGCCATTGGAGATGAGATTGTGAATTGCTCAAATGAGCTAATGTGGGTGATGTTTGATCAATAGAATTGCTTTCCAGAGTAAGCTAATTTAGGTGATGTTTGATCCAGATTGAATTACATGTGGTGTGAATGTAATTTGATAATATATGCATATTTGATATATTGGTATAAAAATGATTGAAATGGCATAATGCATTTCATATGCACTGGGTAACCTAGAATTTAGGTGTGAGTGCATGATATGCATTTACAGCGAACATGATTGCGAAAAGGAACACAGGATGATTTTAGGAGAATGGGGTTGGGAAGCAGTCAATGAATCGCGGATGAAGGATCGCAGCGTACATTCGGAAGTTCTCAACACATTCCCCTCGGAGGGTAGTCAGTCTTTACCCGACACTTCGGTGGTGTATTTTTAGAAAACAAAAGTTTTGTTTCAGAAAATGATATTTTTCTCATACATGGCTTAGAGGTGTGAAGTCGATTATGTCTTGCCAAGATCTGGGAGAGTGTGTCTGAGTACATGAAGCGCAGGGCGTATAAGAGCACTAAGTGTCACATTGTAGTATTTTGGAGACTAAATTAGGAAATTATAAATTATGGAACCGGAATTTGTAGTTCTTGAACAAGGGCTAAATTGTAATTCATAAAAAAAAGGATATAAAGATCATTAAACAAGTAGAGATGGGCCATAATGGAAATTTCAAAAGTTGATTTGCAATATTTAAATGCTTGAGGACTTAATTTCAATTATGAGGAATATGGGAGTATAAATAGAGGGTGAGACAAACAAAAGCCATTTTGTCTCATTTTTGCTAGGGTTCACGTAGGAGAGGAGAAGAATAGAGAAAAGAAGAGAGAAGAAGAAGGAAGAAGAAGGAGGAGGAGAAGAAGAAGATCAAGGTATGTTTGTCTTAGGATCAAGTGTATTTTGGATTCTTAGAGCTTTGGTTTGGAGATTAGTTACTTCTTAGGTCTAGGTTTTGTGCAAGGATCACATACACCTTTGAATTGTTGGGGTTAGGAGAGTAAAACCCCAATTGGTGTAAAAGAAACATGGAATCATCAAAATTATATGATGTTTTAGGAATTGGGTGGACCTTTAGGTTAAATTCAAAGAGTTCTTGGATTTTCATAGGTTTTTTGAGGTATGGTTAAAATCACCAATTCATTGTGTTATGGAATTGTTTTAAGATGAATTCCATGTAAATTCTTTGGGTTTATGAATTATAGAAGTTGTATGATGTTAATTGGTAGCAAAAGTGGCAAAAGAAGCAAATGGCAGACAAATTTCGGAGAAGGTGTACGGTGCATATGCGAGGGTGTCTGAGTTTCACCCCACGAGAGGCAAACATGCTTGGTACATGCAATGAGATAAAAAGCATGTACTGAGTTACATGTCGAGTGTACCGGTGCATGCAACCAAAATGCCGATGCTATGTTTTGTGTGATGGCGATTACTGCAGATAGTTGAGACATATTAAATAGTTAAGATAGGTTCGAATAAGATTAGAACTTCGTGAAAAATGGCGTACCTGCGCCTCAGCGATATTCGTTGGTGTGACTAAGTATAAGGAGTATGTTAAGTTATGCGATTACGTAGGCAATTAATATTTGTCGTATTCGGTTGAGTGTGTAGGTTAAAAAGCAAAGGCGGGAAAAGTGTGAGCGTGCTCAAGTTAAGCAACAAGGAATTGATGTTCCAAACTCATTTCCAATATTAGTGTATTATTATTATAAAGTTGTTTTATAACAGTATTTAAATGGTTTTGAATTGTAAACCATTTTTCAACAAACAAGCAAGTAAGTAAATGGTTTTGAATTGCAAACCGATTTTCAAACAGCAGCAAGTAAGTAAATGGTTTTGAATTGTGCAAACCATTTTCAAGCAACAATAAACAGTAAATAAGTAAGTTTTGAATAGATGCAAACCATTTTCAAGCAAAACAAACAAGCAAATGGTTTAAATTCAACAAAACCATTTTCAAAACAAAAACAAGCAAGCAAAAGAATATTTGCAGAGGCCTTCCCTAGTTCTAAGCAGACGGTCGAGGTATTCACGTCGTGCCAGGTAGTGTGGGATCTCATACATGCATTGTAGTTTTGCACAGTCGGCAAACTTGAGTCGCCATCATGCATTTAAAGAGCCAGCAGCATCGCGGGAGTATATAAGTTATGAGCTCTAACTAAATATGGTGATGGCGACCTGAGGTCAATTCCACCATATTCACGAAAAAGGTGATGCGGTTACAGGTCCTTCACCGGCCTGGTCGATGCACAGGCTCCCGTGTTCACTAGGGTACAGCAAGCAAAAATAGGCCTCCAATGGTTGATGTTTTATAAGCATGATAAATAGTTTTGAAAAATCAACCATTGGTTCATGGTCGCCCAGGCTTCCGTAGAGTTTTAAAGCAAACGGTTGAGCCCAGGCTCCTGTTTAGATTTCAAAACGATCGGTTGAGCCAAGCTCCCGTGGGATTTTAAAGCAAGCCGGTTGAGCGGAACTCCGTTTTGTACAAGGCATCACGGTTGAGCCAGGGCGCTCCGTTTTTATGAAAAGTTTTGAGAAACTTTAAAGAAAAAGGTTTGTAGTTTGAAGCTTTTCAAGCAAGATAAAACAACAACAAAGAAATTTTGAAGTTTTATAAACTTCTAAGCAAGCAAGTAATAAGTTTTATAAGCTTTTAAAGAAAAATGCATAATAAACAACCAAGTAATAAAGTTTTATAAACTTTTAAAAGCAAGCAAGTACATAAAGAAAGTTTAGTAACTTTTAAAACTGGCAATCAAATAAAGCAGAAAATCATTTGCAAAAGTTTATTTAGGATATTTTCGACAAACCTTTACAAAAGCATCACACTCATGAGCTTGTTTAGCTCATTATTTTAGTGTTTAAAAACTATTTTCAGTGCAGTGCATAAGGCTATTTGGAGCATAATAATAGGAATTATCACGACATTGTACAAGTGTTGTATTAAGAATATTATAGCAAGGAAAAGACTTTGGAATATGTATAATGGAACATATGTAGTATTGTGAAAATGTGTTGGGATCTTGGTTGCCATATTTGGATAAAGTGTAAATTAGTATATACGAGTTGGAATTGTCTACCACATGCGGCCGTCATCTTCTTTGAGGTTTTTCATTTGCTAGATTTTGCAAATCTAAGTTGAAAAAATAAAAGAAAATTTTTTATACAAGATGCAGCGAGCCCAGAATTTCCTAGTCGTTAGGAGTAGCAGTTTGGGGATTTACGTGGAGTGTGACACACTGCCCATTTGGAAGGGGGTGGGGGTGTGTCGGTGGAGGTGAAAGCTTCGGGACATGGGTTGGTCCATTTAGACATTCAAGTAGGATCACGAATGCGCTTGAGTGTGTGTTTAAGTGGATCTTGCATATGTGTACTTGGGTGGGAGTAACCCATTTAGGGTGATTCCACTCTTTGGGCGATAGCTCACCTGTCAAATTTTTTAGTCTGAGGAGGCGTTCGAGATAGTGAAAGCTCTTTGGGGCCAATTTTGAAAGTCGGGTTGTGGCTTTGATGTTTTGGATAATATGTATTAGAATTGTAGATTTTAATATGTATTTGTATTAAGAGTAATGAAATAACTCTTGGACTATTGGAATATAGTTGGGTATATGTTTTGATGAGCATTGGTATATGGGCCCAAGTGGCCATTTTTACTTAGGTGTGTGTCTCGTAAGCAGAGGCAGTATGAATTCCGCGGGTTGGCCGGATTGTCAGCGGGCCTTTGGAGTTTAGGGCATCACATATCTAGCCTTCTTACCCTCAATCACCTTCTATGTTTTAATGTGCAAACCCAATTGACTAAACGAGGTTTCTTCTCTAAAGACTCTCCTCTCCACAAAAGTCTCTCTTAATTCTGTCCAACATCAGCCTCACTAGTCTTGGCAAGCAAAAGAAAGACATGTAATAAATAGGTAGACTAGACAAAGTGCTTGAATCAAAGTCAACATGCTCCTTTGAAATATATTGCCTTTTCATAATGCTAATCTTTACAGGTGATTCTCTCCTCCATGCATCCCAAAAATTTATTGGACTTGAAGAGGCTCCCCGAGCCGAGTTACCTATTATAAATTTCAAAAGTATTTAAAAATGATAAACATATCTTCTATGCTCCTTGGGGAAACCCACATCAAGCTAGCTAGTGAAAAGCTTTGCCACGGCTAATAATGAAGGGCGATGAAGGAAAAAGGTGATTGATTGACACTCCATCTCCCTTCGCAAAGAGAATAGACCAAGTGACGACGGAGGGGATTCATGGAGTCATCAAAGCTATAACTTAAGCCATCACGTGAGACCATCTAACCACCATGTTGGCATCCCATCCATTGGATGTGCGATAAATGCAGTTATAACAATATGCAGACCATTCCTTTCCTGAAACCTTAAGCCATTTTCCTAGAAATGCATAATTTCTCACAAAAGATCTTCCCAAGACCTAACTCCTTGTCCTTTGACATACCATAATCTCCCAACTTAAAGATGATATTTCTTACACTCCGTATACGATCGAAAGTCTCTTTACCTTCTCAACTTTGTAACACAAAATTGGAATCTTGAAAAAAAGGAAGAAGTAGCTAGAAATGTGTGATATAAAAGATTAGATTAGGTAATCCTCTCCCAATGACTTAACAAAAAAAAGTCTTTTTCCATCCATCCTAACTTTCTCTCCTTTTACAAACCTGGATCTAAAAAACTTTCAATTTTGAATTCCTACAAAAGAGTAAACCTAAATAAGATAAAGGCCAACGAACTCTGTGATCAAAATAGAAGCGAAACTAAAATAATCACCTTATTGAGTATTAATACCCAAGGGAGCTTTTCTCTAAGTTTATTTTTAGACATGAACCGAAAAAATCAAAAGGATATTCTTGAGGTTTTGTAAGCCAGTTCAAAGGCTTTACAAAGAAGATTGTGTCATGCAAGCTATAATAAAAACACCCTAGTTACATTTCTTCCAACCAAAAGCCTTGATTAAATCCATTCTCTTTTAAACAACATCAATATGTAGAACATCAACCACTAGTGTTAAAGGTAGGGGAAAGAGGGGGTCTACATAAGCCCTTCTCGAGTCCGACAGATTAAGGGTTCGAACGTCACGGGAATTAACTACGTACTGTCTTGGCGCCCCCATTTGGGCTCTAATACAGTGCTTTATAAACTTAGAACTTTAAGCTTTTTCATTAATATAATGTTATTCATTTAACTTGCTATATTATATAAGCGGCCAGTTTCAAAATATATATCTGAAACTCATGGGTAAATGTTCAACATTTACAATATTTACATTGTTTACAAAACAATACTTATACAAAAATAAACCAAAAGGTCTTCCAGTGGGCACCTATTGATGTGTTGGCCTTGGTTGCTGTTGTGGAATGTTTGGACTTCTTGTTTCAGCTTCCCCTGTACCTACACGGATGAAACACCCGTGCTAAGCTTATAGCTTAGTGGGAATTTATTCATATGGACGACCTATAATAATGGTCATCTCACTTTATACACATGCATATACTTATGACAAATATAACCTTTACATATACTTATCTATTTTCATATCTACTTTTCATAACATGTTTATTTTCTTATCATATTTCATATATTTTATTCATCATCTTTGTGCTTCTTGTTCTTGTATACTATCATCCATGCTTGATGTTATACTTCTCATATCATATCATATCTTTGTCTGTTCCTTTGCGTATACTTTTCATTTTCTTTTATGTTCATGCCTGCACATACCTTAGAAGTGGATACGAGAGAAAAATTGTATGTACCCGAAGAATCTTATCAACTGTCTGGGGTTATCTCTATCGTATGTACTGAAAGTGCTATCAGCATGCGAGATAGTGATCTACATATGACCCCAAGGGCGCTATAATGATCAAAAGCGGGGATCTATGTCATCGAGCCAAATAGGGCCTCGATATCTGTAAACTATATGCTGCAACAACTGTATCCCTATAGGCATGCCTATCTATCCAACTACCCGGTCTTAGGCAGGCAATCTGTTTTATTATATCTCATATACATGAATACCTACTGATATCATGTATACTTATAAGATATTCATTTTCAACTAATCTCTTTTAAATATTTAACTGTACTTTTCATATAACGAAATTATCCATATACTTGTATTTATAGCAGACTCTTATCATATAATTCCTACCTTATCATAGGGAATTAAATTTACCCACATCATACTTTCGCTTCACCGAGGCGGCGATGTACGGTCTAATTTTTCCTTTACATTTTCAACATGAATGGACCCTTATATACACTTATAGGGTCCTCATTAGTCCTATAGACATGTCGCGGAATAAGCGGAATAAGAAACGAGGAACAACGAGGCGCGAAGCAACTGCTTTCTTTGCGTGAACCCCTTGTTGTCAGAAAGTCCACTCGACCACGTCGTGGCATGGACCTTCCTTCAACGCGAGGAGTCTCTCTGGCAGCGTGGGACCCTCGACAATGCCCGAATTGCTATTTTTGGTCCTTTTCCCAACCAATCTAGCAAAGAAACAAACTAAAATTCATATGACTATAAGAACGTCTCCCAAGTGGGTTTGCTTCCAGTAGAAACCAATTATAGAGATCAATTAGAGTTTTCCCAACCACAATTCAAGTACTTATAGAGTTAGGTTAAAGTCCTAACACCCCGAGCAAGTATCTATACCCGCAAACCAAGTCCATGCCAAAGGAAGGATTCCATGCTCCTCTTATACAAAATAGGGTTTTACCAGCCCAACCTTCAACAACTCTAGGTTTAGGATGGATTCCCCAACAAACCACTAGAGTTGGAGCAACCTATTCCATACAAAAGTCATAGTATTCCATACAAAATCCTAATTCCATACCTTTGCTCTTCTTTTCCCTTCCTTATTCTCTTCTCTTCTTCTTCTTCTTCTTCTTCTCTTCTTCTCTTCTCTCCTTCTCCCTTATCCATTTTGCTCTCCTATCTAAAGATTGACATGGATATTTTAGTTTTGATAAGGCCATGTTTGGCCTTATCACTTACAATAATTTTCCCCTTTTGCATTTTGGTCTTCATTTCTCATCTATTCTCAATTCAACTTATGCATATTCCCACTTTGGCATATAGACATTAAATTATGACCCTTGGGTCTGAATTGATAAATTACCAATTTACCCTTGACATTTAATATTAATTCGGGTTTGCTTATTTTATTTTAGCATTATTTTATTCTAGAAAAATATACATTCACTTTTGTATTATACCCAAACATATTATAGCTGTCGGGGTATAATTTGAGATATTCTGATCTCCCTTGTCTCAAACCTCTAGATCACTTTCACCCAAACCTTTACTTACTTCTATTAACAAGGATTGAGAAACTAGTAAAGGAAGAGCAACCTCTCATCAATAAGGCAACCTCATTCAATACATCATGGTATTCTATTTCTAGGCGTGTTTGCTTTCTATTTTAAAAGCGTATTAAGAACAATTTTTGAGAACATAGAAAATACCATTTATTTTTATGAAAATTGTTTTGTTCTTTAAATTTAGTATGTTTTGCGTTCTTTATGTTTTCAGATAAAAAATTTATCTATGTTTTTATAATTAAAAAAAAATGGGAATCAAATATGTTTTCTTGTTTTCCTTGTTCTCTTTATTTTTTAGAATAAAAAACAATTTTCAAAAACTAATATTAAGGCATGTTTGTTTACCGTTTTCTAAGATTGTTTTTTGTTATGAAAAAGATAAATAACACAATATTTGGTTCTGATTTTCATTTTTTTTTTGTAAAAAATAGGAAAAACACAAAAAAAAAACTAAATTGAGATAATAAAAATAAATTTCAAAGAACCCCAAAATAGTGTTCTTTGTGTTTTTCGGACATGCCCTTAGACTCTATTTTTCCAGAGATGCTCATGAGCTTCTATTTTTATTCAGCAAAGGAATATTCTTTTGATTATGTTTCAACGGGCCAAATTTGGAGCGTGTTGGGGTCATTGTTGGATTAGGCTTTGCCGTTAGGCGGTCGCTGCCGGGTGTTAACTCCACTGCAAAAGCAGAGTGACCAGAGGGTCGTGAGGGCTTCGCGTAGCCGCTCCGATACCTAAGTCGGTTTCTTTACGATGAGAGAAGATCAGCGCAGGGCGAGATGTGTTTGCGCACCTTTCCACTTGAGTAGAGATTGGCTGGTATTTATAATATATGTTTTTTCCAATTAGACGGTGATAAGGATTCTCTCTTATTGGATGGGATTTTCTTTCCTTGTCACTATTGGGTGTAGGGATAAATTGGAAGCGTTATTGGGAGTCCTCCTACTTTCCTTATTGGTGAGATTTGGTTTGATTCTGAGGGATAAGCGATTATTAAATTATCCACACTTCCCTTATTGGTGAGATTTGGTTTGATTTCACGAGGATAAAGTTATTAGAAAACATCTACTTTCCTTAGTGGGATTTGGTTTGATTCTGAGGATAAACGGTTATTGAAATTATCCTACTTTCCTTATTGGTGAGATTTTGTTTGATTCTGAGGATATGGGCTCTTTAAGTTTTTGTCAGCGTTCTTTGGCCCTTAGGCGAATGAGGCCCAGGCTCCGTTTTAGGCTGTGCCGGGGCAGAAACTCTTGGGCACATATAAAGTCTTCTTTTAATCCTGCGTCTTGGGCTTGGGAGAGTGGGCTGCGCACCTATTTTTTAAGCCCGATCGGTTGCCCTCGGCCATTGGTTACGGCGTGGCGGGGGGCTGTATACTTCTTGGATCAGGCGTGATATCCACGTGGCTACTTAGGAAGGGATTTGATTAGTTTATCTCTCTTTTATTGTCTTGCTAATTTGAGAACATATCACGAGCTATGGCTCAAGACCCTTTATTTGGATTGTTATGCTCTGAGTTGTTTCTTCCCCAGGCTCAGGGGCTCAAGACTCTTCTGACGGGTTAATATCTAAAAGCCCGAACTCTACTTGGGCTCTTGGGCCTTGAAGGCCGTCTTTGGCATTAGCTCTGTGGCTATTTCTTGGGCTCTGAGTGACTGAACCTTCACATTTATTAAGCTCTGGCCCAGTTGTTGGGCTGCAGAGCTAAGACCTTCTGAGATTTGTTAAGCTCTGCGGCCAGGCTCTGGGCTCTTGGGCGCTAAGGCCTTCCTGAGCTATTAAGCTCTGCGATACGAACTCTTTGGGCTCCGGCCAGACCCTCTGTGATTTGTTGAATTTCTCTTGGCCAGCCCCTGCGGTTTGGGCTACAATACCTCAGGCTGTTATGCTCTTTGGTAGACCGCTCCTGGGTGTTGTCCACTTCCGGGACGGTGAGCTGCAGCCCGTGCCTTGACTCTGGGTTGCGCCTTACAGGCCCCGAGAGTTGCCAGCTCTTGGGCTATTGCCTCCATTTACATTTATACTCTTTTGATGAGCTGTTGCTCTTGAGGGTACGTTATGCCTTTTGACGTAGAGCTCACGAGCGAGCTGCTTGACTCTTGGGGTACATTGCGCCTTACGAACTAGCTACTTGGCTCTTAGGCTGTGCGCCTCCCAGGCTGTTTATACTCTTTGAGCCCCGGTATTCGCTCTTGGGCTGTGTGCCTTTTGAGGCTCTGGGGTTCGAGCGAGTTGTTGTGGCTTAGTGGGCTAATATGCACGAGTGAGCGGCTCTGTGGCTATATGGCCTTTGTTGAGTAGTTGAGCTCTTGAAGGCCCGAGCTATTGCTGACTCGATGGGCCTAACTTACTGTGAAATAGCTCTTGAGGCTGCGTAGCTGAGTTGACGATTGAATACTTCAAAAGCCCAGAGCTTTGAGGCTCGTGGGGCTTATTTGCACACAGTGACGGCTCTTAAAATTTGCATGTGAGTTGAGTAGTTGAGCTCTTCAAATTAGTTGCTAGAGACTCTGTGGGCTAACTTGCATTTGACTTGTCTCTGAGCTATCGGGCTGAGTTTATGATTGAACTCTTCAAAGCTATTTCTTTGAGGCTCCATGGGCGTTAAAGGCCTTCTGGTGATGAGCTTTACCGTGAGCGTTGAGCTTTGGGTGACTTGCCTAAATTTGAACCATTCTAAGTATGACTTGGATTGAGTGGGTGAGCTCTTTAGGCGAGCCGTTGAGGCTCAAGTAGGCTAACACTGGTAGATTGACTCTTAGGGTATGGCTGAGTTGAGTAGTTGAGTTCTTCAAAAGCGAGGCCACGAGGCTCAGTGGGAATGCTTGCCTGGGCCCAGATTGACTCCTGGGCTGCATGGCCTGTGTTGAGTAGGTGAGCTCTTCGAAATTAAGCTGCTGAGGCTCTGTGGGCTAGCACTGGCCCGGAACTAACTCTTGAGCATCTTTGAGTTAAGTAGTTAGGCTCTTTACAAAATGAGGCGGCGAGGAAACCCCGTGGGCTAGCTGAGGCGATGACTCCTGAGGCATGGCCTGAGTTGATGGATTGAGCTCTTCAAATTAGCTAGCTGGGCTCTTAGGTGTTAGAGACCTTATAGGCTAAATTGCCTTAGGCGGGGCTTGACTCTTAAATTTTGCATGGCTGAGTTGAGTAGTAGAGCTCTTGAAAGTGAGTTGTTAGGCTCACAGACCTTAGAGGCCATATGGGCTGAATCTTGAAGTGAGACTTAATCTTTGGGCTCGTGGCCTAAGTTGGTGGTGAGCTCTTAGGCCGGGCAGCGGGCTCCATGGGCCCATGCTGAGGCGATGTGACTCTTGGGTGCATGGCTGAGTTGAGTGGTTGAATCTTCAAGGCGGAGTTGTTGGGCTCTTGAAGGCGTTGTGAGGCCTTATGGGATTTGAATCTTGGCCCCAGACTAACTCTTTGTTTACATGGCTGAGTTAGTGGATTAGGCTCTTTAAAGAAGCGGATTCTTTTGGGCTCTTAACGTGGCCAGGGCCTTATGGGCTAAATCTTGGCTGACCGACTCTTTGAAATTGCATGGCACGAGTTAGTCGGATTGGTCTCTTGGCATTTGTTTTGCTAGGGCTCTTGGGCGTTGGGGCCTTATGGGGTGGCTTCAGGAGTTGAATAGTTGGGCTCTTAATCCAATTTCTTTGGGCTCTTGGGCATTTGGGGTGCCACAATTGAATCTGAGCTTAAGCGACTCTTTGGTGCATGGCTTGAGTTGAGTGGTTAGGCTCTTGAAAACCGGCTCTTTGGGCTTTTAGGCGGCCGGGGCCTTATGGGATTTGAATGCTGAGCTAGGCCCGACTCTTTGGGGGCGCATGGCACGAGTTGAGTAGTTGAGCTCTTCAAACTGAGCTGTTGGGCTCTTGGGCGTTGAGGCCTTATGGGGCCGAATGCTGAGGCCTAAGTGACTCTTTAGGTTGCATGGCGCGGTTGAGTGGTTGAGCTCTTGAAGTGAGTTCTTTGGGGCTCTTGGGGCGGCGAGACTGTATGGGTGGATGTCTAAGGCCCCCAGGCAGGCTCTTTGTGGGGTACATGGCTGAGTTGAGTAGTTGAGCTCTTCAAACTAAGCTGTTGAGCTCTTGGGCGCTGAGGCCTTCCTGAGCTGATGAGCTTTGCAAATTGAGCCTTGAGGGCTCCATGGCGGGTAGGGCCTAACTAATCGATGGTGCTGTCTGAATTGAGCCGCTAAGGCTCGGCGTTGAGAGCCCTAGCGAAATTTGAAGAGCTTGCAAGCGAGAGCCACTAAGGCTCCATGGGTTACTAAGGCCATCTGGTGAAGGCTCGTAAAGCATTTGCCCTTTGAGGGGCTCCATGGGCGTGAGGCCCTGGCGGTGAAGGCTCCTGGCTTGGGGCGATTGAGGGGGCTACATGGCGTGAGGGCCTTCTACGGGTGAGCGACTGCGCAAGGCCCGAGCCACGGGGCTCCATGGCGTGAGGCCTTCTTGGTTGAAGAGCTGCGTAGATTGAGCCCCTTCAGGGCTCCATGGGCGTGAGGTCTAGCGGGCTGAAGGGCTGCGTAAATTTGAGCGGCGGGGCTCCTGGCGACGGGGCTAGCGGGCGGGGGCCTCTACAAGGCCCGGGTCGTTGTGTGTGGCCAGTTGACTTCCACTTCTTGGAAAGATACGATTGTGTTTAATCTTTGGTTCATGGAGAATTGGAAACGGTAGCTGTATGATTTTTCAGTGCTTTAGCCTCCTTATAAATGGGGCTCTTTTGCCGTGGGCATCGCCAGTCTTTACTTCCCTTTTTGGGTAAATGGCCCGGAATTTGCGCATAATGGCCCGTCAGGGCTTGGTCATCTCTTTGAGGTGGTGGTGATTCTTTGAGCTGGGCCTAACTCCCAGGCGATTCCCGGATGCCATGACGTCGGAGATACCCACACATGTTAAATACTCTATTTGCACTACGAGTTATTATCTGTCGTCAGGTGCGATGTCAGTAGTCCCTATGGAACTCACAGCCACTGGTATTATCTTGCGAGTCGACCTCATGCGGGATGGCCACCTCGAAGCTAATTCAGTGTTGGCACTTGCTAAGACCTTCGATCTGCTGGCCATTCGAAGTGGCGCGAGGTGAATAATGTTATGTGCTTCGGGTTGAGGTGGACAGGGGCGATCTCACGAGGCTTCACGTCTTTTAGGGACCGTTCTTCATCTTTCTTTGGGGACCTCTCCCGGTCTCTTTGTCTTTTTTGGGCTCCGTCCCTGTCGCTTGTCAATCCCGCTTTTCTCTTTATGGGTTGAAAAGCTTCCTTTCTTAGATATGAGGGCTTCTTCGTCGTTAATGTACTTCTCCTCTTTAGCGAGCACCTCAGCCATGCTTGCCTGAGGATTCTTGGAGATGGAAAACATCAAGTCTTTTGGCTCCTAGCCCGGCGGGTGAATGCGGTGGTAGGGAGCCTCTCGTCGGGTATATCTACCTTACGGGACTCGGCATTGAACCTCTGGACATAAGACCTCGGAGCTTTCTTAACGAGCTACCTTTATGGTCGGTGGGGTGAATCTTCTGAAGGCTTTACGTAGTTCTGGCTCCGATGAAGTGGGGGCAGAAACAATGGATAACTTCGGATGGATTGACGATGGTGGGAGCCTGTTAAACCAAGCCAGTGTTGGGCCTTTTAGCGTGATAGCGAAAGCTCTGCACCGTACAAGGTCCTGATAGCCATGTAGTTCCATTTGATTCTTATAAGTGTTGAGATGATCGACGGGATCTTTGGCACCATCGAACGCTTCTATTTGCGGCATTCTGAACTTTGCTGGTAGGAGAAAGTGGAGCACCTCTGCTGTGAATGGAGACTCAGTTTGTTGTACCAGGGTGTCCATAGCGTCAGGAACTCAACCCCTTACAACCTCCGCTGCCTTGGTGAGCTCTGTTGAGGCCTTGAACCTCTGCTCCCACGATCGCTCCCACTTTTTTCACTTCTTTGATGGCGTTAGGTTCGTCGTCTCAATAGCCACCCCCCCAAGTCTTTGCTTCATTGCCCTCCTCTCCAGGGGTTAGGGGTGGTCCGTGCACCCTGGCTCGGCTGGATTCCGCTTCCGTTTCAGCACCTTGGGAGTGCTGGGGTGTGGTTGTCCTTCATGACAAGCGATGTTACAGCCTTCTTGAGTTTGTCGCGCCTCCCACGGTCGTTGCATCTGCCTAGTGAGTTGCTCTAACTCTCCTATCAGGCATTGGTTGGTGAGGCGGAGTGCCTCCACCTCCTCCGTGTTAGCTTACATTGAAATTTCCTAATGCGCCCAGGAGTCACGCTATCACGTCGCACAGCGGAGTCTACATCCTTGGCCAGTTAATTTGCTCATTCTTGTGTTCTGGGTTGTTACCATCAGTGTTGAGAGATCAGCTTTGTTTGTAAAGGCATTGTTCCCACAGTGTGGCCTTGACGGATGATGCTTTTCGATAAAGCCCAGGAGGTGAAGCGTGTTGAGATTCATTTGGGCTGAAGCTGAGCTAGTTGGGCTGTCGGCCCGCTCTGGATGTTGCATCACAAAAACAAGTGACAGAGGGGTCGTGAGGAGGGCTTCGCGTGGCCGCTCGATCTCTCGTCAGTTTCTTTACGATGAGGAGAAGATCAAGCTGCTTAGAATTCGAATGTCCTTGTGCCTTTCATAGATGGGGTGGCACAGGTATTTTATAGTATATGTTTTCCCCGATTGGACGGGTGATAAAGTTCTCTTGTGGATGGGGATTTCTTTCCTTATCGCTGTCAGTTAATGAGGATAATTGGAGAAGCGCGATTGATTGGGAATTATCCTACTTCCCTTATTGGTGAGATTTGGTTTGATTCTGAGGATAAAGTTATTGAGAATTATGCTACTTCCTTATTAATTGAGATTTGAGTTTGATTCTGGGATAAGTGGTTGGAAATATCCTACTTTCCTTATTATTGGTGAGATTGGGTTTGGATTCACAGGATAGCGAGTTATTGAGAATTATCCTACTTTTCTTATTGGTGAGATTTTGTTTGATTTACAGGATATGGGCTCTTTAGGTGTCGCGTTAGGCCACCAGGGCGGATAGGCTGAGCTCAGTTTTGGGCTGTGCCAGAGCCGGGTTTCTTTAGACACCTTATAAGTCTTCTTTTAATCCTGGCAGCTTGGAGCGGAGGCTGGGCTGTGGCGCCTTTTAAACCCAATCATCTTCTAAAGGGAAAAAAAAATTGGTCATTGATGTTGAAGACATGACTCTATTTGGAAAGCCAATTCCCTTGTTAGCCACTCCGCACGATCGTCCTGTCCACCAGCAAAGGTGTAAACCCGTTTGTAAATTTATTAAAGTGCATCATGTAGTTTTACTTTTTCCAAGTTTTTGGGTGGTAAGTAGTCTTTTTGCTTCTCTTGTACACAGCTTTGTATACCACAAGGTCTTGGCCTGTTTGCTAATATACATGCTTCTTGCCTACCAAAAAAACAAATGTCTTCTTTCAACAAAAGCCCGTTGAAACCATAAATAGTCTCATGGATAACTTTGTACAACCTCCTTGATAAGACCTAGTTATTATCTTATATAGACTTGTAACCAAGCTAATTGATCTAAAATCTGAAATCTTAAGAGTTTGACTCTTCTTTGGCACCAAAACAAACAAATGTTGCATTAGTACTTCGATTGATAATCCCACTACTATGGAACTCTTGAAAAACATTCATTCGATCCTCTTTGATCACATCCTAGCACCCTTAATACAATGATAATGTAACGCCATCAAGACCTAAGACCTTATCTCTATTTAGTTGGAAAACCACGCAATGCATCTCCTCTTCAAGAAAAGGTCTATCCAACCATTCAACACTTTGTGGAGAAATAGAGACCAATCTAAACCTTCGATCCTCCATGAATTCCTTGTTGGATTAGTGTCAAGCTTCCCAAAAAATTCACAATCTCTATAGAAATGTCACCATTATTTCTTAGAAGCTCTCTCTCCTTAGACAT